>JAJPCS010000021.1:2206646-2295080 GCA_021164005.1 Willisornis vidua nigrigula | reverse complement strand
TCCTTCCTTCCTTCCTTCCTTCCTTCCTTCCTTCCTTCCTTCCTTCCTTCCTTCTTTCTCATGGAATATTGAATTTTTCACAGCATTGCATACCTCAAACCACAATTTTATTAAGAATCCAATATTTTCCTGATCTAATCAGATAAGGGTTTTTGAGTAATTTTGAGAAATTAGGGTAATTTCCTGAATGGTTACTCAGATGTCCGAGAAAAAAAACTGTGCAATTATGATGAAGACTGTTTTTGTGCAAATAATGGCTAAAGACATAAAACTTTACATCAGTTCCTAAAATTGACTGGACAAATAATATTGTGCAAGTATAAGTAACAGAATTTGTCTTGCAAAAGGCAAGTTTTTGAAAAATGCATTTTATTATGGAGAAGACTATAAATCTAGCTAACACAACAAGCAGGATTGCAGGATGTTTTGGTGTAGGCAATGAGCAGGGAAAGGATCAGAATAAATACAAAGGATCAAAATAAATACAAACAGGCACAAATCATCTACAAAACTTGTGCACATTCATCTCTGTAAGATTCAGTGGTTGTTTCAGAAGAAAGGAAGAAAAGAAAGAAAGAAGGGGAATGCTTGGGAGGATTTATTCAAGTACTATTTTACTGCTTTGACTTAAATAGCATATGCTCCTGCTTATTAAGATTGAGAATGATGATGACATGGGTATGGTGATAAGAACAAATGAGTTTCAGCTATATCATATTTTAATATTGCTGCGTATTAGAATGAACCAGACAGTGACTATTCGGTATGATTGTTCCCACTCTGTTCTAATTTTACTCCTGCTCTTACTAAGATGAATTACCAAGCTTTCCCTTATGAAGTATAAGGCCATCTATACCTAGTCCACCACTTTGTAGTGATTGTTAACAGGACTCTTATAAGTCCAAGAATATTACTTACTTTCTCAAGTAGCCAATTTATTAATTCTTTGTTATGGGGAAAAAAGTACACACATGCTCATTTTATCATAACACCTCTGTGAGCACTGAACACTGTTGGAGATCAACTTATTCAGAACCACCTTCTGTCCTTTCAAATCCTTTCATTTCAAGATAGGGTAGTACATATTTTTTGGTTTGTAAGGGAATGAAGGAAAGAATTTTCAAGGGAATTAATTTAGCAGCAGAATTGCCTTAGACAAAAAAAGGCTATTTGCAAGCCTGGAGTTCTGTACACAGGTGTGTATGTTACAGTAGAGGGAAGGAGTTTCTTATGAGAAAACTACAAAGCTATCAAACTAAAATACTTTAAAAATGTACAGAAGTCTAAGAAAATACTCTTAAAAACATGCTGTCCTCTCCTCCATCACAGTCATGTTTGCAGTGGTTAAGCATTCTTGGTAGACAGTTGTGTCTTGGATATTTCCCCTGACATGAGATGAGCGAAGTGAGGACCTAATTAACGGCTTTATCACTAGTTTTTCAATGCAGCAGAGAGTATTTGGAGTGAAATTGCAAGCACACTTTGATCTGGAATGTATACCTGGATATTCTTAAAGGATAAAAATTCTCAGTCTGAAATCTGGGTTTGAGTATGGCTATATTGAGTAGGTTTAGCAACATTACTAGACATATTATTTAACAAATGAGTGCTAAAATTAATTTCCAAAATTTTGAATAGCAGGACAGAGGCTGAGATTATTTTTATTTAGCTAGACCTCTTTTCTGTTGTGTGTTATTGAAATTGAAAAGGGTGTCACTTAAGTTATAGGGCAGTTAATTACATAAACATATTTTCTCAAAGTGAGAGTGAAAAAATCCACCTTGTTCAAAAGGTATGCAATGTTTCTTACCAATCCTCGTGGTCAGGATTTGAAAGCAAACAATATTAGTATTTTGAATTACTTATATTTTAAAAAAGATAATCATAAACCAAAATTTATCCCTCCTGGCTGTAAGATAATTGAAAAAAACAAAAAAGTCAGTTTTATAATTCAAGTGTTTAAGACAGAAGAAAAGGCAGATTTACTCATCAGATGCTAAATTCAATCTTAATAAATCTCAATTTTAATAAGGCTCTAACAAGGACAGTTTTCTGTGGAGTAAGGGCTGGTATCACAGATTTTTCCATCAATACTCATGGCCAGGAAAGAAATAATTTACTTCATAGCTAGTTTAAACCTGTGCACACACTTATTGGGCATTCAAAATAGACTTACAATTAACTAGGCATTTGTGTGTGTTGATTGGCATTTATAGAGTTTCATTCGTGTTTCTCTTACTGAGTGCTATTTTAAATCACTTTCCTCTCTTCAGATCTTGTTCTTTTAGGAAACTCAGTCAATTCAAAAGTAACTTCAAAAGATTTGAAGATAGAGGGGAGAATTGGCAGTATACAATTCCAAAATATGTAAAGTCATAGATCTGATAATTTCAACAAACTTTCTTGTTTATTAACACATACATATGAAAACCAATATTATTCTCTTCTATAATGTTTTCGATCTATCTGTAGGTCAAATGAGCAAATTTTCCTGATGGTTGTCACCAGGCCTTGATGAATTCTTTGTCTGAGCATCTATTCTGAAATCCTGGTATGGTGTAGTTCTTAATAGCATACAACAATAGCCACTACCACATTAAAGCTGGATGGGGAAGCAGTTCACTGCGTGATAGACTGTAATATGCCTGGGAGAGCAGACTGTTTATGCTGACGATCTTGAGGCTGTCAGTAGCCCCTGAAAAGCATTTGTTTATTATTGCTTTTGCCTGTTTACCAGTTGGGCAGTGTCATTCAATCCGTGCCAAAAAAATCCTACTCCTCTTCCTGAAAGATAGAGCATAAAACAGGTCACTGAACGTTAGCTGTGACTCCGTAAGATTGACATCTGTAAGTGGCACAGAAGAAATGAAAAAAAAAGAGCAGAATCACATTTTTGACTGAAAGGTGTTTTGCCCAATTCAAGAAAGAAAATATGCCAGTCAGACCTCACTACTTTATGTGTGCCAATGTACAGAGAGACTTTTTTTGCTTCATTCCTTTTTCAAGTAAGAATGCATGATGGTGAAAAAGTATTGAAAGCAAAACCATATTTGTGAATGGTATGCTGGAGACACTTTTAAAGAACAATGGAAGTAAGCAATACTTCTGGCAAAATCAATGTCTACATGGATTATCTGCTGCATGTTATTGGGGTTCTTTTTCTATGGTTCTTTGACTATCTGGGTTCTTTGACTATCTAGTCAATATCTGGTCTACTGACAGCTGACAGGACATTCCTTTCTCAGAGGGAGGAAAAGTGTTCTAGCATAGGAAGTAGTGGGCCTTGCTGACAGAGTTTTAAACTAGCTTGGAAGTGAAAATGGAAAATACCAAGCTTGCCAGTGAAAAGCAGTGGGGTGGTGTGCCAAAATTTGAGGAAAGGAGCACTAATGCGATCCCTCAACCTGCTTCACATGTTGTTGGGTACAATGTACCACTTCTGAAATGCTTCTACACCAATGCATGCATCATGAGGAATAAACAGGGGGAGCTCAGAGCTCTGGCTCAGTCCCAGAGATTTGACATCACTAGCATAAGTGATGAAACCTGGTGGATTGAATCCTGTGACTGGAATGCCCTACTGGATGGTTACAGGCTCTTTAAGAGGGATAGGCAGGACAGAGGAGGTGGAAGGGTGGCACTGTGTGTCCTGGAATCACTAGGATGCACAGAGCTCACAGCTGGCAAAGGTGCAGTTGAATGCATCTGGGTAAGAATCAAAGGGCAAAGAAATAATGTACATGTCATTCCAGGAGTCTACTATAGACCTCCCAGCCAGGATGATGATATAGACAAATTATTTATTGAGGAACTAAAGCACACTTCCAGATCAACTGCCCTTGTCCTTCAAGGGGGACTCCAGCTTGCCAGAAATTAACGGAGCATCACACAGCTCATACAACCTGGGCCAGAAAATTCCTACAAAACCTGAATGACAACTTTGTGGAATAGAGCCTAAGGGATCAGCCTCAGAAAGATGCCCTCCTTCATCTGCTGCCTGTTAACAGAGCGGATGTCATGAGTGAAGTGGTGGTTTGTGGCTGGCCTGGCCACAGAGACCATGAAGTGAGGAGAGCAGGCTTCATGCTGCTTCAGGAAATAGTTAGTAAAGTTCCTTGGGAAAATATTTTTACGGGTTCTGGGGTCCATCAGTGTTGGTCTTGTTTTTAAAGATCACCTTCTAAGGGCACAGAAGCAACAATTCCCAAGTGTTGGAAGTCAAGTGGGTGAGGCAGAAAGCTGATTTGGCTGATCAGTAATCTTCTCGTGGAAACAAGTTGAAAAAAGAAGGTGTGTGCCCAGTGGAATCAGGGTTATATGACATGGGAAGAATACGGAGATGCTGCCTGCCACTGCAGGAAGAAGGTTCGTGCAGCCAAAGCTCAATTGGAGTTGAAGCTGCCAGAACTGACGGGGAAAATAAAAAGAGTATTTTCAAATATATTAATGTCAAGAGGCAGTGTAGAAATAACATTGACCCATTACAGGTTGAGGATGGTCATCTCACAGACAGGGACAGAGAAAAGGCAGAGGTGTTTAATGCTTTCTTTGCCTCTGCCTTCAACGTGGATGATGAACAAAGAGGGTCTCAATGCCCTGAACTGGAGGACCATGAGAGGATGATCAACTCCCAGATGACCCTGAACAGGATCTGCTGTTCCAGCTGTATCCCTACAAATCTACAGAGCCTGATGGGATTCTTACCAGAATCCCGTAAGGGTTGGTTGGTGTAATCTCAAAACCTCTCTCATGATTTTGTGAGCATTCTAGGGAATCTGGAGTAATCCCAGCTGACTGGAAGCTGGTGAACATTATCCCAGTTTTCCAGAAGGACAAGAATGAAGACCCTGGACACTACAGGCCTATCAGTCCCACATCAGTGCCCAGTAAAATAATGGCAAATATTATTCTGGGAAGTTTTTTTAAAAAAACACAAACTTTGGAAGGCAACACTGTCATTGGTCACAGCCTGCACAGTTTCATGAGGTAACGTCCTGCTTGTCAAACCTGAGTTCATTCTATGACAGGGTAACCCACCAAACTGATCTAGGAAAGACAGCAAATGCAATGTTTTTGAACTTCAGCAAAGCTTTTGATACTGTCTCTCACAGGACCCTTCTGGACAAAATGTCCAGCACACGGCAGGGTAAATATGTCATGTAATGGCTGAGCAACTGTCTCGTGGGTCAGGCACAAAGAGTTATAGTGAATAGGGTGACATCAGACTGGCAATCTCTCTTTAGTGGGGTTCTGCAGGACTTCATCCTCAGCCTAATTTTCTTCAACATCTTCATTAATGACTTGGACACCAGTCTCAAAGGTATACTAATTAAGTTTGCAGATGATACTAACTTGGGAGGAGCTGTCAACTCACTGGAGGGCAGAGAGGCCCTGTAGAGAGACCTTAGCAAGTTAGAAGGTTGGGCAATCACCAATCATATTAAGTCTAGCAAGGACAAGTGCTGGATTCTGCACCTGGGACAGAGTGACCCTGGCTGGGTGAACAGACTGGGGAATGAGAGGCTGCAGAGCAGCACAACAGAAAAGGACTTAGAGTCCCGGTTGATGGCAAGCTGAACATAAGTCAGCAATGTCCTGGCAGCCAGGAGGGCCAGCCTTGTCCTGGTGGGCATCAAGCACAGCATCACCAGCTGGGCAAGAGAAGGGATTGTCCTGGTCTGCTCTGCTCTGCTCTGCACTGGAGTGGCTTCACCTTGAGCGCATTTTAGGCACCACAATATAATGAAGACATTAAGCTGTTAGAGAGCATCCAAAGGAGAGCAACAAAGACGGTGAAGGTCTGGAGAGGAAGCCTAATGAGGAGAGTCTGAGAAGACTTACTTTGTTCAGCCTGGAGAATAGGAGACTGAGGGGAGAACGCACTGCAGTCATATGCAGGGAAGTGGAGAGGCAGGCACTGCTCTCTGCGGTGACCAGTGACAGAACTCAAGGAAATGGCCTGAAGTTGTGTCAGGGTAGGTTTACGTTGGGTATCAAGAAAAGATTTTTCACTGAGGGGGTGGATGGGCTCTGGAACAGTCTCCCCCATGGATGTGGTCACAGTGCAAAACCTTATAGAGTTCAGGGAGGGTTTGAACAATGCTCTCAGGCACATTGTGTGATTCCTACTGCTAGGACTTGGACTTGATAATACTGATGGGTCCCTTCCAACTCAGCATATTCTAGGGTTCTGTGATTCTATGATTCTATTGTAGCAGTCTTGCAAAGTTTAAAAATACAGAGAAGATTATTAAAAATCATGAATAAATTTAATGAAAATTTCAGAAGAAAATATAAATAAATTCAGAGAGATACCATCTACACAGGAGCAGTTTGAGACGTGAATGAATTTATATACTACTACATTTTAAAAATGGTTTGACAGATTATTTTTCAAGGAATTAACCTTAAAAAGAATACCCTTCAAGAATTCTGAGTAATTTGCTTTGCCATCTAAGAATGCCTTTTCCAACTAATACCTATTTTTCACAGAAAAGTAAGCGTCTTGTATCATCATTCAACTGATTTTTATTTTGGAATAGATAGTATTGCACAGTCTAATTCTCAGCATTGTCTTTCAGTATATAGTAAAGAGGGAAAAAAAATAGCATGATTATTTTGTTAAACTAAAAATAAGAAGATGCATCTTAAGAGTGTGGAATCACTAGAGAAAAAAATAAGACACATACATTTTTAGAACTTTTCTCATTTTATTATTCCAGAATGAATTGTCTTTGGGAATTTAGGGCTCTGTGACACTTGAGAAGAATGAATTGTCACACTAACTTTTATGATAGAGGATTCAATTTTTCAATTGTTTTGACTTCTAAAACTTTAAACACTCACTTAGCATGAGATTGATAACTGTTATTTGTCAAGTAGAAAATATGACTTGGATTTATAGAATTAGTCCACATTTTCTATTTCTTGCCTTGCACCTCTAGAGGGATTTTATTCTAGTTACACACGCTTTTAGAATAAAAGCTACCAGCATTCCTAATAGATAAGTATACTTAAAATCACATTCTCTTGCATAAGGAGAAGCAGTGACATAAACACACACAAGCATACACATACTGTGCTGTCACAGCCTCGCCAGAAGTAGTACATTTGAAGCTAACACTTCCAGCAGTAATATAATTCCTGGAACTGCACTCTTCTGGGAATGTGGTTAGTGCTAGGGCCATAAATAACGTTAGAAAGATGCTACACCTAATAAAGAGAACAAAATTCTGATCACAAGCAGAAGCTGCATAGCTGATCCTAGCTACTACATGGCCCAAATCATGTTAGTGTCAGCTCAGTTTAGGTGAGAACTAAGTTTTTTCCTTTCCTTCATGTCACCCATTGCCAGCCACATGTCAGTCATCCTAGACAGAGGGAGAATTTTACTCTTCAATTAAAAGATCCTAAAAATGCCATTTTTGGGAAACATGTCAGGCAGCTGAATTAGGTTTTTGTTATCATTTTTTGCAAAGAACTATAATATTTGTAACATTACTGTTTTTAACTTATGGAGAGTACACCAAGGCTGAGTTCCAAGCCTTCTATCTTTTTGTATAGTCTCCCAGTAGTTATTTCTTTCTAAATATGTGGTCTGAAATGTCACATAAAACTTACCTGAGGGCATTTAGAGAAGTGGCTTCATAATATCAGGAAGCTTGTATCCACAACTCTTACTGAAACAGCTCCTTCAACTCATACTTTTAAAATACATTATGTGCTTATTTTTATTTTATTTGTTACCTTTTTCTCCCACCTCCCACTGTCTATAAAGAAAGAATACTTGGTAGGAAACATTCATTTGAAGAGTTTACAAAAAGTCCCTGATGGAGTTCAATTTTGGTTTTGGCCAGAGGCCTAGATGGCTAAGGCAGCCTTTTGCTTTTAAAATGTTGATTGGCTTGACAAACAAGGGTTCAGCTCCCTGTTCTTTCACATAAATCCTGTGTGACCATGGGCAAATTGCTTACAATCCTACTGTGGCTGAATTCTCTATGTGAAAGATGTAGTTTGTAGTAATTCCTTGCCTCACAGAGGTACTGTAATGGTAAATGCATCAATAATAGTGAATAAAATAAATATTCTAGTAAAAGAGGTCATAAAGTATCACGGTTATTTTCTCCTTGATGGAAAACTCATTTTAAGTCAATAGCCCTCTGTTCCTATTGCAAATGGGCAACTTTTCCCACATGTGTTGTCACAAGATATTTCAGTCCATCCTATGTGTCAGTAATGCTCTTCAAAACAATTCACTATGTAACCACAGACTCATGATGATTTGTCTTAAAGACTACTTCTCATTTACAAATGTGTAAAAGAAAACTAGAAAAAAAAACAGAAGAAAAAAAAAGTAAAACCTTCATTATCATCGACAGTTAAAATATTGTATGAAGTTAATTATAGCAATGTTTTATCCCTGAGTGTCATAAGTGGTATTCACTCTTAAGGATGTATTCTGTGAGCAGAGTGAGGCAGATTTACATCTTTGTGATGTTGTGCCTACCAACTGGTAACCAGATGTTATTACAGCCTTTATTAATTATAAAAGTTGCTTTCTGGTGGTATGCTTGCTTACTACAGACAAATGAAGCCAAAAATATAACTAGACTCAGATGGTCTGCAAATGTACTTAGGGCACCAAAACCAGCCCATCACTGGCTAGGTGAATTGAGATGTATTCTGCATTCTGCATTGAAAATTGCCTGCTTTATGTGTTGTATCTATTTCCACTCTCATTAAAATGGGCTGAATCTGGAATAATCCTGCTGATCTCAGAGAAACTGATTTGTGATCTTCTGCATGTATGACTATTCCTAGAAGAGAGCACCATGTATCTTATTCATTTACATTTTTTTTCCTATTGAATTTAGGTCTGAATATAGTTTTAAAAGAAATTATATGCTTGCCACTGTAAATGTGAAATAAAACCTGCAAACTTGTAGAATAATTATTCACAGTCACACTTATAATTAAAAATGATGGAAAGGCCTTACTTAATATTATCATACGTAAGTGAAGGAATTAAGGCAAAAGCAATTAAGACGTGGCAGAAACAGAAAGTCTTATTGGTCACCAACATGAGATTGAACAGATCTGATTTTATATCTTATGGGAAAAAGAGCATGTAGAAAAGTCATGAGGAAACTTAAATTTAAATTACTTAGCATAACTGGGTTGTTAAAAAGTTTGAGAATTAATCACTTATGAACAGTTACAAGAAGATTTGGAGAAATGAGAGGGAAAAAGGATTAAACCCCCATCATTAGAGGACAAGTTTGTGAATGAAGTGTAAGTAAATCACTTCTCTGTGCCGATGTACTACACCTGAACTGGTTTAAATGATTTTACTTCAAGAATAGTTTGTATGTAGTGTGCAATTGCACACATTACAAAAAAAGGTTTCCATCATGTCTAACATGGAAAAACGTCTATAAAATTCTACAGAATGAATTTTAAGCAGGATAACAGAATCCCCTGTGAATCACAGCAGTTAAAACTGATGTGAAAAATATGTGGCTGAATGTGACCTTAATCTGTACATGTACATATGCTTGACTTTCACATAACATGGAAGTTTAACTACATGGTTGTAGTCCTGAACACAGGTAGGGTTATCATAGCTGTGTCTTTGAAATGGGACTTAGGACAGATAAATAACTGAGATTCTGTGACTGTTAGAATTAGGATGAATCTAAAAAGAATGAGATATTCTCTACTAGAGGAAATTGTGCAAGAGCAACAGAAATTCATTGTTTAAAGGACAAGGCAGAAAAGAAAGAAGCAGCTGAAGAGCTCACTGTGATCAGGGGGGCATATGACACTGGAGCATTGCACAGTTTGACAGCAACACTATCAAACTGCTGGCAAAATTGATCTTCTTAACACTCATAGTTGTTTCATGTCACAAGTGGAGCAGTGAAAAAAACTTAATGATATGAACTTTTGACTGTGATATCTAAGGGATTCCTGTTGCAGGTAAGGTCAGTTGATAAATAATTCTAAAATGTTATTCCTGACAACTGGCATTCAGTGCTGTAAAAGCCGTAACGAAAATGGATAGTATTCTTGCAATAAAGTAATCTGAAATGTGGATCTACTTTGAAAACTTGAAATTTAATCATGGTTGTTTACTAATTGAAATGCCCATTTTATGTACTTCCAACATTATGCCTTCTTACTTCAGCAAACATTTCTTTTATTTATATTTTAGCCCTAAAGCAGAGTGTTCAAAAAAATCTAAGTGTTTAACATTTTTTGATCTCTAACCTTTGTAAGACTTCTGTTTTTCCTTAATCTTAACCTTTCTACTAAACAGCGACAGAACAAGAGGAATAAGATCTTGAAGGAAACCTCTGTAGCTATAATTATCATTAACTAATGAGTTAAATCTATCATAAAATTTTCAGATGAACAAAAATTCCAACAAATTATTATACACTTCCTCAAAAGGAGGAATTAATTTTTTAGATGTATCAAGAACATAGCAACCTGTTTGTGGTATCTTCCATTATGTTGCTCTTTATCATCCCTGTCAATAGTTTAATCTCCTGAATGTATGTAAATGGCAACATCAGGAATTGACCACTCATTTGAAATACTTGAAAATGGTACTTAAAACCAGTGTTGTCTTCTATTACTTTCTTGTAATCATTGAATATTTTTCTTCAGCATGAATTGCTCCCTTTAGTTAACTACAAATAATTGACTATACTTGGTAAAAACAGTAATCTTAATCTCTTAAGGGATGCAGAGGAGCCCACGTAAAATACTATACTACTTTGGACACAGCTGGTAATTGATGTAGTATCATCCAAAAAGAAACAATTTGAAAGCTGGAAACATGTAACATATCACACTAATATGCCTACCTTTCAGTTTTGCTGTTCATATCCTTGAAATGACTTCACAGACGACTGTAGAAGAAGCTTATCAAGAGCCCTCAAAAATTGTGAATGCAAATGTAAAGTGCAAGTACATCTAAGTATGTTTAGCTGATCTGGAGAAGAAATAACAAACAAAACCAATAGGAAATATTTTACTGTATTTACTTGTTTTCTTTTGAAGTATTTACAAAAAAAAATCACAAAAATTGATTGAAATCTCAATATTTAAAGAAACAACTTGTTCTTGAAAGAAATTTTGTCTACAATTCTAAAGAGCTCAACGCTAGCAAAATATACCTGTCCTTTTTTTTTTTTTTTTTTGAATGGAATATTTTTATCATTCATGACAAAAATACTTTTGAAAGAAAGCATGTTGGTTCATTTCATAAACCAAGCTTAAAAGACCAGGATGACATAATTCAATTGCATCAAAGGGTGTTATCTCAGTGACCTTAATAGCATCATTTTGGCAAACACAATTCCATTTGGTACAACATTTTGGCTTCTGGTTAAGGAATTTCTCTTTATAACTGAATGACCTTTTATAAGAAAGATAATTCAGCTCTAGCAAAAAAGGCCCACTCTAGCAATGGCCACCTAAATGCTGGAGGGAAAAACAGTTATGTAGAGAAGAACAAAAGTTACACCACCTGAATATAACAAAATGTTAACAATAAAAATAAATATGAAATAAATGTGAACAGGCCCATATTAAATGCTCTTTTGTTTTCTACTTTACTTTTATTGTTTTAAATTGCTTTTAAAATAAGAATTACACTTGATTTTATTTTTAAGTTGTTTTCTTTTCCTCTGCTTCAAGTGTAATAACGGAATATGGGAAAAGATCTTGAAGAAAATGTTCCAGTGTTTTGGGTAGCAATATGATCTTACTTTTACTTCCTTACTCAGAAAATATTTTGGAACATTTTTAGCAAATCAGTTATTTTTTCTGCCCTTCATTTCCTGGTATATGAAATAAAGACAAAGCACTTTCCAGTTTGTAGGGAACTTTTCTTGGATTAAATGTTGTGGGCACTTGCATACGAGGTGCCAAAATAAACAACATGGCAGGGTGTAATCTGCACATTTTTTGTACACACACCCCCTCATATACTCACACACTCACAGAGTGCGATTTTGAGACTCAAATTATTGAAGCCTGTTGACTCTGCTGAAATATGTTACTATTAATACCAGAGGCAAAGAATGTCACAAACAGTCACTTCTTGCTGGTATCTACAGGGTCTGCATGATTATGGTTCTATTAGGATGTGGTTTTCTTATCAGTGAGGGCTGTAGAGCTATTACCTTTAAATTATGATTGATTGTATTTGTTATTTTAATCAACTTGAAATTGTACTGAAATAGCATTTGGGCCCAATCCTGAGATCTTTGTCATGGTAGATCACAGCAGGGAGATATATTTATAAGGTTTTTACTATTCAGCAATTAGAATGTATAGTGAATTTTACATTAAATATTTTTGTTATAATAATTAGTTAGTTTAAATAAGTGGTGATTATAAATACAGATGCTAAAATAGAAACTATAATTAATGTGATTAAAATCTAGCTTCTGTAACTTTAATTTTTCAGTTCAGAAACTGTGATTAATGTAGTTTGCATAGTATGAAAATGCTGAAGTCAGTACAGAGTCCATAAAGCAGTTAATTTGCCTTTTATTAGTACTATATGCCCTGTCAAAAATTGTTATGCTGAACAAAGGCTGTATTGAGTTTGTTTATATAGCGTGAATCCATTGCCTATAGACTTCTCCAGCAGTACTTTGTTTCGTCAAATACTTGTAGTCAAAAGCTTGCAGTCTTCCAGAAATCAGTGTTTCTCCTGAGACAGAGAAGATTAAATATTGCAGTAGGCCAGATAATTTTGTCCGTGCTGCCACAACAACTTATTACTGGGCATCTCTTGCTGTCACATTTCTGTGACATTTTAAGTTCTTTTGCATTCCCATTTCCTATAATTTTCTATTTTCATTTTATCTTGAAGAAGAAGGCAAACAGGAGGAATGTTGTCATAAACTTTCCCTCTGAAATTAGTTTAATGATAACTTAGATTACATACATATCATATCAAAATCACAAGGAGTCCCGTGCAAGAAGGCAAAGAAGGCAAAACACAATCAATAGAAATTCCAAATCCTACTAACTGTGCTACCAGAAAGGGCATGATGCTTAGTAGAAATAACATTATTTTTAGCAAAAACTAGCACCCAGATAGGACTGGATTTTGGTTCCTGTGATTATTCCAGGCTTTGCCACCCATATGTAATGGTAATTCCTATCAAGGCAGAGCTGTTAGCCTTCTCAAGCAGTAGGGAAGAAAAAGAATTGAAACTTGGAAAAAAGGATGGCTCCTTCAAGAGAAGGATGGTCCACTGATGGCACATTTAGAAAATATGTCCTCTTTTCAACACTTAATTCAACATATGCTTTGCATACAGAGGGCAAGTGCAAACAAGTGTAGGGAGATGGAAATACTACCCAAATTAAAGAAATACTGCTTCTTTAGGAATGTCGTGTTCAAAGAGGTATGAACATCCAGGGTCTGTGGGTGAGAGGAAAACAGCAAGCCTGTAACTGCAGTTTTTCCTTGCCAGAAGTAAGCTGAGGTTGTGGGAACCAATAACTGGAAGGCTGTGATTATGCAGAACTGCAGAAGTAACTGAAATCTTCAGCTGAACATACTCCCTTGTTCTGTAGGCTGCAAAATGCCACTCCTGTCCCTTCTGCCATACCATAGAAAAACACCCTCCAAATATAAAAATCACATATCTCATCTTCTGAAGGGTTGCCAATGGCTTAGATTTACCTTTTTTCAGTTCAGGTGCCCGTAGAAGACCTCTGTTTGAGATGCCCATAGAATCACAGAATTGTAGAATTCATCAGGTTGGAAAACACCTCTGAGATCAAGTCCAACCTTTGATCTAACCATTGTGCCTACTACAGCATGGCACTAAGTGGCACATCCAGTCTTGCCTTAAAAACCTCCAGGGACAATGAATCAACCACCTCCCTGGGCAGCCTATTCCAACTCCTGATTACTCTTTCTGTAAAAAATTTCTTCCTAATATCTAACCTAGACCTTCCATGGCACAGCTTAAGACTGTGCCCTCTTCTCCTTCTGCTGGTTGTCTGTGAGAAAATACTAACCCCCACCTGGCTACAACCTCCTTTCAGGGCGTTTTACCAAGCAATAAGGTCTCCTGTGAGTCTCCTCCAAACTAAACAATGCCTTCTCCCTCATCTTCTCCTCAAAGGACTTGTGCTTCAGTCCCTTCACCAGCCTTATTTCTCTTCTCTGGGCGCTCTCCAGCACCTGGACATCCATCACTAACTGAGGGGCCCAGAACTGGACACAGCACTCAAAGTGCAGCCTCACCAGCACTGACTACAGGGAAAGGATCACTTCTCCTGTCCTGCTGGCCACACTATTTTCGATACAGGCCAGGATGCCCGTGGCCTTCTTGGCTACCTGGGCACACACTGGCTTATGTTGAGCTTCCTGTCAATCAGAACTCCCAGGTCCCACTATGCTTGACTGCTGTCCAGCCACTCTGTCTCCAGCCTGTAGCACTGCATGGGATTGTTGTGGCCAAAATGCAGGACCTGGCACTTGGCCTTGTTGAACCTCATCCTGTTGAAATCAGCCCATCTCTTCAGCCTGTCCAGGTGCCTCTGCAGAGCCCTCCTGCCTTCCAGCAGATCAACTCTCCCCTGCAACTTGGTGTCATCTACAAACTTTCTTATGGTGGACTCACTCCTCTCATCTAAGTCATCAATAGAGATATTAAACAGAATGGGGTTCAACACTGACTCCTGGGGGACACCACTAGTGACTGGCTGCCAACTGGATGCAGCTCCGTTCACCAGCACTCTCTGGGCCTGGCCCTCCAGCCAGTTCCTAACACATCAGAGAGTGTCTGTCCAAGCTGTGGGCTGCCAGCTTTTCCAGGAGTATGTTATGGGAGACAGTGGGCTTGCTTGGGTAGGAATGCTTTGAGCATTAGAATGGGGAAGACTCAGTGAGTCAGCTCCTTTCCAAGAATGCAGTATGTTGGCAGGAGTCTGACAAAGTGATGCACTGAAGAAGCGTAGATCATGATCAGCCTTGGCCATGACAATAATTCCATGCAGGAAGTTAGAGTGTTCTGCTGTTTTGTTTTTTTTTTGTTTGGTGTTTGGTTTTTTTTTTTTTTTTCCAGACTCCATCCCCTCACACCTCAAAAGAAAATTAAAAGAAACCAAAGCAGAATTCTGACAAATATCAAGACCCACAGCCCATGCGCACTGCTTCCCCCACCCTGACTGGTAGTGGGTGGCTGTGTCAAGGGCAGAATGCAGCCTTTTGCTGTCAGCTTGGAACAAAGATTTCTGTCTGCTCCTGGTAAAAGCTGTTTCCATTTAAGGAGAGGGATTTTGAGCTTTAATCCTTTGTTTCATCATGGTGAAAAGTATAAAAGTCACAAAACCAGGCAGAAAGATCAAATAAAATCTGGACTGAATTGAGTGTGCAGGATTTCTTTTCATTTTACTCCCCCCCGCCCCCCCCCCCCCCCCCCCCCCTTTTCTTTTTTGGTTTGGTGTTTTTGGTGTCAGGTTTTTTTTAATTAAAGAAGAAAACTGATTCTTTAAAACTGTCAGGACTCTCCCTCCCCTTAAGTAAATAATGTTAAGCTATAATAAAAACTGTGTCTTTTAAAACATATCATTCTTACAGATGTGTATAATGAATTATTCCTGACTGCACACTATCCCTAGATTATTTAAAACATATGCCTGCACTGAATATGGTATTTTCTTTGGAGTGGACACAACTCTTACAGACAGCCGTGGTTGCAAAGTGCATGCTTGATATGATACATAATTTTGGTATTTTTCCATGTAACATACCAAGTATTTGAAAATAATGTACAGATATGGGCAATAGCTTTTTAGCTCTGGTTATAAGAATGCTTCATTAAAAAAACAGTAATGATCCTCTTCCTCTCCCCTTAGATTTGTTCTATCCTCATTGTGGATGTTAACTGCTTTGCAAGCTAAAACTTCAACTGTCTCAAGTTGTTCACTCTATGAAAATATATTTTTCTGGTCAGGATGGTTTAAAAGCTGTAGGATTAATGGTCATTGCGTTTGGCTTGGCAAGCTAGGATCAGCAAGCATTTATGGAACAAAAATAAATGTGAGAGAGAATTAGTCAGGAAGTAATCATGCAAGATGGTGAGCGATATCTGGAGGAACTGGGGCCCTGGGGAATTAAAGGTGCTCAGCACTTTCAGTGATTCCTGTATTTCTTAGGCCAAAGCAAATATTCAACTCAAAGTTTACCAATGTGTTAAATTTTCATGGCTTTCTGCCATACTCCATACTCCTACTTTTTGTGGGGTTTGCGGCTTTCTGTCCTTCATTTTGCAAATCGTCTATTATGTTTAAGTTCTGATAATTTTTCTATATGTCCCTGGGTGATCTATTTGGCTACTAGTGTCCTAGGTTACCAGACTTTGACTAGGTATTAATTGAAGATTTTATATTTATAAAAAGAAAAGAAAATATTACTTGCAAAACGTGAAAGCATGTATTTAAATTGATATAAGTGGTTAGAAAATATTCTATCTTGCCCTTTGTTCTGAAGTAGTCCTTTCTTTTGGAATGTTTGAAGGAAATGGAAGGTAGGCTATGTGATTTCAAGTTTATTTAAACTTTGCCCATAAATTTGCACTTCAAAGTGAATAGACAGTGCTTTGTCATATCTACAAGTCTTAATGCCTATAAGATGAAGACATGGACACATGTTCCTGCTGATTTCAAGTGAAATATGGCATGATACAGGTCATGGATGTCAAACTCCACATATGGTCATATTTGGGACAGTCCAGAGAGCTCTAAATGCTATAAACATCAGAATAGGTCAGCATTCTAATGATTCCATAATTCTCCACTGTTTCATCCTTGGCAGAGATGCCTTAGCTAATACTTTTTATTATGATTTTGACTGTATGTTTTTCACTACTGTGGTACTTTGACAGACCTGACATTCATCCAAACTCTGTTTCATTCACTGTTTTGCTTTGCTTTGCTTTGCTTTTCGGGAGCTAGTGGAGTACTGGTTGTAGATGATCATTTATTAGAGAATACACTAGTAGATTCGTTGAGTATAAAAACTGTCTTCTTGTTAGGGGTCTGGACTGACTCCTTTGTTTGTTTATTTGTTTGTATGTTCATTTCCAAAATCAAACATTCTCAACCATCTCAGTTCACCACTCAAAGCTCTATCAATGCAGATTACTGTGGGTTGTTTAGAAGATGCTAAGCACTTACATGTCCACTATCACTTTCTCATAAAATAATGATAAAACATTATGATAACTTGTCAGATGCCCCAAAACGATTTCTGAACAAACCTATGTTTAGAAATACCCTCAAACTCGGTGTATTTAACATTGCCTTGTATCAATAATTTATCAATCATTTATCGAAAATTAACTTCATTTCTATCATTTCACTTCTGTCTGGTGACATTAATTTTAGTCTGGCTGTAGTACTGCTACTTAGAAATTGTAGGTTCCACACAAAGCTTATGAGAAAGGGAAAATGCATAAATAAAACATGCTATTGTTACTTCCTAGAACTCTTCACTTCCCAGTTTAATAATATTTCCCATCAGTAGCCTTTGTCCAGAAATGTTTTCAACTAAAACTAGCTTCAGCATTTGGGCATCCCACTGTCTTTGGGGATCTATTTGGGCAGATAAAACTCATTAAAAGTCCATCTAAACACTTCGGTTTCTTTGACACCAATGCATTTAAATGAGGCCATTTAAAGAGAACCATGCCAAAGAGCTGTCTGCCCTCTTTTTCTATACTGTATATTTTCACAGGAATAAAATTTTTGAAAACTTTTTTTATTAACTAAAAGACCATTTTATTGCCTACTATTGTGAGGCAGTACACATTCTCAGCCTGGTTATGGGTCATACAATCTGTAGAAGATTCTTGGGACATTTGTTGTAAAACAGCAACCACAAAAAGTCATATTTTCATTGCACAATTGATTTAGGTTTTAGTGTGTTTGATCCTCAGGACCAGTTTCTGAAATGAGGACTTCCTATGTTTCTGTGTTCTGTTAATTTTTTTTAATGCTGTTAGGTGTTATTTACTACTTGTAATGTGTTAATGGGAAAAGTGCAATAGAGAATTCAAAAGGAAAACTATTCCACCATAACATAAATCTAGGAACTCTGTTTTGGAACATATGCAAAAAAAAAAAAAAAAAAAAAAAAAAAATCAGAATTTTTCAACTAGCTATCAGTCTTTAAAAATAATTCTTTAGTTTGGAATATGGGCAGTAAATACTGTAAAGACAATAATTTTAATTGAATTGCTTAATTTTACTGAAATGAGCTTCAAAGACTACATTAGAAGATGTATAATTTTGTTCTAATAACCTGTAGAAAGTTAACAGGCCACATAGTATCATAGAAATACTTCAGTATTTTTAAAATTCTCTAAAAATTCCATAGTCTGGATAGAATGAACTACCGCATTTCAAGTTTTAGTTACTCTCTAGGTGAATGTGCTTTTTACCAAATAAATGAATTAAAAGATTTAACACTGGTAGCTGTTATGGAAGAATATTCATTTTGATAAAGAAGTTTTCTCTAGAATAATATAGCAAAGTATTTTTCTGGTTGCACAAAAATATGCATTTCAGTCTTCAATAAGTCCACCTTGTCAACATTTTTCATGTGGGTTTATATGGGGTTTTTTATATCTATTTTTTTAGTGATTACACACATAAATATTTTGTTCTCTCATTGTATCTCTAACTGTATGATTATAACATGAGCATAATAAAGTACCCTAAAAGACTTGTAAGACTTTGTCTGTGGAAAAGAACGGTGAATAATAGGAATGTCTTGGGTCAAGAAAGAGAGCAAGAAAAATAGCTCCTATGACACTTACTAGGGAATAAAACTTTACAGAGAAAAGTTTTATGCATTTCGATGAGATGAACATAGATTAATATAAAGGTATATTAAAGACAATTAATGCACAAACTATATAAACAGCCTTATCATACCTATCACAAAGTAGCTGTTTTAAAAAACCACTTTTAAGGATACAGTCAAAACTCACCTCTTAAATCCATGACTTTTTTGTCATGATAGTGACTAGAACCTTGAAAACAACCTGTCCTGCTTTGAGGTAATGTGCTATCCCATAAAAAGCACATTGTATTTCTGGGGTTCTATGATCTGAAGAAGTTTATGTCAAGCAAGTAGCCAGAAACTCATTCTGTTGTGTTTATTGTTGTATTTGGTAGAATATTAGGGTTTGAAAACTGTTTCTAATTACTGTTTCTAATTCTGTTCTACACTACTAGCATAAGAATGTAGGTGTGAGAACTTCATAGAACCATAGAATCGATTGGGTTGGAAAAGACCTCCGAGATCATTAAGTCCAACCCTTGGTCCAACTCCAGTCCATTTACTAGATCATGGCACTCAGTGGCACTTCACCTTTTCCTCTTTTTTTTTATGAATCACTAATTCAAATGTTAACAACACAAAAGTGTTATGACCATAGTTGAAGCAATTTAATTTTCACCAACGTGAAGTGGCTTAATTTTCAACCCTGTAAAGTGTTCTGCATTGCTTAATCAGCTTGTCTATGTTGATTACTTGATATGTTCCTAAGTCCTCTGTTGTCTACACCACTGTTAATAAAGTCTTAATCTGCTTTACCATGAGGGCTGAAATACATCACATATCTTCCCATGATAATCTGGCACAGCTCAGTCTGGAATGTGACGGCCATGACGAGTGCCTGGAGCAAGCTGTCAAATCCAGTCACTGAGGCAGGCAAAAGTCAACCTCTGTAACAAACCTGAACAGGTGACTTCACAGGAAAAAGTGATAGTGATAAGCCCATTTTAATTTTCAGTATGATTTTGAAAATAGGAAGTGTAAAGACATCCTGAAGCACACATATCAAATTAATTAATCAGGATATATTTCAAAGAAACTCAAATTGCCTATGTGGCTGCTGTATTGGTTTTACCAGAGAGATGAGGAATTCTACAGAGTGGCTTCTGTGAGAAACTGCCAGAAGCTTCCCCCTTGTTCAACAGAGCCAGTGCAGCCAGCTCCATGATGGATCCACTCTTGGCCAAGTCTGAGCCTACCATAAAATGCAGTAGATGTAACATATTTAAAAAGAAATATCTGCAATAATATATTTAAAAAGAAAAAAACCCCACAACAAACTAATGCAGGTGTAAATTGTGGTCAGAGAAGAGAGGAGTGGGAACATGTGAGAGGAACGGCCCTGCAGGCACCAAGATCAGTGAAGGAGGAGAGGGAGAATCTCCTTCAGGTTCTGCAGCAGAGGTTCCCTTGCTGCCCATGGTGCAGCCCATGGTGAGGTAGATGTGCCCCTGCAGCCCATGGAAGTCCATGGTGGAGCTGAGATCCACCTGCAGCCCAGGGCAGACCCCTCATCAGAGCAGGTGGATGCCCAAAAGAGGCTGTGATGCCTGTGAGAAGCCCAGGCTGGAGCAGGCTACTTGTAGGGACCTGCAGACCTGTGGAGAGAGGAGCCTGGTCTGGAGCAGGTTTTCTGGTAGGAGTTGTGACATTTTGGGGGATCCACACTAGAGCAGCCTGTGCCTGAAGTACTGCAACCCACAGGAGAGTGACCCATGCTGGAGCAGTTCGTGAAGAACTGTACTCTGTGCAAAGGACTCACGCTGGAGAATTTCATGAAGGGCTGTCTCCCATGGGAGGCAGCTCACGATGGAGAAGGAGAAGGACTCCTCTCCCTCATCAGAGCCAGAAACATCATGTGATAAACTGACCATAGCCCCCATTCCCTATGTCCCCATGCAGCTGATAGGGGGGAGGTAGAGCCCAAGAGGGAGTGAGGGGTGGAGTGAAGGTGTTTTTAAGATTTGTTTTACTTCTCATCATCCTGCTCTGATTTATAAATAAACTCAATTGATAAATTGAATAATAAATTCAGTTAGTTTCCCCTAGTTGAGTCTGTTTTGCCAATGATGGTAACTGCCAATTTATCTCTCCCTGTCCTTAGTCCAGCTCACGAACCTTTCACTATATTTTCTCTCCTCTGTCCACTTGCAGAGAGGAATGATAGAGCAGCTTTGATGGGTACCTGGCACCCAGCCAAGGTCAACCCACCACACTGCTGAGTGATTGTAGTTGAAATTTGCAGTCACAAGCTGATGACAGAAGGCCGTTTTAGGCTCTTGTGTCTTTGTCAGATCCCATATGTAATGCACAGGTTTCTATAGACTAATCATGGAAGAAGTAGTAGTCAGAGAAAGTCATGAAATTCGAAAAGGGTGTAACCAGTGTGCACAAAAGGCTAACTGCTGTCTTTTTCTTTGTTTTTGCAGTGTATAGTGTCACGTATGACTGAATACCAGAACTCCTCACACAGAAGCCTCTAACTGTTGTAGGAAAATCACTCCACTTTCATGTCTGTGTAAGATGATTAAACAGCTGATCATCCATGTTGCAAATGACAGTAAACATCCAGATACAGAGTTTAGACATTTAGTTTGTTACATTTTTTATCTCTTTGGCCTTCTTATTTCATTGTACATGTATCTACTGCAATTGGACCATGTTGAACAGCTCTTTTTTTTAGACATTGTCATTCTAGCATTGCTATGCAGTACTTAAAATCACCAGAGCTAAAAAGGGCACTCTTTCCTATGTAATTTAGCTATTCAAAGTGTATAATTGATAAGGATGTTTCTCATATTCAGCCTTTTAAAGGATTAGAGTGTGGAAGGACAAACAAAATTTATTGATCTTCAAATTCTGTCTGAATAAAAGTTTTATTCCAGGAACAGAATTTTATTCTGAGCATTTATTCATAAAATACACCAGGAAAAGTAATAACTCTGTGTCCAGGTTATAATTTTTCTGCTATGTTTTTACACTCAGCAGATGGTATAGATTATTCACACATAAGAACTTTGTTAAAAATAATGGTAATGGTCTACATTAAATGCTAAAAGGCCAAGATGTTCTGAGTTAATCTTGAAAAACTGTATGCAACTCATTCCATCATCTGTCCACACAGAAAATCATGTGATTTAGAAACCTTTCTGCTCTAAACTGATACTGTGCCTCTGATCTCTGATCATGCCAGAAACACAGAGAATATACCACACACACACACACACACACACACACACACACACATATATATATATATGTGATTAATGTTGATATGCAGGAGGTGAGGCAAATATGTGTTTAACTCTGATTTTGAGAATGGAGGTGAATGAAAAGTCAAGCTCTGTTTAAACATAGAGCACAGAAAAATAACAAAATGGTTTTACCTGTTTGATTAACTTAATTTTAAAAGACTATTTAAAGGTCTCTCTTTTGTTTTCCTCTACAAGAAAGCAGAAATTAAAAATTATGCATGCTCAGAAATGAATAAAACTATTAAGCAATTTTCTTTAAAACTATTTTGTAAAACTGATAAGAAATTATATTTTTTACTTTAAAAAATATAACACTTGTAGGAAGCAAGAATAACAAATTTTTTTCTCAGTTAATTTTTTTCCTGAAAATGTCTGTGTGTTTTCTATATCAGATATGGACCTTTTATTCCAGGTTGCTTTAAAATGGGGTATTATTTTATATTTCAGCACACTCAAATTTCCTTAATTTTATACATATTCAGGGAGATTTGTAATCCAATACTTTGCAGTGATTTCTTTGGAGACGTTTCAGCCATTCATGTTTGTGAGTACTTGGAGACTCTTAAATCCAAAGGCCATTTGTCTGCTGTGCATATTCACTCAGTCTACACCTTAAACACCCTTGTAAAACTCTCATTGCAAAGGACAAAGGAATATTATGTGCAAGGGTTAGCAATAGCTCAATAATTTTAAAAAGAAGAGAGAGAAAACCAGAAGATTTTACACAGTACAAAAGATTTTTGGAGCTGCGTGGCTCCAGGGATTGTAACAGGACGCTGAGCTCTGTTCTGGAACTGACTAGCAGTCAGGGTCATGTCTTGGGTGCAGATAAACTATGCTCATACAACACCCCTGAGCAGGTCATGTGATATTTTGTTATCTTTTCAGTAGGGGAATGCAGACTGAAGACTAAGGTTTTGCTCTAGTATCTGAGTTTGGGATTTTTTTTAATGTCTCTGAGGCAAAATGGATCCCTTTTAGCTCCAACAAGCTGTCCTTCACCTACTTATTCTATCAGAGTGAATTGTCTGCATCAGGAATTGCAGTACCAACAGTCATGGAAGAAGATGCCCATGGGTTATATTCACTGACAACAAAAAATAAGTTCTGCAGTTGAGAAGAATGAAATCTCTCATATTTTAACTGATGAACAGAAATACATAAATGATTGTTGAACCAGCTGTGGCACAATAAAACCTAAACCTTTTTAATGGGCAATTTACGTTCGATAGACACCTTATCTATTTTTTTTCCTTTTGCCGTACTGGAATATTTTTCACAGTGGATGCACTGTTAAAGAGAAAATTAAGCAAGTTCCAATAAATTATGTGGGGTTTGAGTGTGTTAAAGATAAAAGAATTGAAAATATTTTAATACTTTCTAGATTTTATTTGGAAATTTCATTTTCATCCTTAAAGATAGCTCATTTTTAGTCCTCTGACCTTTAGAGTTTCTTTTAGTGAATAGATGTTATTCTGTCTGTTCCATGTTTCTCTTTATTAGTTTATTTTCTAGGAGGATGGCCAGCAAACCTGACTAGCAAACCTTGGTTTTCAGAGACTGGATCTCAAAAGGTAGCTCAACTACATGGATATTCAAAGATTACTTTCTCTGATAAAAACAAGGAAGGTAGAAGACTTGTACTGATAGAATGATTAAGAGTGATTTAGATTACAGAAGAAACCATATAGATTGTATAAGAAATCACTTTGTTTGCTCAGGCTACATTATTCAGGATGTCTGTAATGACAGTTGGATGGTCACAAAATCCCTGCATGACACAATGTAATATTTGTCTGTGAGTACCTGGAAATACAGTAAGGTGAGCTTTACAGACTCTTGTCTAACATGTAGGGATAACAGCATTTGACATTTTTGTTTGTAGCAGTGAATAGACATAGACTAAAACTTTTAGATGCTGGATAGCATAAACATTCCTCATAATCAACAGGTGGGATTTAAGAAATTATGAAAAACAGGTTCAATACAGCCTACATTTTTTGGCCTTTCCATTGCATCTTTTGGGAATACAAGGATTTACAAAAGTATGGAGGAAAGTCTTGATCTTACTGGAATCTATCGGAATTAAAACTCCTAAGCAAATGTCTTGGTCCTCTTTTTTGCATATGGTGTCTGTATTGACCTACAGGTCAGCCCATGTAAGTTTATTTTCACAACAAAGGTAAAAACTCACATTATATATCTTTGTTCATAAGTGATGTAATTCAATAGTTTGAAAAAAAAAAATCCTGGTTTAAAGTGAAGGACTTCTGAATCTAAAACTTTCTTACATGTGTCTTATTCCTAAAAAGAGATCTCCTCCACGAAGAAAAAATAGGTCTTAAACTAAGAAATTAAAAAACACTTGGAGGAAAAATGTTGATTTGATATAATGTGTACTTTACCCTTGAAACACTATTAAAATTTTCAAAAGGTTTTTCCAGACAGGTGTGAGGATATGATCATGTAAAAAAGATTATCTGTGGTTTTAGAACTGGCATGTGAGACATGAGGCATTGGGGATCTCCTGGAAAGAGCTGGCACTTTTTATTGAATTGCTGAAAAAAGAGGTGTATAACTACCTTATTACTTTTTAGGGCATATATTTGTAGTTGTTTCCCATAGGGACACAATAAATTAATTACATGTGCTGTTTTCCTAGAATTTTTGCTTCATGAAATAGACATACTGTGTGTTTTAAAGTGAGGAAAGTGTGCTCTTTACCCTCTTTCCCTCCAGTAGACTTTGTCCATCCTTGGATTTGTGCTCCAAACAGCTATAACAGAGAAGTATTACATTGTAGGAAAAAAAGTCTAATAAATCACACAGTGGACTGTGTTTCATAGGTAACATATTCTATGTTTTTCCCATTTATACAGCATATAATTCAGAGAGGGGGCTTTTTTTTGGTGGTTTTGGTGTGTTTAGGGTTTTGTGTTTTTTTTCATTTTTTGTTTGTTTGTTTGTTTGATTTTTTTTCTTTTTATAAAAGAACAGCTAAATTTTCATCTCTTTTTTTTTTGTGTGTGTGTGTGTACTCTCATAATTCTTTGGAAGTTTGAGTCCTGATTCTGCATTTTATGAGCCCCTTTACAACCCATGTTCTTTCTCATTTTTTTTTCCTTTTACCAAGAGATTTTCAACACACACAACTAGAAACTAAATTTAATGCCTGACATAAAAGTTCTGTTTTGCTCAATTGTGATGAATCAGTGATTTTCTATGACTGAGTTACTTGTATAAAGATAGGCAGACATGCTGTTGAATTCAGTGGATGCAGAACTTTCTCTTGATCATCCTTCTGGGCAGGATGTAGGTCACAGTCCTAAGGAAGTTATTTCATCTTATCCTTTGAGAATGTCTTAATGAAAAGCAAGGAATTGATATTCCAACTCGTTTTCTGAAAAATATAAATCTGTTTCTAGTTCAGGTTCACTTAAGGGCAAATATTTCAAAACTCATTTTCTCTTAAATTGGGTATGAATGTGTTCCCTGCCATATCAAGAGTTGAATTAGGAATGCATGTACAAAGTAATCAGAGATGTTAGAATCAGTGTAAATCATTGAAATGTCTTACACCAAATTTTGCCTATATGTGCTTTACCTGATTAGTATAATTCTATTTCTTACTACATATTCATGGTCATAAATGAGCCAAGTGAAAAAAGTGCAACATTTTCTAAGCCTTTGAAAATGTAATTGGTACAAACATGTATCTAGCTAATTAGTTCAATTGCCTCTTTTGGCAGTTGAAACTTGCATATTACATGTTGATATTATCGACACCCCCCCAGTTCATCACTCTTGTATCAACATTGCAGAGCTAAATATTTTCTTTAAAGGAAAAAAAAAATCTTACATGAACAATTCCATCTGGGGTGTAAGACCATACTTCTTATTCCTCTATTCCATTGTTGCTGTCCTAATCTCACATTGACTACACCTGTGTACTTTGTTTTATTGGTTCCCAGTGTAAAATGTAATTTTAGATTATCTGTATTCTTCAGGGGGATTATTCAATAAGAAAGGCTTGCAGTGACCAAGTTGACCTTTTGAATTTTCAATAATACACACTTTTTGGGTTTTGATTTTTTCTTATTTCTTTGTTTTGAGTTGGTTGCAGGGGTTTGGGTTTCTTTTTTTTTTGAACGTGTGTGTTTTTGACAGGCATGGAAGACAATTTGAACTTTGTATTAACAGCTACAGGGGAAAACAAAGTAAATGTGATGGTTTATAATTATCTTTTCTAAGGTAAATATTTTCTGCAAGAGTCAGTGCAGAAAATAAAAAGAGCAGAAGAAAACTTACAGGCAACTGCATTTTAAAGAAAAAGCAACTAATCATCAGAAAAAATGTAACAATCATAAATTATAATTGCTTATTTTTCTTAGTTGCAAAAGGGAAAGTGAAAATACTAATATTTCTCTGAATTAAAAAGCAATTATTCACAATAAAAAACCAACTCAAACAACAAAAAAAGAACAAAAAACTGAACCACAACTGAAATTTCAGCTTTAATGTCCAAAGTGCTTTTCATGCTAGAAGGGCTCAAGAGAAATAACTCTGTAGCATATGACTTTGGCATTTTATTGAAGGAAAAACCTTCAGTAGAATGACACAAAGATTTAAATCAAGAGACATTTTTTGTGATTTGGTATTTTACAGAATAAGGGTACTTTCCTTACTCAAATCTATAAGAACAATGCATTCCCTATCTTACCTTTTTTGTACTTTTTTTTTTTTTGACAAGACTATTATGACTGCCTTTGAGTCAGTCAGTGAGGTTAGATGTCTTTGGATTGAGAGAGAAAATAAGCAAATATAAGCCTAAGTCCAGGAGTTTTCCGATGTTTTTAGTATTTCATATAATGTCATTTAGATATATACTAAGTTAGAATAAACTGTTAAACAGTATGTTCATACAGTTGTCAGAAGTATGCCCACTAGTAGGAGAAAGGGTGAATTGGACAAGGATGCTACAATACACACTGAAAGCAGGTGGAATATGCCAGGGTTAATACACTGCAAACTCGGAGCTTTGAAAGATTTGTCCAGCTTAACTTCTTTAAATGGTTTGCTAACCTTTCAGAGGTGCAACAACAGAGAATCCCTATTAAATCCTTATTAAATCCTGTAAACCTTGGGATTGATTATTCTAGCTGAAATTATTCCAAGAGACATACCTTTTCTGCTCTACTTCTTCAGTTTTGATTTCACATTGGTAGGATTCTGTAGCATCCTTGAATCTCTCATATATCCTCCTGGAAAAAAATCACAATGGCTTGGTTGGGTCTGCTTATTTGAACCACACTTTATCAATGCAAGACAGGATTTAGACAAGCAGGGCTGAGAGACTGTGTTTTGCTGCTGGTCAAGGCAGTATCCAAATAGTGGCAGAGGCAAAGCTTCATGATCTTGAAGGTGTTCAAACCTGAACCTGAATGACTGAAGAGTTAATGCAGCCAACATCATAAGGTGGGCACTGTCTGTTTTCCTCTTTAGCTTTGTTAAAGGGTTTATAGGAGGGGGATTCTAATGTTACAGCTTTTCCAGACGTGAGTCAAGAGTCACGAGGCCATGCTGTTCTGGTAGACCTTTATGCCTTTTGCAGTGGATATATTTGAAGCAAGAATCAGACACTATCAGTGAATTTCAGGACATGTGAACTCACATGGGAATGGAACAAGAAAATACAACCTAAATCCCATAAGAAGTTTAAAGGACAGGCTGTGCATAGCCCTAATAACCTTTTACTTTTGTCTGTACAGGTGGTCTAATACTCCCAAATTCTATTTTCTTTTTGTTGGTAGAAGATCCACCCAGAATGCAGTAAGTAAAAGCCTCTATTGGAGATGTATTTGCCTTTGCAAATCTAAGTTTTATTTGCAGGAGATAATAAACCAAGCCAAAACAACATTCACATCTGATTCACTTCCTTACCCCAAACTGGTTATCTTGGTGTTTCCCTTTGTAGAGGTCTCTTCATTTTACAGATACCATGTTCAGTTCTGCAGTCATGATGCAATGCAGATGAGAGTGACCAGGTACCCAGTGAGAGCCACATAACTATGATTCAGGACCATTGCTCTGGAATTTATCACGAAGTTATGTGAAACTACAAAAACAAAATATCACAAACTGAAAGCAGTCCCTTCCTGGATTGGTCAAAGTATAACAGTTCACACTTTCCAAGACCTAGGAAACCAAAATGTAGGCAATTTTTGTATTTTTTCTGCTCTAAAAACAAAAAACAAAATGAAACATAAAAAAAAAACCCCAAAACAACAGTCAAAAATCCCAAACAAACCAAACAAAAAAACCCCAAAAGCCACAAACAACTAAACACCAAAAAACAAAACAAAATCCCATCTGGAGTTCTCAATTAAAGTAATATCACAGAATTGTTGAATAACATGAATTGGATAGCACCTTTGTAAGAAATCAAATATGACAGTGCAATAACACAACAGCCAGTGAATGAATACTTTCTGATGCCTGTTCAATGGCTGAGAGTCCAACCTATCCTTTCTCAGTTGCTATGCCCACACCTGGTCCAGGAAAAGAGCAAGGCTATTTTCTTTTAGGCAAAACAGGGTAAGCTGTGGAATTAAGGAGTCTGTTTTTCTGCGAAAAAGAACTGAAATCTGATTGCAATTGCTCAGGTATCATGCTGGGAAAATGACATTTTCTAGGGAAACAAGGAACCAAACCATTTGACCTTTTAAAGGTCACCTTTAATGCCAGTAAGAAATCAGCTGGAAGCCAGGACAGCCATGAAGGAGTGGTGTTATATCTTCCTTACAAAAGCACTTCAAAGTAAGCAGACAGACGTGTTTTTTCACTAATGTAGCTTCTTGGAAAATGTGTAACTCATCTTCAAATGTACTGACAATGATAGAGAAATACAAAATAAAGAGAAAAAATACTTCCTACTTTGCTTTGTAGCCATTAGTTTCTTTTACATATCCCAGGACCACTTCTGGAGTCATGATGCAATGAAGATGCAATTAATCAGGTTTGGTACCCATAAATAAAAAGTAACTAAAGAAACTATTTTAAACATTTAGTTTACAAACAGAAGAAATTCAGAAAATTTCTGCCCAGCACAAAATATTCTTAATGGTGGAGCTTAGAATTTAATCTGTATGAGTGCATACTGATCTTGTATTTCTCCCTCCTGCTTCCTCTGCTATTTGAAAACCCAAGGGGAGAACACTTGGAGGCACAGCCATCTGCTCCTCTAAACACATCAAGTTTAATCGCCTTTTTTAGCAAATTATGACACAACATATTTCATTTTTAAGGGAAAATTCTATGGTTCATTGTGCTTTGTCAAGAACTGAACAAATTGCAAAGTACATTTGGCCTTCTCTTTAAAGATCTTTCAAAACTGACCCTTCTCTTCTGTCTGGTGGTCAGTTCCTTCTTGTCTGTCAGCTTCTCATGAACAAGTTTTCTTTTTAAATTATTATGTATTTTCTTCCCCAAAACAATAAGGTGCTTTCATTGTTTTCCATCAATCTTGACTGAAAAGAGTAGGCTAAAATTTAACAGTTGTATCTTTTGAATTAATGTGCTGAGAAATAGATGGGGGACTGTTGACCCTGATGCTAAATATAAAAACATAAAAACTCCTCTATTTTCCTTTCTTTTCTGTTTTTTAAATTAATGGTCCTTGAGGCTTGGCTTATGATTTTTTACAAAAGAAATAGAAAAGAAATACAGAAGGAATAGTCGCCACTGGGGGGTGGGGGGGTGGGAACCACAGTACCTCCCACTCCTACCAGTTTGATGTCAGGGCCAGCAAGAGAGAGCCAGGAGAGGAATTGCAGGTCTTCAAGAGAGCACTAAAAGGGCAGCACCAAGGAATTTCAGCCACTACAGCCAGGAAGTTGGCTTCATGGTGAGGCCAACTTAATGGACTCCATGCAAACACAGGTCTCATATGGAATAAACAAGGGCAGTCAGAGATGTGGGCACACCCGCAGGACTATGAATCATACAGATGTGGTGGGATGGCTTCTATGAATGGAGTGTTGAGGTGGAAGGATACAGGCTCTTTTGGAAGGACAGGCAGGGAGGCAAAGAGTCAGTGTTGCCCTCTATATCTGTGACCAGCTGGAGTGCAGGGAGCTCTGCCTTGGGATGAATGAGAAGCTTATGGGTCAAGAATAAAATGAGGGCAGGGACAGGTGAAGTTACAGAGCGGGTCTGCTACAGGCCTCTCAACCAGGAAGACCAAGCACATGAATACCTCTACAGACAGACAGGACCAGCCTCACATTCAAAAGCCCTGAGTGTCTTCAACCATCCCAGTGTCTATTGGAGGGATAACGCAGCAGGGCATAAGAAGTTACTGGAATGTGTTGATGATAACTACCTTCTCCAAGTGATAGAGGATCCAACAATGACAGGTGCTCCTCAAGAAAGAGGAGCTGGTGCAGAAAGTGAAGCTCTAGGGCAGCCTGAGCTGCAGTGTCCATGAAGCAGTGGAGATTTGATCCTTAGGGTAACAAGAAGAGCTCAAAGAAAGTTCACTACCCTGGACTTTATGAGAAAACAGACTTGGTTTCCTCAGGGATCTTTGTGGCAAATTACAATGGGATAAAGCCATAGAGATAAGATAGGCCTGAGAAAGATGGTTAATATTCAAGTGTCACCTTCTCCAAGTTCAAGAGTGATGGCACCCCAACAGAGAAGTCAGACAAAAGCAGCAGGAGGCTTGTGTGGACAAACTCAAGCACAAAAAGGAAGTCTACAGAGCATGGAAGCAAGGACAGGTAGTCTGGGAATAACACAGAGAGATTGTTTGAGCAGCTAGGGATCAGGTTATGAAAGTTTAAAGCCCTGATAGAATTTTTGCCAGAGATGTCAAGGGCAACAACAAAACTTCCACAAGTACATTAGTGCTAAAAGAAAAATAGGGAAAATATGGTCCCTCTCTCCTGCAGGTTCTGGAAGACATGATTACCAAGCATATGATAATTATTTTTTCTGTGGAAATATATATATATATTTTTAAAGGCAGTTTATACCAGCAAGTGCTTCAGCCACACTGCCCAAGTCACAAAGGAGAAAGGCAGGGACAGGCAGAGTAAAGAGTCACCACTGTAGGAGAAGATAATGTTCAAGAACATCTAAGGGAACTGAAGGTCTACAAGTCCATGGAACCTGATAAGATGAATACACATGTCCTGAGGCAACTAGTGGATGAAGTGGCTGCCATGGAGGTTTATAAAATTGAGACAGAAAACATATTCAAATGAGATTTACTTAATAAACCTTGTTAAACCAAATAAATCAATTAAATCAATTAAACCAATTAAATCTCTGTCAACATTTCAATACAGATTTGTGATATCAAATGGATTAGTCACTATACAACTAATTCCTAAGGTTTTAGAAGGACACTGTAAAATGTAAAAGCACAAAACCACTGAAAACTGACTTGCTTTATGATGTAATTGCTTCTCAAGTTTATTTAGACCACTGCTATGCATCTTTTTTCCATATTGTTATTTACCTATATTTATTTTGCTTTAAATGTCCTACCATTCACTATCAATTTAGAGTGATTACACATATATCACTTTTGTAAAATCAATTTACATTTTTCTGTGGTAAAATATAGGATCAAGCAAATATTTAACTATTGTTCAGACAAAAAGGTGTTATACTGGAATGTGCTATCTCATCTTGTTTTACATTATGAGCCTGTGTTTGCATAATGTGAAGGCAAGAGATGCATGACTTATGTCTAAGTTAATGTATGGTGCTTATGCTTTGTTTCACATATCACGTCCCTGAAGCTGTGATACAGACAGACTGCATTGTAATTAATCTGTTTTGAAGATTTTTTTTTTTTGTGCTCTGGCAATTTTTGTCACACTGTTTCTTAATTTTCAGGGAAACAAAGCACAGAATCTAAAATTAGTAATTAATCTGTAACTGCACAGACTACTGCTTTAAAATGACAGTGCATCTTTTAGAATTAAACATTCAGTCACAGCATGTTGCAGTAAACTCACTGAAACTTAATATCTTCTGAGACACATTTCAAAGCAAGCATTTAACTGAAGTCATGTAATGACGCTTCACTGGATATTTTTTTGCTGGTTTCAGTCAATTGAAGTCATTATTAGTGTGGAGCAAAAATGGAGCTGAATTTGAAGAGGCGCGCACTGAAACTGTCTTTTCTTAATGCCAATAGAACACAGTGCAACTGTTGTAGCTCCTGTGGCTGCTAATCTCCTGGATCTGATTAATTGGAAAACCTGACAAGGAATGTCTACTTTCAGGGCAGAGTGGCCCTTATTCATTGCTTGCAGTTGACTGAAAAACACATTTCCCAAATCTGAGAAAAACACAGACTATGAGTGTCAGCCTTGACAGAAACAACAGAAGGTTGACTAGCAGAAGGTAAGACATGCATTTCATAGAAATACAATACACAGAAATAAGAAAATATGAAGGTCACTGTTGCTTTAAAAGCTTTCTCTATAAAGTCATTGCCAGCACACTTTGCTACTAATTGTGCCTGGTCTCATTTATCTAAATCCTTCTCATCTCACCCTATTTTCCATCACATTTATCCATGACTACGCTTTCATGACAGCCACTTTGCCTGCAGGTGGGATGGTGGGACATTAGGTACCATTGCACTAGTGCTGGTTCTTTGACAAGTGACAGGTGGCTTGTTTCTGTCCCTGAGGGGTGGGATAATTTATCTCACCAATGAGTTCAGCCTCTGGCAGCCTGGAAACTAAGGGCCTTGAATGTTAACTCAAAGTGTGGCTGGGGATGCATAACAAGACTATCTCTGGAACCAGCACGCTGACCAGGAGGATATCCAGCCTGCAGAACAAAATACCTCTGTATACACTTAGCTGCTACCTACTGATACAACTAGAATAAAGCACAATGATGCTTGTGGCATATAAACTGCATGACAGGACTCATTTGTCATATCCTAAATAACTGTAACTGTAGATGTAGAATTTCCTAGCGGGAAATATGCAAGACTTTAATTAAAGTGCAGCTTGTATATCAGAAATATAACAATAATAATAATACTGAACTTATGAATAACAATTTATCAAAGGAAAATATGGAAATCCTTTCTACAAATACAGACATCTTACAGAAGAGCTTACACATTGAGAATTTACAGAAAAATGCTACTCAGACCTATGGTGATGTATTGCAATACATATGCAGTCATAATTTTTACTGCTTATATTTTCAGAAAAGGTTAGAATTACTTCAAAATGCCATATTTGTGTATATTTCACATTCATCTCTGTTGTACAGATGGTTGTATGGATGTCATCATATTTCTGCCTGAGTTAGAGATTGGAGGAAAAGATATCTTGGATATTGCCTATTATCATTAACACTTTCCTGTGGTATAATTAAAATAACCATGAAGTGTTTTCAGTTAGTTGAAAATAGCCTGAATCTGCAGTTTCTTTGGACTTATTGTTTTGAGCTACCAATTTTTTGGATAATAAGATGTCACCACAGGGTGGGAATTCCAATTCAGTGTCTGTATATCCTGGAGAGGAGTATGTGGTCTTTTCTCAGTGCTACCACAGGCTAAAGAAAGAACTTTGATAAACATAATAATTTAACTAAAGGAAATTGAATAGTAGAAGTAAATAAACATAATTATTCCCTCAATACAAAGTGATTTATTAAAGAAAACAAAATAAACAAACATTATCAATTAGTTTTAACTTTATGCAAATAATGTTGCCCATGTTGGTTTTTTGCTTGGAACACTCAGAAGTAAGACAAGAAATTCTTTTATTATTTCTTAAAGACATAGAAACTTATAAATTTATTAGTAACTAGAAAATTCATCCTGTATGCAAAACAAACTCCACAGTACTTATCTCTGGAGTAAATCATACTATTTATATGTCACAAAGTATTGAATCTCTGGTAGAATGAAGCAAAACTCATTATAGGCCTGTGGTCAGATCCCCTGTATTTTAGAAACATTTAAGGTATTGATGAAAACTCACTTTATGAGTTGATATTGTATTCTTGAAAGTAATAATGGTACTACCAGTATAAATATTGCTACAAAGCACTGAAGCAGATAGAGAGAAGAAATAAGGTGCAGATTATAACCAGTCATGGCTATTAACTGCTAGATCTCTCATGGAAGCATTATGGATAGTCTTAAATCAAAGCTCATTGTGCTATAGCTCAGACAGCCTAACAGAGACTTTATTAGATGAGACTGGGATACACTGGGGACAAAATATTTAACTGTAATGGTTCTTTCTGACCTTAAAATGCATGGAAGAGGGAAATGCATATGCATGGCTGATGCATATATGTCAATTCATACTGAAACGAAATCAAGCAATACTTTAGACAGGAAATAGGAAAAAATCTCCACCCATTGCTTTTGTTTTAACTGATGCATGTGTTGTCTCTTGAGAATGCATTGTTACATCCTCACATGGTCCTCACACGGGGCACCATCTATGAAGGTCAGTTTCTTGTAGCCTCGTTATGCTGTGTGCTGAAGGAATCTGCAACGATATGGAATCTCCAGGTCCTGGATTATTAGTCCATTACCCCAGGAGAAGTGTGTGCTCTATGTTCACCCCGACGATGTGGTCTCTGAGAGCCCCTAGGAAGGACACACAGGGACCACCGACAAAGGCAGGAACAAAGAGGAAGTTTAATCAGGGGTACAGGTTTATATGGACTATGGAGGGATATAAACTCACCAATAAGGGACAAGGGGGGGAGTCTGAATTTGTGCCTATAGGAGTAAGGGGATTTACATTCAATGGGAGAGGGTTCCAGGTAACATGATGTCACTGTCCTTCTCCCAGTGCCCTGGCCTGGCAGGGGGTTATGGGAAGAAGACAGTGACTATGCAGTTTTTACATTCACTACATTCAAACCACATTAAAAACATCACTTGTTAAAGCATTCTCAGTGGCTGGTGTATTTTCTTCATCAGCCCATTTCTGACATGACATTCTCCAAGCCATGTATTGAGAATGCATTGCTACAGTCTCTGAATACTCAGACCATTAGAAAGAAATACTCTCCTGGAGAGAGGAGCTGTGGACACTATGGGAAACAGAGGACATGGAACCTTCTAATAATAGAGGATACATATATGTGTGTGTGTGAGTTAGTGTTATTTCCACTCCCACTTACAGATAAATTTATCAACCTTTTTGAAAAAAAAAAAAAGATATTATTTTTGAAAGGGTTAAGAGTTGCATCCCTGTTTACTCATAAAATAGTACAATATTGTCCCCTAAAGACCTGTCAATTCTTTGCACTGCTACCTTGCATAAGTTATTCAAACTGGTTTCTGTAACTGAGGATGCTGAGGATTTTAATGTAATTATACACTGTTTTAATACTAAGAGCTAAATCTTCCTAAAATAAATGCAAACTAAAATCAATAATTAAAATTAACATTAATGTTTTGTTCTTCTAAATAAAAATTGAACATTATTCCAATTTTCCTGTTAAAAAAAAAATAGACCAAAAACAAAAGAAGAAGAAGAAGTGCTCATGGTTTGTTTGTTTTTTTGGTTTATTGCATACAGTAAGCAAAATTAGTTAATTTGATATCTGGCAGAAAAATATAATGAGTATATTTAGTCATGGAGCAATAAATCTAGAGTTTAATACATAGAAAAGAAGCTTTTCTAGCACATGCAAGCAATATGCTTTCATACAAGTCTTGGCAGCCAAGAAAGGAAAGAGCAAATAAAATTTATCGTATGATCTGTGGCTCTATGGGTGCAGATGTGCACAAATATTTTCCAAAGAGAAAGCTTTCTCCTCTTTACTTCCCTTAATAAATATAATTTGAAGATGTCACTGTAGCTTGTAGTATGCCTGCTAATAAATACCAAATAATTCAGCCCATAGTTGATGTTTAGATGTTCCACTTCATTTTCACTCTGGATTTCATGAATAATTTATCTCCTCCATTCCTCTGAACAAGAGAGAATACTGTTTCTTCCCCATGTCTATTTTCTGTTATGAATAAGCACTTTTGGAAGACGTGCTATTAAGGGGTCTCCTTTTTCTTTCTTCCTTTTTTTTTTTTTTTGAGAAAAAGATTGAGTCCATGAATGAGACCGAAAGCAAAGCAGATTGTCTGAATGTGTTCTCCAGACTGTAACATTTTTACACTTATGATGCCTAAATGTTATTTTTGTTTTATGCCTCTTCAGAACTTCTTCAATGCAGATTTAAAATTCATCATCCTTTTTCTTTTTCTTTTCTTTTTTCCTCTTTTTCGGAAAAATAGATCAGTTATTGACCTTGTAACTTGCTAACAGGTAAAGAAGGTCATGAATCAGCTTTACTGTAGTTACAGTATTTCATATATCATAGAACCATAGAATATCTCTAGTTGGAACAGACCATCAAGTATAGCTCCCTGTTCCTCGCAAAACTACCTAAAATTAAACCATATGATGAAATATATTCTCCAGGTACTCCTTGAGCTCTGATAGACATAGTGCTGTGACCACTTCCCTGGGGAGCCTGTTCCAGTGACCAACTACCCTCTCAGTGGAGAACCTTTTCCTAATGTCTAATCTGAACTTTCCCTGGCACAGCTTCAGTCCATTGCTCGTGTCCAATCACTGGTGACCAAGACAGGAGAGGAGCACCTCCCCAGACACTGCCCCCTCTGAGGAAGCTGCAGCCTGTGATGGGGTGACCCTCAGCCTTCTCTTCTCCAAGGTGAAGAAATCCAGTGAACAGGGCTGCTCCTTCTGAGCCTGGCCCTTGAGATCTTTCAGCATCTTGGTCACCCTTCTCTGGACACTCTCTGAGGGCATGATGCCCTTCTGACAGTGTTACATTGTAATATTATTGACATTATTATTTGAGCAGGTTCAAAGTTCAAATCTATTAGAAGTAAAGAAGATCCAAGAGGGAATTTTAGGGTAAAATGGTGTAAGAGATGAAAAATTTCTAAGCTGACCATGCATCAAATTAATGAAAGTATTAACAGATTAACACTTGATTAGTATGCAGTTCTGAACAGAATTTCATTCATCTATATCTAATGAGTGAAGATTGACTGATGTGCCATATAATCTTAATTCCTTTATGAAGATGCTTTTCCAATTTTTATATTATATGGTACAAATTCTTTTTTGATCCCCCAAAAAAGCAACCCCAAAACAAAAACAACTTAATGCAGAAAATAGTTTTTAACCAGTGTCAAAGTTTGAGCCACTTAAGCTTGAAAATTTGAACATGTCAAATTGGAGGTTAAACTCGTAATTCAGTGTGGATTATCTCAGATCTCCAGATTCAGCCAAAACTTTTATTATCCTAAGATAGGTTCACCACAGAAATTTCATTTTCTCTGCTTGTATACATTTCCCCACAGTATTCATAATGACTGGTGACATTTTAAAAACTTTTTAATCTTCTTAATTGCGAAGACATATATTAGGTCTTCCACACAGTTTTCGGCTTTTATAATTTCATTCATGGAGTGAAACTAAGTGCTATGAACACTATTGATTGTCCTATCTTGAACCACAGTTTATTAGATTTCTTAGTTATTAATGAAACAGTAGGGGCGATATTTGTATGTCTATCCCCCAACAGTGTAAAAGGAGTACCCATTGTCCAAAGGTGCGTTCGTGCATAAAACCCAACACAGTTACCGATTACATTAAAGCAGAGCTCCAGTTCTTTTGGATCAAGGTAGGTCAAATAATTTCAGTCTAACTGTAATATTTTATAGCATTTAGAAATCCCATCTACTGTGGTTTTTGCATGAGAAATCAAATGTGTGTGAATCAATAGACTACAGTGTTAAAATTCCCATGTTCACACTACACTTATAGCATGTGGTATTCTGGATTACTGGCATACCAAGAGATACTTTCACATATATTTTACCATATATGTGTTATATCAAAATTAGTCTTTGCATGGAAATATTAACATTTTAATTTCCTTACTGATGTATATTTTAAATGCATAATAATTTCTGCATTAATATTAGGTGCTTATTTTCATGAAATTTGTAATAAGGAGATAAAAATAAGACATTTATCAAAAAGAAGAAAATATAAAAGAAGTTAAATATACGATTCATTTCAAAACTATGAGGAAATAAACCTCCCTGAGACTGCAACAAACAGAGATGTCAGTACTTCCCTAGATGACCTATTCAGCATCTTCTCTGTCCTTTATCTGTTCAGCACTTATGTGGTGAATTCTGTTTGTAATCCCAGCATTGTTTCTGCAACTGACATTGTAAGGAACTTCTGTTGTAATATTACTAATAGAAAACATGTAACTCCATCATGTAATTGTCAGAGGCAAGCACCTGACCGGATGCCCTTGCAGAGTAGAAGGACAGATTCAGTTTGGTTAGATTTGGCTTGGTTTTCTTACAGAAATCATAATAAATTAAACCTCTGGTCCATCTTTTTTCCAATAATTATTAGATGATTATGAAAAAGAATCCAACTAACAAAGGAATGTCTTAATTAGTCTGCATTTCCTCATTTAAGACCTTTCTGCCCTCTGTTGCTTTTTTTTTTTTTTTTGGTGTTGCATGTAGCCCCTTTATAAGTGCAGTACTTAAAAAGGTGAATTCCATAAACTGTCACAATATTTGTCCAGTCAAGGGGACGGAATTTGTACGGAGGTTGTTTCAGCTATCATATTCTTGGTCTTAAGATGTATAAATTATTGCAGCATGTCAGACTATATTTGTAAAGCGAGGACATGGCATTTCTTGTCTTTAATAGCCTGTGGACCATAATGTTGCATCTGACAGGGTATGCTACTTGTAATTTGCACAATGACCTCTTTATTGAATCAAAACCTATTTCCATGTACTCAACAGATTTTTTTTTTTCAAATTATTCTTACTGTTTTGTTCTACATTTCATTGTACTTATGCCTAAAAATATTTTGTCTGGGTTTTTTTCTTTTTGTTTGTTTGTTTTCTTGCTTGTTCTTTTCCCTTGAAAGCTTCAATTTAGCAATACAACTTTTTAAAAAGTATATAGCTGCTTATTAACTTGAAAGAGGGTCTCTATATGTAGCCACAATAGTTGCATTCAGGTTATTCTGCCCTCCATTTGTTTCTATGTTTTCTGATGTAATCAGTTTAAAACTAATGAGTGCAACCTTAATTCAGGCAGGAGGAAAATTATGACAAGTCAAAACAATCTGTCTATGAATTTCAACCATACTCTTCTGCTTCTCTGGGCATTATTTGTGGCATTGGTCTTTTTAGCTTATATACTATGTTACGTTTGTAACATTGAGGGATGGATGGTGCAGAAAAGGTAACGCATAAAAAAATTTTGTATATTATTTTTTCAGCTTAGAAAATTCCCTTGCATAAGCATAATACCTCCTCTATTCTTTGCCTTCTGCTTGGCATCAATGCCATTTATGTTAGTCACAGGCATGAGTCTACATTATAGTAGATAGTGACTATCCTCTAAACATTGTAGACAGGTGGCCTTTAAAACAGCATGCAGCAGGGAATTTAAGATCTCTTTCTCGGGAAATCTGGAAATCTTCACAGTTGAGAGCAGACAATGCAGCAGTTGTGAATATCAACATTTCCAATTTGGGAACTGTCAAGAGCTGACTGGCTTTAGATGTAGGAAATAGACAAAACCTGAGGAATGCCAGCAAAACAACTCAAAATATTATGGCAATGCCACCCATAAATGTTAACAGAATAATTGCATTTCCCTGTGTGTGAAGGAGATGCTGCTTACCTTGGGGACAGAGTGATGTGAACAGTGTGCTCTTCACCAGCTTTGCAGAAAAGTGAATTATTTCCAAAGAGGTCTGACATAATTTGAAACTGCTTGTTTCCATGCTTGAGGAAGCTAGTTTGTCTTGTGGAAATGAGAGCGTACTTGAGGTAGCTGAGTGATTGATTAGTCATGTCCCCAAGAGTCTTCCAGGTGGATCCAGAACAGAGCACTCCCAGAGTGCTAGTGAATATAGCTTAAGGGACTCCTGTGAGTTGCTTTCTTATGTTTTTTACAATTAGTCAGTGGGGGGAACAGAAACTTCTGTGGTTAGACTCTGATAGTGCCTGGTCTACAAGTCTGGGCATCTGAGGAAGGTCTGAGCTCATATAGAGAGATGTTTGAAGACTCCTCTGCTCACAGTCATTTGTATGGCTCTATGGCTCTTGGAAAAAGAATTGCTGTGCTGTTTTGAAGACAATTTGAAAATAGATAAGTGTGGTTTTGGGTTTTGTATGTGTGTGTGTGTGTGCATGTGGTGGTTTTTTTAAATATTAATTTTTTTTTTTTTTTTTTAGTTTTTGATTTGTTTTGTTTTGGTTTTTTATTACTATTTCCTAAAAAGAAAAAAAAAAAGAAAAAAAGGGCAAGCTTGACTATCTGAAGGTAAGTGACCAGAACCAGGAGCTCAGCTGTTTATCTAAATCCAAAGCTGTTTCTACCATTCCAAATTTGTCCATGTTTCTTCTAATTGCTTGTTACTTTCTCGCAAATGGATGTTTCAAAATGCCATCTCACATTCACATTACACATTTCACTATACCAGCACCCCATCTAAACCAGGGACTGCTTCAAATTGCCTACATTTCAGTTTCCATCTATGTAGTTAGGCAGTTTGCATGCTATTTCATAAATTAACAACAGTTTCTAACCTGCTGATTCATTTGCAAGGGTGAAAGGTGAATGTTCAATGACTTCTACCACAGTTAACATAAACATTGACCTGATCGACTGCAGTGCTCCCTCTGTGCCATAACACAGGCACAGATTTATCTTTTCTGCCTTTGCTTTGCTCCAGGCGCCTGATTAAAAAGCCCAGACCTATGTCTGCTTTTATCTGCTTACTTTGATTTTCACTTTGGAGCACTTTACCAAGACTGTACTCCTGCCTCCCTGCTGCTCACATGCTTTGTGGCATTTATTGTCTGAGTTTTCCTCTCAGTGTGGCACCACAGTCTAACTGCATAATATACCTTCTGCATGCAAGGATAATCCGCCTCTTCCTCATCACTCTACTGTACTAGGCATGATTTCTATAACATTGTGGGTATAATAGGAAAAAAAAAGGAATCACAGAAGGCCCTGGGATTTTCAAGTTGCCTCGAAAGGCTAATAAAATTCACCATATGTTTTTTCTATCTGCTATGAACCAGGCTTCACTTCTTAAATCCATGCAAGAAGCTGAAGGTCTAGTGCGATGATGTCATCCAGATCAATGGCTTACTAGAGTTATTGCTATTAATCATGGCTTACTATTGGTCTATTTAAAGCCACATGGGGCCTAACACTAGTACAAAAATGTTTATTAGGAAAAATGAATTTGCAGAAGTAAAGACTTATGAAACTTGCACATGCCTTGTTAAAAAAAAAAAAAAAAAAGATTGAAATATTCAGTATTGCCAAAAATGCAAGCCCTATCAATAAATGACAGGGTATAATGTTAATCTCATTATCATTACAAAAATTCTAAGACTAGGAGAAGACATTTCAATGTCTAGAAAGATGACATTTATTTAAAAATTGTTGCATGGGAATATTTATTTTCAAATTTTGCATAGTTTTCCAGTCTGTGCAATTTCAAGCTTTTTAATATTACCACTGAAATTCCTTTATCTATCAATGCCTGTCTTTAGTTTTGAAGAATTTGATATGACATTAGTAACAGAAGAGAAATTTCCAGGTCTGACACAATTTCCTTTTCTGGAGCAAAGCCAGCTCTGTGAAATGTGAAACAACAAAAATACAGAATATTTTTAAATATTAGTTTTTGTAGTAGAAAGTATCTCCTTCTAAGGCCTGGAAGAAATATTAAATAATATTGCTTTGTCTCCTGAATGTAAAAACAACCCTTATAAATGCATTCAGCAATTTTGTGATTTGAGAGGAAAAAGTAAGGTTATTTACAAACAAAAAGAGACTAAAATGAGTGTACCCACCTAACAGCCTTCATTTTTCAAGGACTACAGGAAGCTGATGATCGTCAGTGATCAACCTTTATTCTTCATGCAGAGCAGTGATATTTTTGATTCATTATAAATCTTCAGACCATCCTGTTAAATGCTCAGCTTTCTTATATGACATGGAGAGCAAATTGCAAGGTGATCTGTGCTTTGGAGGTGCTTTCAAAAACACTCGTTACCTTTTCAGGCTCCTAGAAATCACACAATTTTAGAATTCTAAAAATGATGACAAGGTCACGTCGTCTTTTAATGATCTTGAAATGAAAGATATTTTAGGTTTGAAAATGCCTGTAAAAATAAAAATATGTAATTATTTGTTTTCCATGATGAGCTCACATTAGAGTTAAACAAAAATAAAGGTAACCAAACAGGATCCTCATTCCTAACATTAAATAACAAACACTACTACAGGATACCTCTCTATTTTATTAGATACTCAGTTCATACTGATAATCTTGAAAAATAAAATTCCTTATTTATCATTAATTATTTTATGTTATAAAATATTTTTCCTGTGCTTTTCTAATATTTTCTTCTAGTGGAAAAAAAATCCTGCCCATGAATTTTTACTTGCCATAACCTTAATAGCTGAAGTGATGATGTGTGATATGTGATCTCTATCTTAGTATGCAATGATGTGCTATAAGCATCTATGACCAGAAACTGAAATCAGTTGAAAATAAAAGAGCAATTGATCTGTTAGAACAGACTGCAGATGAACACTCTGGCAGTCACATTTAAATCATGAATAGATGTATTTCTTAGTTTTATTCTATTATTGTACCAAATTCATGCTAGAATCTTTGGATACTGAGGGTGATCCAATAAGTTTATAATAATTGCATCAGTATAATGACACAGTCCAGTCTTTATTAAACCTATCTAGTTAAAACAAATAATTTGTAGTAAAGTATTTTGGTTATTACAGTATAATTTCTGTGACAGCAAAATTTGACTTAAATTATATTCTTATTAGGTTTGGACATGTGCTTAGATGACAGAGATTGGCAGAACTTTCCTGAATGCAGTACTCTCAGTTACATGTACCAGTTGAGAAACAAAATTTTCTCCTGTAGAGATGAGTCTCTTTTTGCTGCTATGTAGCAGACCAGGTGTAAGAAGAGTCTTTACAATCGTATCAGAATAATGGCTGTATAGGCCAGTGATGTTGTAGTTGATACAACTGAAACATCTTTGATGGACTTCTGATTTTCAGGACATGCTTTGATTGTCACAACATAACTGAAAATTTCAACTGTTTCTGCCTGTTAAATAAATACAAAAAAAAAAAAAGAATTACCTTTTTTTTTTTTTTAACTGCCATTTGCCATAATTTTTTGGCATGTACTAGTAACTTATAACCAAGACAATTTTATTTACTTCCTCCCTTCTTCCTTCTTACCCAATTAAAAATACATTAGTACATTTGAATGGAAAGGAACTGACTAATACAGGAGCAAAATAGGAAAACTCAATGATGTGAGCCCTTCACGTGACTGGGGAGGGAACAGTGAGCCTTTGACAATGCTTTTTGACTCAAATGTGTGTAAGTATTTAAGATATTCAGATTATATTATACCATTTTCCAGACAGGCCATCAGGGCTTTAAAGGGGACCTAAAAATATTTCCATCTAAAATTCACCACTCGGTTTCAAACATTTTTTTTTTCTTAAAAGTGGCAACGTTGCCTCATCATGTCTGTACAACCCAACACATTCCTGTCGTGTGCCATACAAGCCTTAGAGATTACCCTATCTCTAACACTGTTTTGACAGTGTAGCTGTGAGAAGATACCATGGTGAGAATGCCAACTAATTTTCAGACCAAGTAAGACCTGAGCTGTGAAACTCTCTCTCATAGTACACATTACTCAACTGATAGGACCCGACTGAGCTTTACACTTGTAACCCTATTGAGTTCAGCAGAAGAGATATAATTACTATTGTCTAGAATGGAGCAGTGCTCTTAAAGTTAAGTGCTCTTAAATCACCAAGTCTTCACCTCTAAATTTCTCAGTTTCATAGTCCTGTTCATCTAATCAGCCTGAGAGTAGTGTGGGATGGCCTTATCTGATTACAATAGCTCTGCTAGGTGTGGCTCCATCAATATTTGAAAACAAAAGGTGTCAAGAGAATCAAAACAAATGTTTTTGATCCCCTGGTTTGGGAGTCTCCTGCTTTTCCCATTTGCTGAATAAAATATAGAAATGCCAACATGTTTTATACTTTACGTTCTACAAATGTGTTAAGTACTTTATAAGTACTTACTTTATATTATATATATATGTTAAGCAATTAATGGGAGAGAATGCTACTTGAGTTAAAAAAAAAAAAAAAGGAAGAGAAAAAAAAAAAGGAAGGGAGGGCATCAAGTACTTTAAGCATAAAATACTGTTTATCCCTGAGCCGGCACTAACGAGGTATCTTTACAGAATGAAAGTAAAATGCTAGTGAAAGAAAAAGCGTCGGGCTGTTTCGTTTTGTGGGTTTTTTCCGTGTTGTTTTTTTGTGTGTGTTCGTTTGCTTGTTTGTTTGTTTATTTGTTTGTTTTATAACAAGGACTATTGTAGCAGTATCAGATTTGTTTGCTTTCTTTTTTCCTCTGCAGAAATATAAAGAAACAGATGTGTCACAACTTACAGAATCACAAACACAATATTTTTCAGTGAATCCATGGACAGATTTCATATCTCAGTAGTACACTACAGTTTTTCTGGATATTAACCAGTAAGGTATGATATTCTGACTTTTCAAGGGCAAACTTTTAATACCAGTTGAAAAGGTCAAACCAACACATCTTTCCTTTATTTTTTTTTTCCCTGAAATTCCTTGCTTTTTGAATATTTTCAGTATCCTACATCTCAGTACTCTCTTGGGTGAAAACAGATGTGGAAATATTAAAATGGAGATTCCATTATTTGAAAATTTTCACTGAACTTAATGACAACAATAGGAAATTTCAGCAATGGGAAATTTCATCTTTATCTCCCCAACAGAATTGTTAGCACTGTAAGTGGGAGTAGAACAACAAATATTTTCACATCTGGGTACATACTTACATTGTTCTCAGATATCTGCTATGGAAAACCCATGGACATCCTCATTTAGAATTAAATATTGAAAAATAACTTTCTACAGCACAGGGTGTGGGGTTTTTTTGTTTGTTTGGTTGGTTGGTTTGGGGTTTTTTGTTGGTTTTTTTGTTTGGTTGTTGTCTTGTTTTTTGTTTTTTTTTGCTTTTAATATGGGTTGTTTATTGGCATCCTGACCTGCTTTCTAACTTTACTGTCCCCTTAACATAGTTGGAAGGAAGGTTTTATTTCATGGCACATCTATTTTACTGATTTACTGGCATTTAATGAAGTAGGTTTTAAAATCTGGCCCTGTCAACAAGTACAAAAACTATGTCAAATGTAGACTTCCATCAAGAAAAACCTCAGAAACTAGTTTGTGATTGGAACCTGAAAACTAATCATAGAAACATATGAAGGTAGTTAATTTATATACTTATGAAGATGTTACTTTACGTTTAAGGTTGGACTCATCAGTCTCAAAAAACAATTCCTTTTCCACTTTTATTTTGCTTTTATGAAGATAAGTTTATTTTAGAAAAAGAAAAAAGTTTGTGACAGAATTTTATGATTAGTGTTACTATGGTCTGTCTTGGAATTTCAGGAAAATGCCTTGCCTATCAGTAGTGGAAGTTTCACTATCCATTATCTCTAATATTTTCACAGAGGCAATGTATTAGAGAAATAGCTCTGCTTTTTCTACTGCTCAACGCTGCAAGTTAAGGCAGGTAGGGAAAACTTGTGTTAAGAAAGAAGCCCTAAACATCACAAATTACGTGACATAAATTCTGTGTTAAGGGAAATCCCAGTACTCAGTGCAAGGCTCTAATAATTTACTTTGGAGTCACATTTGCATGTTTGATAACTAGGTCAAAGAGCTCAAGACATGCTACTTCTGTTGCAGTAGCACAGTTCCCTTTTCTTAGTCTGCCACACAACTTGTTAAGATGTGATCTACAGTTTTATTAAGCAATTAAGAAAACTGTATTAATAATACCAATTAACTGATATGATCCCCATGATGTTTCATAGCAGATCAACAACAAATGCAGTACTCTCTTAGCCAATCTGTAGAGTCAAGTCTATGGCCTTGGGTCTCCTCAAAAGCTTATCCTGTGCATCCATGCATCTGCAGTCAGATTTTCACCACACTTCTCTCATTCTACTCTGTTTTACTGTTTTAATCTACTAAAAATTCCATTATGTGCCACATCCATGCCTGATTCATTTTGCACTTGTTAGGACTGACATGATAATTTTCATGTGACCGTAGCATAAAAAAGATACCTAAATATTATGACAAGTTACCCTATGAATGCACCTCAATCATCAAATTTTGAATGGTTTTACTTATATATATCTTAAGCTAAGGAAAATTACTTCTCAGTCATAGAATGCAGTCAGTCCTTGAGGAAAGCCAGCATAAAACCTTACAATCTTGAGGAAACATGATCATAAGGATTTAAAGCCAGTCACTGCAACTTCAGCAAGGACAGATTATCAGAAGCAATAAGCAAACCGTAACACAAACCAAATATACAAAAACCAAAACAAATCTAAAAAATAATGTAAATATTAAAAACCCCAAGAAGTTGTTCCTCCCCCCCCCGAGAGTGGAATAACCTATGCAGGACTAACTAGCTGTAAACTGTGGGAGAACACACATCAAATGACAAACGGAGGACACAAAACAACCTGAGAGACTGTTTGGACTTTTACAACTGAAGTTTGGTTCAACTTCATTGTGTTTATTGTACAGTTTTTGATCATAAAAGTTCGGTGTCCCCTCTCCTCATTTCTCCCTCATAGCCTTATGTCTTAGTTTAAGGGAAAAAACAAAATGTTGACCAAAAAACAGAGGAGAGGATTCCTCCACAATAATCACATCACTCCTTATTAAATTTAAGAAAAAAGGAACTTTAATTAGAAAATGGATATAAGAAGGATAACTTTTCTTGACTACTATACATCTACATATAGATGTAGATATAACTGTAAATAGACCAGAGCAAACTATCCCCCCAACACCAAAAGTAAAAACAAAAGAGAACAACCCCCAAACTGTGGGTTCCTCCTGGAGCAGTTATATTTATGGACAGTGTCAGTGTCCCACCTCAGCTGGCTGCGAGGTGAATTCCGTCTTTTCCCAGCAAGGCAGAGACAAGGAGTGGACACTCATGTTGACTCTCTCTCTGTCTCTCCTTGTCGTTTGTTCCAAACGAAGAAGGAAAGGCTGGGAGTGGAGGAGTGGTGATAATTCCCAGGAATCTCCTTGCAGTCTAAGTTGGTCCCCAGAAAGAAAAAAGAGTCTGGAGTGTGTCTCAAAGCCACCATGACTCTGCTCTCTCTCTCTCTCTCTCTGTCTGTCTGTCTCTCTCTCTCTCTCTCTGAAGCTCAGGGTGCCCAGAGATGGAGGGGGAAAAGCAGAGAGCAGAGCCAGAAAAAGAGAGCTCACCAGCAAGCAATGGTTCTTTTTCTGGAGCTGCCCAAAGAAAAAACCCCAAAGTCCAGCCAGCACACAGGGAAAAAAACCTCTCCCCACCCCCAGATGCTGGAGTTCTGCTTTCTCACCTCCATCTCACCATTCACCTGGAATCTGAAAGTCATCAGCCATCCTTTGTCCTCAGTCCTGGCACTCCAAGCCCTTAATCTTTGTGTTGGTGAGGTGGATATTGAGGTGCTGGAGCGAGTCCAGAGAAGAGCAACAAGGCTGGTGAAGGGACTGGAGCACAAGCCCTATGGGGAGAGGCTGAGGGAGCTGGGGTTGTTTAGCCTGGAGAAGAGGAGGCTCAGAGGTGACCTCATCACTGTCTAGAACTACCTGAAGGGAAGTCATAGCCAGGTGGGGGTTGGTCTCTTCTCCCAGGCACTCAGCAATAGGACAAGAGGGCACAGGCTTAAGCTCTGCCAGGGGAAATTGAGGTTGGAGAGCAGAAAAAAATTCTTTACAGAGAGAGTAATCAGGCATTGGAATGGGCTGCCCAGAGAGGTGGTGGATTCCCCATCCCTAGAGATTTTTAAACACAGATTGGACGTGGCGCTGGGTGCCATGATCTAGTAAATGGACTAGAGTTGGACCAAGGGTTGGACTCGATGATCTTGGAGGTCTTTTCCAACCCAATCAATTCTATGATTCTATGATTCTCTGAGGGACTCCTCCCAACACCACCTTCCTGTGTCTGAACCTTTAACACCTTACCCCAGTTTATCCTCCATGTTGTCTTCTCCCTCTATACCCTTTTCCTGCCCTTGCCCTGATCCCTAGAATCCCATTGGTTAACCTTCCCATCTTTGCCCCAGACCCTGTTTTCCCATTGGTGTTTGGTGACCATGGACCCATTGACTATCTAGTTTCCCTAGTTACACACTCAGCCCCTGCTTTTACCCAGTCTCGTCCAAGTTCCAGAACCTTCCCCCAGAGCCCTCTATAAACTTGAGTTTCCCTTAATAAGGGGCTTTTGGTGCCTTTGCAGGCAAAGTGTGCTGGAAGTCTTTTATTTTCATTTCTATCTGGGTCAATGGCCATCAGTAAAACTTCACCAATGGGTAGAAGGAGAGCAGAATGGTACCTAGCAGCATTTGAACTGGCTGAGCAGTGTGGTGTAACACCAACATCTGTTGCTATGAACTTTCATGATGAACTCAGAAGAGCCAGAAGATGCTAGCAAACTCAAAGTGAGAGGCATAGGATTATGAATTGGCAGAACAATTAACAAAAGTTCTGATTTGGAGTATTTTTGAGCATCTATAAAAGTGATTTCATAGGAAAGATTACTGTAATTAAGAAAAAAAAAGTATCTGCTAATAAAAGAGAGTAATTTTATTTTTATTTAGGAGGTAACAGTAATGCAATGACTAATACCCAAAGAAACGACACATAATTTCACAGTAACATCTACACAACATGTTTCTTCTAGAAATAAGAGGGATGAAAAACACTTTTCACATTTTACATATCATATAACCATAGAACACTAAATGTGATCTGAGAACAGCATGACATAAAGATTTAGGATGCTTCAGCAGATTTTGTCAGCCTTAAAGAATAGACAGGCTATAAAAACCTAAGGAGTAAAAGAAACACAACAGAATTACTATAAGTACAGCAAGAACTACAGCATGTTTTCTATAAACAGGATTTGGAAGTTATTATAGTGTCACTGATAATTTCTTTACAAATATCTATTTCCAGTGCTTGATAACTCAGCAATAGGCATTTGCTTTAGGCTAAACTAGTAGAAGTCTCAGTCACAGGGAAACTGGTTTTGGTGTGTGGGAGTATAAATATGCAAAATAAAAGAAGGAAAGGTAGAAGTTCTAAGAATGCAAGCAGATCTGGGAAGTTTCCTTATAAGGTACATTTTTTTCTTCATTAAATTATCACACTTATTATCTAAAAAAAGTAGATTGAAAGGATTTCTATACTCATTATGATAGTTTTAGTTTATTTCTGTTATAGTAACTAAGAGATTCAGACAAGATGGGGTTTTGTGACAATAGGCAGTGATGTTACATATAGGATATATTTGCCTCTGTAGCTTTCTAGTATTTTCACTTCTGGACTCTTAAAGCTTTTTGCACTGTGTTGTAGTTCATCACATAAATATATGAATTTTTATTATAAAAAGAGTGGCTTAACTTACTTGTTCCTCTTGGATTAAAAAGAAAATATGAGTCCTAGATGTCCATAAACTGCAAACACAACTTGGATTATTGGTTGTGGCCCCTAGGACTATGACTAGTACAACTATGCTATAAACCTTTCCCAGTATTCTGCCTTTTGTCATTTTTAATATCTCAATGAAGTGGCTGAAATTCAGATTTCATTAAAGTCAATAATACTGTGAAGCAACTGACAGATTTGACAGGTTGACAGACCAGTCACTGGGACTTGACAACATCAACCTAGCTGGTCTGCAAATGTACAGTAGGTTCAGTTTAGTGATGTGCACCAGACTTACCATGTGCTTTCAGTGTCAAACACAACATCTGTGCCAGAATGGTGCAAACGAGCAGCATTCTCTGCCTATTTGGTGTTCTACAATGCAGTTGAGCTACTGAGCCAACAGCTGTCCAGATAAACAACTCTGAAAAAGAAAAGAATTGTCCAGAAAAACATTCTAATTTTAGCTAAAGCTATGTTATTAATAACTTGTATTCCACTATGAGTAGGAATATGTGTCTTCACGCTCTCATCTCTTACTTCAGTTTTGGCTCTGATACTTTTTCAGGAAGGAAATACATTTTGTAAGGTAACGAATGAAAATAAATGTTTACAGATAGAACTATTACTAGTAAGCTAAATCAATAGAATTATTTGGATTAATGTTAGGAACATATGTAGAGTGAAGGCTGATAGTGCAGTTAGTGGCCCAACAACATGCTGTAACATTCTTTGCAGGACTATTATTTCTCTGATTATATCATCAGTGTTACTTTTCATACATACACAGAATATTCACCAACTTTTCAGTTTTGAAGTACTTTATAATAACAAAACCTATGGATACCTAGGAGAGCAAAGGGAGTTTTAACACCTTGTCAATAATTCTACGTAATTCATGTGAAAAAGCAGTGGGTAATGGAGTTTGGCAGCAAACTAAGTGCATTCAAAACCTTAGCAATGTTTGAGAGTACAAGGGAAAAGGGAAATCTTTCTAATTTCTCTATACTGTTCTGGATATTGGGAAGATCATAGAGGAAGAATTAAAGGAGGAGTTTACAGAAACCTTTTAAAAATTAATCATTTTAAACAGATTTGAAAGAAGGCAAGTGAGCTGCAGAATCAAAGTACTGTCCTTGACTTTGGACTCTAAGAAAAGTCACACAAGTAAGATGGAATTGTACAGAATCAAAAATAAGACTAAAAGGCCAACACAAATTTTATTTCTAAACTGACAAATTTCAAGCATGATTCTTGTATACAGCACAAGGATATCACTGTATTTCTGCAAAGATGGTTCAAACATGCATTTGCCCTGCTTTGAACTAAGCTGAGTAAGGAGGAAGGAGTTCTAGTCCACTCAGCTCTGAAAACCTTCATTCTCTCTCAACAGTACTTAGTGTTTTTCTCTCATTGCAATGGTAGTCAGAGTCTCAGGTTTGTCAGGTTACACCAATTATTTTTTTTTTCTTTGTCTGTCCCTTGGCTATCTGATCAAAGTGCTCCTACCAGCTGCAGTTCTGACAGCAGCTTAAACAGAAGCCTGACCTGGGAAGTGAGAGAGGCAGTCTCTCCCACGTTTGTAGAACCTAAGTCATCCCACTGTCATTAACAGCTGTAACAGAACCAGATTATACAGCTCCCAGCTGCATTTTGGCCAAGGGGTTACTCTGCTTGGTTGGGCTAAGTTCAACAGCACAGAAAAGAGAAGACAGAAGAAAGAAAAGGGAGAGGAAGACAGAAGAAAGGGACAAGAGAAGAAAAAGTGGGAAAAGGGGAAGAGTCCAGCAAAAGGAAAGACAAAAAGAAAGGAAGGAATGAAAGGGTGGAAAAGGGGGAAAAGATGGAAGAAACAAGACACTTATACTTAGAGGATCCTTTTTTGTTTAAAAATTTTGGCTTGATTTTTTTTTTTTTTTTGAGCAGGTGGGGAGGGAGCAGTAGAGGGAAGAGGTTTCTTCCCTCCCTGTTGATCTCTTGAATATATTTATCTCTTTTTTCTTTTTTTTTAGTTTCTCTCCTAAATAATACACAAAAATTTTGAATCATAAAATAAGAGCTCTTCCAAGTGACATCAGAAGCAGCTTTATCCAACCTTAATAGAAAACCTGTCCTATTTTGGTTCAGATGGAAAAACAGCCTGCTTTTCCATTAGAATTATCTCTCAGAACATGTGCTTCAGAAGATCTTTGTGCTGTACTACTCAGGTGGATGATAGAAGGTAGCCACAATCAAAGCATGTGGAAAGCATTAGCTTAATGCAATAACCCATAGTAGGTACACCTGCCATGTAAGACAGCGTATTACCAGCCATTTAATCAATACTTTTACAGCAACAGAGTTTTTATCAGCCATTACGTAGAAATTTGGGGTAGGAAAGATCTGACTGTGATGACTTCCCTAAAGTGTTTTAAATTCTGGTGGAATCCTACAGGCAGTCTAGATTGCAGCTTTTTGGACTCAGAGGTTTAGATACAGGGAATGAAACCACTGCATGAAAGTCACACTACAGATGTCTAATCAGCCACAGCTTGTAATTAGGCAAACAACTAATCATGGAAGTATCTTTGTGCTGTTTCTCTCCATTGGCCTGTAAGCCTCAGTGGAAGCTTTTTGTATTTTTTGGGTAGTAAATCAACATTAACGTGCTTCAAGCAACATTTTTTTTTTAATTCTGTATTACAATTTAAAAGCAACTGCCTTTTCAGGTAATACAATTCCCTTCTCTGCTATGGCAGTAGCACTGACTTGTAAGTAGAATGTGAAGAGAAAAAGAAAATGCTCTCTGTGACTTTTTTCTTTCCTTTTTCTTACCTCTTCTTACTAGTTAGAAACAACAGTGAAAGGATTCAATGCTTCAAAAATGAATGGTGGATGTTTTGTTAATAGCCAAAATATATAAAGTTTCTATAAGGAATTAGGGATTATTAAGTGATGATGATAGTAGCTTACTTCTCTTAGCTGAAAATATTTTTAAAGAGTTCTGTAGCTCTCAGAACAGATGCTGATAGTTTTGAGGAAATTCAGAGAAGAGTTGTGTGCATGATTAAAGGATTGGAAGACATATCTTATAATGAAAGATTCCAATATGTCCATTTACTTAATTTATCTAAGAGGACATCAAAGAGTTACTTGATCACAGTCCCTGAGAGGGTACTCATGGGAAGAACTACTTTTTGAAATGGATTCCTCAGTTTAGCAACCAACAAAAATCAGTGAATGGAAGCTAACAAGTTGAAACTCATTAAGGAACAGGCTTTGCTTTGATGAAATTTGATGTAAAGAACTCAGGAAAGTTAGCTAAATGTCTCCATTTCTACAGTGAAAAAATTCAGGGTAACATACGTAAGAATTAGCTAATAATGAATGTGGCTACCTGATGGAACAAAAATAGTGGATTATTTATCCTGGGAAAGAAGCTTTGTGCTTTTAGAATATATTAAAAAAATATTTTATGGAGAGCCTTATGGCTTGAACTACAATGAAATTTCAGAGTAATTTCAGCACTCCTTACTGTGAAACTGTGGATTTTGCAGTGTGATCTTGTGAAATGTTTTTCCTTATTCAACACTCTTGGCTAATAGTACTGTACTTCCTGTTTTCTTGCATCAGATTAGCTACTGGTCATGACAGCTATAAGCATGTGAACATCTGTTTTAACTGGGTTCAGCTTGTCTTTGAAGGACTAGGTGTATCTTTCAGACAGGAACAATGTTTTACTAAGTTTCTGCAGCATCTAATACACTGAAGCATATGTTCTCAGTGGGCCACTTGGATGTTGCCACAGTATAAATTGATGAAGAATAGTAGATATTTGAAAAAAATGGAAATATTTATACTGGATAGTTTAGAACTAGCTTTTGCCTTTAGAACTATCTTTAGCATTTGTCTGAAATTTAAAATGCAGTAACATCTTTCTGTCATAAGAAAAGGGGAGATGTTAAAAACCCCCACAAACTTACATAGATAATCAAATACTTGTGTTTTTTTTTGACCATTATATTAAATTAATAAACAAAAATATGAAAATGAGGAAGTAAAGAACAGATGCACTAAATTTTTATATATTTATTCCTAGTAGTAAAAGCCTGACTCAACATCCTGGACAATTAACTAGAAAAAAAGAAAGGTACACTGGGGAAAAGTTTCAAGACTTAAAACAATAGGCCTGTGTCATAACTAAGATAACTCTATTAATCATTGAAAAACAAAAGCTACACTGTATACATATTTGGTCTAAGCTCACAGGGAAAAGTAACCCTCACAAGTCCTTTTCAATGCCAGAGGTGGGAACAAAACAAACCAATAAAAGAGAAACTACTTTTTGTTATTAGGCACAAGACTCAAAAGTAGACTTAGAGATATAGACAAACTGAAATAACAGAAATGAAGAAAGAGGGGAGTGACCTTAAAAGAAAACAAATTAATCATTGAAGAGAGAAAAGATTAAGAATAACAATAAGAAAAACCTAACAATACCACACATGATTAATGACTGTTGCAGAGAACTGTTTTGATCATCAAAGAACCTGCTCTCTCTATAAGGCATGCCTTTTATCTAAGAGGATGCCTTTTGTACAAATATGTGCTTTAAAGGTGTTCATGCAAAGCCTATTAGTTACACCATTTTTCCATTAGAAATATGTTTCCAGTAGGTATTAAACCTGGTCTTTGTAGCACTTTGATGAAACTAGTACTTTTATCTTTCTTACCAAACAGAAAAACAAGTTCTAGTTTTAAAGATCTATTAATCTCACATACCTGTCCTACTGTGCATAAAGTCTAGAAGATAATAAAAAAAAAAAGTGATAGCTGGTTGCAAAATAGCTACAAAACATAACATGAATCCATTTTTGAAAGTTCTCTTCTCCTTGATGGAGAGGACAAACAGCTAATTACAGTTTCTTGGTGTATCCTGTCCCTAGTGCTGTGTCTTGAAGGTGTTGAAGCACCAGGAGTGTGATTTGCAGTGTGATGTGGTGATGAATCCAAAAACAATTTTGGAGGGGAAAAGTTGGGGGGGAAAGTTCTCCCTATATGAAAAAGATAAAGAGTGTCTAGCAAAGTGTAAGAAAACCTCAGGAAAACCTTGACTTTGTCAGGAATGGAAATAATGGAGATCCTGAAGATGAAGGAGTAAGTGTAGCAGTTTGATAACATAGTTTTCTATTGCTAGTTCTGGAACCAGCTCTGATTTCTACTGGAGTGAACAGGTGTCACCAGAGACCTGACCTGGTTTGCCTGAAAACATCACTCTTAACCACTGCAAGTTTTGGAGCAGTCCCAAGAGCCAACTGACCCTTCACCAACTCTGAGATTTTCTAGAATATATATTTTGAGTAGTAGGCATAACTATTGGGAATATTTGCTCTACTAATACTAGATGTCTTGATTTTTGTTACTTTTTTTTTTCCCTGAGGAAAAGATTTTCTCATTAAATATTGTGCTTATTGTATAAATTTCTCTTTGTGTATATACACTCTTAAATTAGTCTCACAGTTTAGCATTTTACAAGGGAATAATATTATTTTTGTAAAGATGGTGCATTTTAACAAAAAAATACTGGGATTTTGTGCTCCATAATCATTATTTTTTCTCAAGAGCAACCATATGAATAATGCAGAAAGAGGAAAACATAAAAACAAAACAGTGAACCAGTTTTGCATTCTGCCAACCCTTTACTCTGGCAAAGAAATTCTTGGTTTCTTCTCTTTGAGTGAAAGGTATATAATGAGAAGAAAGCCAGAAATTGTGATCTTATTCAAAGATTTTTCAGTTTATTATTATGCTGAATTTTCAAAGAATACCACTGAAGAGAATCAATGCTTTTAAAATCTTTTTCTTACCTTGTTTCAAACTTTTTACTTCTGTTACGTTAGCTTCAATATACAGATGGCTGGAATAAAGTAATGCATTGCTGGATAATATTTGATTTTCCATGTTTCATATTTCTTACTGTTTTAAAAGATAATGAATTGTATCCTAAAATCCAGGTATTTTGTACTTCTTTGTGTAATAGACTACTTTAAACATGTATTTTTGTACATGAAAAAGTTTTCTCTTTCTATTACATTGTTATAAACATACTGCATATAAACAGTAGACTGCTATTTCTAAAGAGTGTTTTATATTTAAAATCTCTCAGCATCAAAGTAATGAGCCACATAACAGTAGTGCAAAACACTGTTAGAAACATGGAGCATGTCCAAATTATTTTACATAGAGTTTCTAAACACTAGTTGAACCGAAGATGTGTATCTTGGCTTGGAAATCAAATTTTGTGTGACAGACATGTTAAGGATTATTCATTGTTTATTTTAACAGTCAACTACAGGTCACCTACACTACAGCTACTCAAAAAGCTACAGAATGTGAATCAGCATGTCTTATCACCTACAGAAACTAAGAAGAGCAGTGTTAGTAACCTGTCTCCTACCAATTTAGTCGAATTATATCAATGCCCCAGTTACGTTCTACACCTCACTTTAAATGTACAGTGAGGGTATTTGGGCTGCCTTCTGAAGTGTTCTGAGGACATACAGAGCAAAACAAGTGCTTAAACTAATGCAAGCATTTGCAAGACATTACTACCACCTAGATTTTGTATGAGAAAATGTGGAGTTTGAACAGGCAGAATTTTAGTCAGGTTGATTTTTAGAAAGTTAGGTCCTTAAGGGACTGGTTTATACACTTAGAACTGCTTCGCAAAGAGCTTGTAAGAGTTGTACTGCCTTGCACTTGGTACTGGAACAAAGAAAGAAACAACTTAGTATTCTTAAACCAAAGTACTTTCATGATAATAGCTCCTAAAACAAATGTTTTACTGACATCTGATGAACACATGATAATATAAATGGTAGGCTTATGCTTTCTATAGAGTAAGCTGTAAAGAAACTTTCCCTTGACTTCCAAAATGTGAGATAGAATAGGAACATTCAGGCCCAGACTCTGCTGTTTTTTAAGCAAGATGTAAACCTCTTGTGCTTCCTAACATGCAGCTTACAATATTCCTTGTTCCAGCATTAGTATTAGATGCCTTTAGGACAGGTTGAGAATTACCTGTTTTGATTAAAAAAAAACAACCAAACAAAAAAGTTGGACCTTTTTACTGTAAAAGGATAAGGGTGTTCAAGAGAAAAGATGCCTTGATAAATAAGGACAACTTATTTACATTGACATGTTTGCTCCTGACCTGATTATGAACAGAAAAGATACTGATTTCAAAATGAAATACTTCTATCTTTGTAACTATGGCAATACAAGTCATTCCCTTATGGGTGTAATAATGCTGAACAATGATAAAGTCATACAAACATGTAATGAGTACAAATCTAAGGTAATAGTTGGCTAAATAATTTGTGCTACATGGATGTATGAAACACTAATTTAAAAACTCGTAGCAACCAAAGGGAATATCAATGAGAAATAACCTAGAGCAAGAAAGAATCAGTTTGATGAATTGGGCTATATTAAAGTTCTTTTTTTCCCTCAGCAAGAGAAGAGACAGACCTTTCATGTTAAGATAATAATATTTTTATCCTTAGAAAAAAAAGAGAAAAATTAGAGTCTATCTTGAGGATGATATTTTACATTAAAACCTATTGGTTTCTTTGGAGACTTTTTCAACACAAAGCCTTTCAAACTGAGCTAAAGGAGGAAAATAGAAAAGTTCAACCTTGGAGAAAAGATGACATGCACCTTGATATTTCCATCTCCTCATTATTAGTAAGAAAACAGTTTTGACTGGGTTTGCCCAATCCTTGTCAAATGACATGTTGAGTAATTATATGTGTTATAGGTCATATACATGTGTAACCTATTTTCTTATTTTAAGTTCTGTGTGGAGAACAGTCAAATTTAGCATCCACAGTTGTTTATCAAGTGTGTTATGAATTACACATATTTAATCCCAAAGAACATGAGATATTAAACCGCACACAATCCAAAATCTTGAATCTATCTCATCAAAGTGAATGGAATATTTCTGATGTACTTTGACAGCTTGGGGACTTATTCTAGTGTTATTAATGACCTGCCATTAGCATGAGACAGAATAAAAGTTCACAGTGATGGAGGTTGTCATAGATCAACTTATTCTACCTCCTACAACTCTGCATTAAAGAAAAACCTAAAACACAACCTGATCAGAAATATGGATGCTTTCTCACTTGGGATGTCATTGAAGTGATCCCTTATAAGTATTGTTTTAACACAATTGCTTGCATGGCCAAATATTTTGCTTATTAGATTATACATACATATGAACATAAATATGTATAGATGCATATATTTATACACATACTTATTCATTATTCACAAACTGTACATGCACAAAACATATATATACTTATACATACTTGCAAATATGATGATAAAGATGAAAGCTCACTAATGCAGTAATGCAATTGTCCCCTATGTACATGAATGAAAGATACCCTTTTGTTAAGAGACTAGCATGTATACTTAAACACCAGTAAACACAAAAGGATAAGCAACTTTTTTGTAAGAGCAAGGACTACAGCGAACTTCTAAAGTTTTATGTAGAACTACAGTTGTGTGTATTTCTTCAGTTTTACATGACAATACATGATTTTGTGCATATACCTTACCAAAATGCATTGCATATTTTTAAGAGATTTGTGTGGAACTTGAAGTGGACATGGAGGGAAAATTGATTTCACTGTTTTTGCTGCAGCCTCCAGGCCCTATGTGAAGCAGATGTGCAAATAGGGATTTAAATATAAGGGAATTTAAAAACGAACCCTGAAAAGAGCTAATTTGTAGGAAGGTGAAATTCTCTGTCAATTCTTATTTTATATCATCTCATTCTGCTATTTTGTAATTATGTTGCATCATGCAGTTATGCTATTTGTTTAAACTACCCTTAAATTATAATAAAATATTACTACTGGCACTTAGCACATTGCATGATGTATTTAATTGTCATTGTGTCAACAACATGATGTTGAATAATACTGTGAAATGAGTAATGTATTAAATACTTTTAAAAATTACTTTTAGAATTTCATTTCCTCTTGTAGTGTTGGGTTTTTTGGTTTTTTTTTGTTTTTTTTTTTTTTTTTGTAAATTTGGAAAAGTAATTAGCAAAGATTATAATCTAGTAGCACACATAAACTATGCCTTAAAAATTTAATACTTTTTGATACAGGGAAAAAACATTTTCTGAAAAACTTGAGTCAAGTAATTCAAGTTTTTCAGATAAGAATTTATGATTCTTATAACTGCTAGTTCTAAATACCTGATTTTTATGACATTTTCACAGTAGATATGGCCCCTACACATAGGCATCCCTCTTGAGAAAGAATTGGGGAAAATGTGGGCAAAAGAAACTCTAGTTCCAGTCTTGATAATTATTCATTACTCTTTTGTTCTATGTACTGTACCTTCAAAAAAGTCTGCCGCTGTAAAAATATGTAAATAGCTTTTTCAGTAACTATTTTAATGTTTATTTAGTTATAAATTTCTATGAATCTTAAAAAGAAATAAAAATGTCATCTTGTTTTTCTCCAGTTATCACAACCAATAGGTTTGAAAGAAGGGTTATATGTGATTCCATAGAAGTCAGTGTTCCATGAATTTGTATCAATTGTGGATTATTGCCTCTGTTAATTTGCCAGTTTCAAATGCTTCCCTAAATTAATTTGGTTTAGCCTGCACCTTTATCTTAATTTTATTTTGCTACCTTTTCTTCTTTCTCATATTTTTAATCCAGAACACTTTTGTTACCTTTGTGTTTTCAATTTATTTCATATAGTCAGAACAGCAGATTATGGTGTATTTCCTCTTTAAAATAGATGTTTTATAATCAATCATCTTGGTAGTTCTGTATTCTGTAAGTAGAGTTTGACTGGATGAAAATTCTCCAACTGTGTTAATTAGTTGGTAGTAGTTGATTATGTTGTCAGCTACCATAATATCTAATTGCTTTCTATATAAACATAAAATTATTGTTTATAAAATGTACAAATACATTTGTTGTTTTTCTTTCCTATCAGTTGAGTTTTGGGAAAATATTATCCTTCCACACAAATAGTTTCTTCATAAAATGCATTCGAACAAATAAAAAAACAAAATAAGATGCTTAAAGAATAGAAGATTGTTCATATTTTGTAACAATGTAAATCAGGCGAGTAAAATAAAAGTGAAAATGAAGGTTATAACCATGACTTACTGTTTGCTGTCAGATTAGACACACCATCAGGAATAAAAAATGGTTCAATTTTCTTCCCTGACTTATTTTGTTTATTTATTTCATAGCTGATGCTAAAGTCTTCTAGGTAGAATTCAATTTCATATTCCTACAGTGAAAAACTTGTGAAGGCTCTTTATTTGTCTGACTTCCTGATCTTATTTTTGTGTTATTCTTGTAATATTTTGTTTTCCAGTCCTCTATGTCACTCCTCTGTCTTTTTTTACATTCCCAGGTAGTCTCAGTCTGAGCTAGCTGCAGCCACTCTCATTACTGGCTTGTAAAGTGATTCCTCAGACTTGGTGATAAAGACAGCATCAGCAGCATACCTGATATTACAGCATTTGCTTCCTCTAATTTGAATTCCTCTATTGTAACCCTCAAGATAAATGTGCATTACCATTTCAGTATAAATCCTGAACAGATGCAGTGGCATAACGCAGCCCTGCTGAACTCCTTCCCAGATGTTAAAGCTCTCTGCTGTTCCTTTTGTTGTTGCAAGTGCTGCTTCCTACTCACATTAAAGTTAGGGTAGTGAATGACCACATTTCAAAAATGTTAATTGAATACAGATTTGTCTAGAAATTAAGTGGCAAACTATACAGGATACTTCATATAATGCACTGTTGTTTCTTTGTTGCATCATTTTCCCTCTTCCTATTACCAATTGAATCTAGCATCTGACTTTTATTATTTTTATGTGAATTTATCAAGTTAAAATATGTATTGGAGTTAAGGAATTAAGGATGTAGGTTCCACAGGGCCTCCCACTTAAACCTGTTACTTATCTTCACTTCTATTAACAAAATTCTCAGCTAAGTCTCTAAGGATTTTAGTAACACATAATATTTGTGCTATCAGAAATGTATTTTTGGAGGTTAAAGACTAACAGAGAAAGGGCAAAGATTACGTTATGTAAATATATGATCACAGCATTTGACCCACACTCTGTGTGTACTGACCTCTTCCCTACTTGTATAGTCCTCCAAGTAAAATTTGAAAACATAAGGTGACTCCTTCCCAATCTGTATGTTGGCAACAGTATACCCCAATCTTCAGAAAAAAGCACAACAACATGACCATTATCAGTATCCTTGTTACAGACTTTCCTTTCTTTAAATCCACTGTTGTCCAGAAGAAATCCGAACATATTTCATTGTTGTTGCTCCAGTCAGGCCACTTTAGAGGAAAGAGGTGAAATGTGGAAGCTCGTTATAAGAAGGTTCAGCTCTGTTTTGGTACTTACCTTTGCTTCCATACAGAACCAACAATTCATTTTTTTCTAACACTCTTTCAAAATACCTTTAAAATATATATCCAATGTCATTTTAGAAATGCCAAGTTAAATGAATTCTTCATATACTTTGGAAGTTTTTTTTTATGCATGTAACGGACCTTAAGAGTCAGACATTGAATTTAATTTTGAAACTTCCCTAGAGAAGATTTATTTAGTTTCCTTTCCAGGAATATAATCATGTTATTTTGTGCTTTAAATAGGAAGGTCCTGAAAAGCATCAAAGTTCTAATTATTTTTTATTTTATTTTATTTGTAGTACTTTAAGGGGACTATTGATGAGACTTCTCTTTAATAACTCACATGGGTCAAAGTTTTAAAAATACATTATTACCCTAATACACAGATCTGCTCCATTATGGTTTCATTATTCTTTCTGAGATTACTATAATCTTGAGGAGAGAACCCTGGGTAAGGTAGAATATTTCATAATTTTAATATGAAGAGGCCAGGCAGTTTTTCTTTTATTTAAAATTATTGCTTTTATATGGCCAAAACTACCACCAGATAATAATAGAATACATTAAGCAACACAATAAACAACATTTAATTTTTTTTTCATTATCTTCAGGTTAAAGAAACTCTGCTATTGCGTGCACTATTTTCATTCTTTGGAATCCCACAAATGTAAGTTAAAAACAGAAATATCTATATTTAAATGGTTTATCACAATAGATTCAGGCCAAATATTCATCTCTGCGCTAGAAAATGCCCTGATTGCATTGTTGGCAGATTTCTAAATATAGAAATTACTCTGAAGTAATCTTGTATATTTTCTGCTAATTTCTTACAAGGCAAGATTTTAAAATCATTCATGTCAAATGCCATGAAGTGCAGATCTACAATGATATCAGAATCACTATATTTGCTGCATTTATAATCTAGTCAAGACAAAAGCAACCAATTTGTTTAAGACCTTTGCTCCTGTGCTTCTGGAAACCATGTTGTTGTCATTATACTACCTTTTTGCTGTTTATTTTGTTTCTTTGTTTTGGTGGGTTTTGTTGTGTTTTTTTTTATTTTTTTTTTTTTTTTTTTATTTTTCAGTCAGGAGGTAATTTTTCCATTATTTGGTGTCTAATCCAGGCATAGGGTGTGATTCTTGGAGCGTTCAGTGCAGGGCCAGGAGTCAAACTTGGTAATCCTCAGGGGTCCCTTCCAACCCGGCATATTCAAAAGTTCTGTGGTCATGAAAATGATTAATATTTTCATAGATGTTTGGGGTGGTGTTTTTTTTTTGTTTGCTTGTTTTCTTGTTGTTGTTTTGTTGCCCTTTTTTTTTTTGTCATTTGACTGCAATGTTTCATTCAAATGATCAGAAACTACTAAGAAAGTTGTCTACTTTGCAGTTTAGTTTTCACTCTCTTCTGATGGCAGAGGTGCTAAAAATGCTTCAGCAAAAATCTAAGAATTAACAGTATCACCTCTTGCATAAACACAGAAACAATTTTCTGCTGGGAGAGGTATTTTCTTTCTCCAGAATACTTTAACTAAGCCACAGAAATCTCTCATTGGTCATACAGGCAGGTTTTCAGACATATTTAAAAATCAGCTACATTGACTGGAGACACCTCAAGTATCTGTAGCTTCAGACAGGAATGCAATAGAAGCACAAATCTTCGGGATATGCTAAGCCTTAGAATTTGCTTGTGGCTTTATTTATACCATACCAAATTGTGTCAATTTATACCCAGCTGACTCATTATTCCTGAAGATGATCCTACAGTTTCTGGAGGTGATGTTCACTTGCTGGAGCAGGTCTGTGTTTGTTTCAGACATATTATGATCTTGATAAGTAGCTATAGGGAACAGAGAGCTGTTGATATAAAGAACTGCTGATTTTCTGAGGGAAAAAAATTGTTTTTCTTCAGGTTTAGATCAGAGGTCTGTCCATTATATTGGACACTTTTCCTTATACTATGAATAAAGAGAAGAAAAAATATGCTACTTTTATATCAAATGCTTTGAAATTTTTTTTTAAATATCAATGGATTTATAAATTAGAGTTAACATTATTGCCTACTGTTATTTTTTCTTGGAAAATCTTTAGGTGAAATGAACATAGAGGGAAAACTTTGTGGTCTGCAGGAGAGATATGGACAAAATACACACAAACCAAATTTCTAGTTAATGTCCAGAGATTAATTAGAGAATTTACATACTGATGTTTGTAAAGTATGTAGTACAGAGAATGAGTTACAATTAGTCCCATTTAACTTACATAATTGGCTTTTTTTTTTTAAGTACACCTGTAATAGTGTATTTTTGAATAGTAGAGTCAGGATTTAACTGCATATTTACTATTATTTTTGTTAATTTTTATCTCATGCATATGGCATCAAGTGTATGTGCAAGTTCACACTTACATATGTATGTAGTTATATTGGGTTTTTTTGCTCTGTGCTGTTCTCATGCTTGCTTAGCTTAATGAAATAGGTCCCATTTAGACATATGTCAACAAGTAGTCATTTTTGAAAAATAAGCTTCAAAGATGTTCTACATATGACAGCAGCGATAGGATAGATTTTGCAGGATTATTTGTGGGGGTTTTTGTCTATTTACTTGTTGGGGTTTTTTTTTCTGTTTGCACAGCAATGTGCTACTTCCTCTTGTAATCTGCAATATTTGATCTGCAAACAAGATTTTGATCAAAATACTATAGATCCTAAAAAGAGTATATATGTGGTACTGGACATTGATTGCATTTTCTAGATACTATCTTTCTTTATACATATGTTCTGGGAAAAACTCCACTCCATGACTATGCAAGAGTTCGTCAATATGTGTCTGAGCCTTTCTGAAGCTCTCTCTGCCAACAGCAAAACCAGAACGATGGGAAGGCCAAGGACCATCTCTAAGTCACTTATTAGGCCACTACATGATTGACAAATTTCATGATGCACTGTGGGACTCCTGGCGATCGGAACTCCACTGTCAGCAAGACATCTGTTTCCAGTTTTATATAATGTTCTTGCCAAACTAAATAAGCAAAATATGGAACTCAAATCAGGATTGCTATTAATAGCAAGTAATTAATTACTAGCTTGCCTGAAATGTATAAACCATTCCTTAAAAGTTAGGCCACCTAATGGTTTCATGGGGAAATGTTTGGTTAGATTTGTGGTCTCAAAGTAATAGGACACTATTAATATCTAACCAAACTATTGCACTGAAATTTCAGTAGAACAGTTAGTACCAGAGCATCAAATAATTTCCAGTCTGAAGCTAGTCTACATCTGGAATGCTAAAGAAAAATGTCTTTCCAAGTAATTGGTGGTGACAAAAAGGGTAGACAATATTTTTTTTTCCTCTGCAAAACTTTGCAGGCAACATTCCAGTATGATTCATACCAGTAATTCAAGATAAAAAACTGATAACTGTGACCAGAAGTCAGCCTGATTCACACATATGCATAAATATGAACTAATTAACGCACATTGCAAATCTTGAGACTTATGAGACTTCAAACTGTCTGCTCCTTTGAGAGATAAGAAGTTGTATATTGACTGTGCACTCTGGGACAGAAGGCATCCTGTCGACAAATCATTGAGATCTGAGAGTATTGTTCCAGAAGCACAGAATTTCTCCATAAAAATGGTGAGGCCATTTTTATTCTTGATCAGATTTGTGTCGTGCCAAAGTCAGTAATCTCTATAAGAGGCTAAATAATTCTGCAAGAGGCTGAGTATCCACTGTGTAAGAGAAAATCTTCAGCGTGAATGTCTTGACACCATAGGAAAATATTTGCACTTGCTACAGAACAACTTATTCTTTCAGATTTTGCATTTAATTACAATTTCTTTTCAACTTTCAGTGTTATTATTCACGATACTGAAACTCTAGATCTGTTCATAAGATGGCCACCATAGTTCTATAGTTTAACTTGTACATATAACTTACTTCACAGGAAGTAAACAGACTGAATTAATATATTTTAAAAAGTTTTAAACTGGAAAATATGTCAATGAGTTCCCTAGTTATTTTTTTACAACAGACTGTTTTGACTGATGGAAAATAATCCAGACCCAATAAAAAAGAAAGTTCTAGGTTTTTCTAAAAAAATAACCTGTATAGTAATAAATTTGCATTTGGATAGGAAAAATAATTTTTTAAAATGCAGTACTATTTTTTTTTATTCCCCCCCTCCCTCCCAAAAGTCTCAATTGGGATATTAGGAAAGTGACTTGAAAACATTCTATGACTGATGTCAAACTAGATAACTTTTGAAGGTTATTTTGAAATAAATGTCCATATGGAATTTCAAGTGACTTGAGCACCTCTCTTTCTGGCTCTGATACAGATACTTATTAAATATTTGGCTATGCTTTTACTTATGAATGAATTTAACCCACAAAATTTGACAAAAATGCTTTAATTTTCTAAGCCATCTTTAGATCAGGCCCTACTTCTTTAGGCTAAACTCTTCAAATTAAGAAAAACAAGCACATTTATAAATGAATAAATTTTGTATATCTTGGCTTTAGCTTAAAAAACTCAAAAGTGATTAAAAACAAACAAACAAACAAGAACAAAAACAAAACAAAAAATCAGCTGTTTATAGTTGCACTAGGGAAATAATCTTTCAGAAACAGGTAATATAACAAATAAAGCTTTAATTCCTGTGAAATAATACATCTTTCATAGCACATTGGTAACTGCTACTTTCTATTAGGGACTTTGCCATAGGATCAGTGAGTTTCCTGTCCTCTACTGAGCTTCTAATGCCATGAAAAAGGTGCTAATGTGATAAAAGTCATATAGTATTAGTGACTTTCTATCATGTTGTTGAAGTGAATTTTTATTGTATTAACAAAACCAGAATTTCAATTGCCATAGCAGGTAGCAAAAATGGCAAAAAAGCTCTCATAAAAATCGAGAACTCTGAATGGATAGTGAATAGAGTATAACTCCACTCTCTGTGCCTCCATCTTGATATTTTTATTGTTATTTCTGAAGCCCTTGTTCATGTCTTGTGTTGCAGCAGTCAGTGCCCTCTAGAGTGACACCTGAACACGATCATTTTTGTGTCAATAAAGTGTATATCTTGAGTGGGTGTTAACTACTGAGTAGTATGTTAATGACGAAATCAATTCCGTTATAAAAACCTCAACCAACCAACCAACCAACCAAAAGAACCCAAACAAAACTTAAAATTAGAAACAAACAAACAAACAAAGAACCCCCCAACTTTTGTGAATGTGTTGGCTGCAAAATGTTATCAGTTGTTTTTATAAACATGTCATTCAAGTCTTGCCTGGATGGAAAGCTTGTGACAAGAACAACTGCCTGATATGGGGGTTTGTTTATGCTGTAAACAGTACATTGGTTATTTAGGTGAGAATAATGAAGATCACTCTATCGCAAAGTATAACAAAAATTAAAAGAAATATACAAAGCCCCAAATGTCATATGTTCTTTGTAGCATAATTAATTAGCATCTATTCATCTGTAATTGGTGTGTAACATTGCCAGTTATATAAGAATCCCACAATCCAAAAAATGCACCTGTCCAACAGAGGAAAGTTTTGCTTTTTTCTTCTCCATGACACCATCAGAGTGTGCTGTGAAAGTTCTGACTCACTCAATCATTCTGATCTTCTCTGTACTGGACTTTATTTTGAAATGGAGAATAATTCAAGAGGTAGGTATGTTCAGTGACAGTTGTTTTACCACAGAACATTCTATTTTTATTATAGAATATTTTTTTCATTCACCTAGATTATGTTAATATTGACTGAGTGCCTATGTGCAGATGTATCTTTGTATATGCAAACATATGGTAATGCATGCTGTACTAATATACATTCCTCCAAACTTTGGCTTCTTTCTCTTCTTCCTGTTTTGGCTGAGAATCTATTTCTATCAACTACCAGCTGGAACCCTTCTGTTGTTCAGAAAGTTCCAAATTCCTGTTCATATTCGCTCAAACCAGCTCGGAAGTGTGAGGAAAGAATACCTCCTGGGTTTTCAGATATGAGTTTCCAGTTAGAATAATAGCATTGCAAATTTGAGAATAAAGAGTCAAACTGTCACCTTTTTCTCAAACATTCTGATATCACACCATTACTCTAAAGAATCTGAAGTTTGCTGCGTTGAAAAAGAAACGTGAATCAGATAATTATACAGCATTTAAGAATAGAAGTTTAAGAATAGAAAGGAAAAAACTAATGTAATTATAAGCTTAGATATCTTTATACTCTCATATCTACATGGTGTTCCTCAGTCAGTCTCCCTGTTGTTTGCTGAGATTCTACTGGCTCCATTTCAAGGGTCAGGCAAGAGTCCCACTTTCAGAAGTCCTTTGATTGCCAGTTCCTCATTCTTTGGCAGGCTGAAGTTTTCCAACAACTGATCTTTTCCCAGTTTATTACCACTCTCTGTCATCTACTTTCACACGTACATATTCCTCACTCCTGTCACCAGAACTGCTTTATTAACTTCTTGCTTTGTATATCCCTTCTTGCACCTTCTGTCCTTGAAATATTTTTCAGACATAAGTTCTGCTGATCTAACAACCTTGCAAAGATTGCTTTGCATTCTGCATCAATACTGTCATGATCCAAATCTTTACCTTGTTGCACATTAAGTGTTGGACTTCTAAGAGGAGCTGTGACAAATTTCTTTAATGCTCCTTTACTCTCATCTGTTCTACACAACATGGTTAAAAGAGAAGTTAAAAATTAATAGCAGTAATGTCTGTATGTTAATTTCTACAATATGATTTTTCAGTGTCTTCAGATAACATGTATAAATCTCATACAAAACAGACTTTAATTGTGTCATATTTGCTACAATTAAATGCAAGTATCCAGGTGTTATAAGTCTGCTGTTATAAGTATTTACTTTGAATTGTGTATGTTCACAGAAATGATTAGGTAACTAAAGTAAACAAATTTTATGCGGAGAGAAAGGACTTCACAGTACGAATCTATGAGATTCACAGTGAAGACATTTTATTTCACACAGCACACAGTTTATATAGTGTTAGAGGTACATCTTATTGGCTAAAAGGGTCTCACCCCAACACCCTAGAACTTCTAATTGGTTAAAAGCCTACCTCTAACAAGTCCAGTGTTTATATTATCTCATCCCGATGTTTTGAGGTCCATGTCCGGAGATCAGGAAGGCCGTTGAGACGTTCTCATGAAACATTTGCAAGGAGTAACCGAGGCCTAACGGACAAACAGCAGGTGTGTGTCCTTGTGAGCTGGCATAGCTACATGATTCTCACAGATCTGGAGCAGTTTGGATTGCTCAGAAACTCACTTTTTGCAAGCAATCTCACAACAGGTAACAGTTTCTTTCTCTAAACCAGTGAGAGTGTGTAAGTTCTATCATCATTACATGTATCTGCACCTTTCTGAAAAATCTCTTTTAGAATTAATGTGATGCAAAGTGATAGTTCTACTATCAGAGGTATTAAGTAGTACAGAGTGAAAAAAATTATTGGCACTCACAATGCCTTTACATATTCACCTTCTAAACCTTTAGCTTGTGAATTAAAATTTGAAGTCTAAAATGAAACCAGTGTAATGCTTTTGGTCCACAGTGCATTCTAGCAATACTCAAAAGGTTAAAAAAAAAGTTTCTGAAGCTGAATATGGAAGCTTTTAATTCACATGTAGTGATGTAATGGCTGACAGCCATAGTTCCTTAGAATAGGGACTAATAGATCCTGTGTCAGAAAGCAAGCAAAAATGAACCATGGACACTTTAGTACATAACAACCTTATGGTTGTTTTTGGGAAACCAAAGTGAGTTTTAGAGGTTCAGAAATCTCTGAGCCAAGAAACTTAAAGATGGATATTATATCCTCAATGCATGTCTTGGTTTGAGCTGGCAAAATGCCATCTGCCCAATACAGAGTCAAAGCCTCCCTCCCTCTGATGAGAAAAGGGATAAAAAAATTGTAAAACTTAAAACTGGTTTATATATTTACACAGAAAAGAGAAAATTAAAAGAAAACTACACTATAACACACACCTACACAAGTTGGGTAGAACAAATAATACCTTCACCTCCCCACACAACAGAAAACTGAAAACACAAATCCCACCATTTAGCTACAAAACCACTCAAGAGAACTCAATCTCCTGAGAGGCAGACCCAAGTAGAGAAAATTAAACATTTTACTTTCCCGTAGATAACATAGTGGTGAGGTGGTGCTGAGCCTAATCAGCAGAGCAGCACAGAGCACATCCACCTACCACCACAGCCGTCAGGAACTGAGAGAACTCCTCCTACTCTACTGTAATTATATTTGAGATGATGTTGGAATATGGTATGGAATACCATTGGCCAGTAGAAGTCAGCTAGCCTGACCCAGCTCATGTCAGCTGATAATCTAAGGACTACTCTGAAAACTGAAGCCTAAATTTAGACCCATAACAGTGCACCATCTACTTCCTGATAGAAAATGTTACTTTGCTGTTTAGTGACATTGTCTAAAGAAACATAGAGGGGGACAATAAGAGATGTAGGAGTGAATTACTGTAATCCTTAATGTGTATAAGATGTAGTGCCTTTTGTCACTATACCTCAGTAATGACAGTGCCATGAATTTGTAAGCAAGTTCGTTACATAAATTAATAACTCGATAAGGATATTCATTCAGCAATTTTCTTCTAGTTCTGCAAAATTCTGTTTCTACTCCCAACAGAATGGAAAATGCAGAAGAAAAGTGTCAGGTTAAACCTAATGTAGTGATCAAATAACATAGTTCTTGTCTGAATTTGTAAGAGTAGTTGCTCAACAACAAAACATCATTTGATCTGTTTGCGAATTCTCTTGTAATGTCTTATTTCTTACAGTTTTTGTAAAAATAGGTCATAAATCCTGCCATAAATGCATAGTGAAGACAGAATTCTGAAAGAAAGGAAGAGAACACTGCAAATGGTGTATCAGTCTGGAGACAAATATATACATATCTTGTATGAATAGACCCAGGAACAGACAAAACATACCACTTCTTGTATCAGCTGAAGCACTCTGCAAATATGATGTTTTCAGGCACAAATAAAGTCAATAACCCTTCCTCACTGCTAATATCTGAAGGTTGTAGCATATAAGTGTTTTGATAATGCCAGAGCTCCTGCATTGGTTGTGCAATTTTTTCAGAGTCTCCATCAAGAGTCATTGGTACTGGGTACTTTCAGACTTTGCCTACAGATCAGGACATTTCCTTTTTTACCCAAGTCTGAGAGTTGAATAGGCCCTGTGTGTATGAGATCTGATGTTTTTAAGCTGGTAACATACACATGCTTTCTGGAACAGGTAGCTTGTCACTAGTTGCATACCTTTATGGGGGAAAAAATTCCCCTAAATTAAATTGATAAAATATAACAAAAATGCTTTGACTTGCCAAGTGTTCTCTTATATTTCCTGATGCATTATTTTCCTGATGTAAAATGAAGGATCTGACTCATTCCAGCAGTGGGTTATCAGGTTTATTTTTTTTCCATACATTAGTCTCTCTGGTGACATACCAGCTATTTGTTTTCACCATCTGAATCAAGAAGGAAACAAGTCATTTTTTTCAGTTGTGGAAATGGCTGCATCACTTCATAGCAGAGTTTTCGAGTGGGCAGATCAGGCATCCTGGAGGCCTTCATGAGAAAGATGACAAATGGGAGGCAACACCAGCATGCTGCAGCTTTGCACAACAGCTTTCTGTTCTCCTCAACCAGGACAGTGTCAGAGATTGAACAGAGAAGTGTCTCCTCCACTGTCTCCCACTTCCATTGCCTCCCACATGGAGAATTGCCACAGGTAAAAAATAATCTCACCATCCAGGGAAAAGGAAAACAAAACATTTATGTCCAGTGGCAGGAAAAACAAACAAACAATAAAAAAAAAAAAGGCGCCGTCCTGCTTTACTACAGCAGGATCTTCCCTTCACAACACATATGTACTTTTTATGTGAGGTGAATTTCCAAAGTGCAGAGACATTTCTAAGTTCAGCTTCTTCTACCAGCAGATATATCACAAACATTGCAGAAAACTTGTATCTTTATAGACATTAAAGAGGTAAATGCCATACCCTTTCATGTGGCAGCTTTGGAAAAAAATGTGTGGGGAAATAAATTAAAAAAAAAAAAAAGGGAAGACAGATCCAAATAAAAGTGTAGGATTATTGGAATATTTGTTATATTTATTATAACATCCATGGTCTATTGCAGTTTTAGATGTGTAAGACGGGTTTGTAATATTTGCAATAACTCCTGGCATGTATTTCTTTTGTGTTAAACTATTCCATTTTACTTTATAAATCAACACTCTGGGAAATAAATACAAATATATGTAAAGAAGATGTGGTGCTTGAAGACCCCTGACAGGTCTGCAGTATGTGTTGACTATGTGTAAGCTGGGGGTATTAAGCTCCCACAAATCATACTTCTTGTCTGTGGAAGGAAAACATCATGTAAGCTCCTGTGATGATATAAAAGCATGAAGAACCACTATCATAATCAAACTGTCAAATAATTTTCATAATTCATAAGAGTATCATTGTCCCAAGGAACAAAAATGTAGCACCTAAAAGCAGTAGACGCTATTAGTTCTAAGTCATAATAGATGATGAAATTCCCAACAAGAAGCAATTTAATTAAGAAAACTGTTAGATGCTCTCAACACTCTATCCTTCAAGTTGTTTTGAACTTCAGGAGTTGAAACCTATGCAATACATAACCTTTTACATATAGGTAGATGTCTCACTTTTTGCAGTGAGTTGAGCTGTTTCTTCATTAACCTCTGTAACTTTCCCCTTTAATTTTGTCCAATACATCACAGTGGTAAGAAGAGAATAAGTATAGTACACAGGGACAAAAGACATAAATTGAACATTGGGGCTGAATGTGTGATATTCATGGATTATATTCATAGTATAAGTATATACTCTTTCTATAAAAGAGTTTCAATTTACTAACCTAAATTTGACATTAACTTCGGAAGGAAACTTTATTATTAAATTATTATTTTAGTTTTTAAAAATTGTCTTGTTTGTGGGATTAATTGCTTTTCAAAAGTTGAATACAAGCTTTTGATTTTTCCGTCTTGATTTTCCTTTAAAAGTGCAGGATTTCACCCATGCTGCTAACTGTTAAATACTTTTTTTCAGGATGGTTGACTGCTGCCTGCAAGCAACAAAAAGAATATGAAAGATAACCTTTTAAGAGTATATTATATTTAATCAATCTGATTTCCTTACAATAAAGTGCGGCCTACAAAACTATTAGTCATTGTAGAAAAATACTGAAATACAAATCTCAGCAAGAAGTAGTCTCTATGTTTGCCACAGTTCACCAGAAAAAACCTGTCTGCACACCTTAGAAGCAGGGACACTGAAGAAGGTTGGTGTACTGCCCTGAGAGAGACGAAACAAAGGAAGGAAAGGCACAAAGGAGTTGTGGTCATGCTCTGTTTCAAAAAATGCTGCTAATGGGAACAAGCTAGAACAATGGGCCAACAAGTGACAGAAATCTGAACTTTGCTTCATTGACTTGAAAATACACGTTTCCTATACCTGCATAGGCTAATGAAGTGAAACCTGTACATTCTGTACATTTAAGATTAGAGTGACTCAAACTTCACCTAATAATTAAGTGACACCAACTGAAACTTCATATTTTCTCCAAAAAAGAAAGCTAACAAGAAGGGGAGGAGGTCATAGGAGACTCCTGGGATGGTTGATGGGCTATACTCTGTATACAGGGACACCTATTGAATAAGCTTTATACTACTATTGACTTATACTTTCTAATACCAGAGTATTTATCAACTGCAACTTCTGAGCCTTATTCCGTGGCAATAATCAATAAATGGCACTATTTGTGAATGTGGAATCTTACTGAATGTGCCCAGACTTACAGTGTGATCCATGTTATTTATGTTTCTGGGATTGTGACTGTGAGCAGACTTTGCATATAACCAAGGCTGCCTGTGTGTCTGACAGCTTACCAGACCTATAGTGCCAAACTGGTTATTCTAAAATATTATCTGTGAAGGACTCCTGGGGGCATGGACAGACAGACATTATACTGACTGAGAGGAGCAAGGCTTAGATACCCCTGGGTTTGCTGTATCTGTGGATAACAGAGACCAAGGAGTTCTCTCTCTCCTAAATTATTATGTGGCAGTAGTCATCACCCAGAATTCTGTCAGTGATAAATAGTTCAGCTAGAAAGTCAAGTTTAATTGGATTTTGATTTTCATTTATGTAAAAACAGTTAAATCACCTTGCTACTGAATCAATAACTGTCAATTGTTGATGTCACTTTCCTTGAAAAAGTCTCAAATTAAAATTCCATGTGTAATAGACATGTTGAGTAAACAGTGTTAACCACTTCACAGATCCATTATGTTAATATATTGCTCTTTCTGCCTTATCAGACAGAATGAAGTGAACTGAGAAGTTTTTCATATATTAACTGTAAATTACACTTAGCTCAGCTAATAAAATTTTATTGTCACAGAACTGTTTTCCACTTCACATGCATTTGGGAGATTGAAATGTAAATTATTGTAAGCTACCTCTGTCTCGTTATAGATGTCTGAGCAAATGAAATTTACATGATTGAAAAAAATGAAAGTATTCTCTGTGGATACCAAAAGCTATCACTTTTCCCACCATAATAATGGAATTTCAGAAGTAGAAAAAGATAGAGAAAAGCAGCCCTTAATCTTCTTTTCAGGCTGTACAATTCCACATTAATTTATGAAGGTTTCTCACCAATTAATATTCCTCTGATTTGTTTCTGTGTTGGTTATAGAAGTTAATCAACACTCTACCCTTCTTTAAAGTCATAATAATCATGTTGAAAAGGTAGCTAAAAAGGTGGTAATGCTGTTCTATAAAATAGGTAATGGGTTAAGATAAATTTGCATCTGTTTTTCCTCCATTTCAGTCTAGGCATGGTGCAGGTGAAGTCAGTATAAGCCTGTACCAGTGTGAGTCTTGTTTTTGAGAGGGGTAGAGGCTGTTTTGCAGGATACATTTTAGAAAGAGTCCCACATATATTCGTACATTTCTAGTAACGGTGTAGTAAATAAAACTAACTTGTTCAGGTCAAAGCTAACTACAGCAAACTAAAGAGGAGATGCTGAGGATGGAAGAGTGCCTTAAATCCTTTTCTAATGCAGGGGAGAACCCATCTGTAAAACACGATTACATTTTCTTTCAAAAATAAATAGGAAATTATATCTCCAAAAAGAAAGTACCACATGGTCTGAATTTGGCTATTTATCCAGCTGTAAAGCAAAGAGTCTGATTCAGCAATCTAATGTTCCAAACAAACAGTCAGCATAGATCAGGACTAAATTGAGGACTTGTTCAAGAATCTTATCCGTAGGAAAATTCATACAACACTCAGAAACAGTATAGTGGAAACCTACCTTCCACCACTGAGCTGTTACAACTCAAAGTTTAAGTGGAAAACAGAATCTGTGGGAGATACAGGAAACCACAAAGGCTGAGCTTCTCAGGTTTTTCACAGAAATACAGTTTATTGAATATTAATAGACAAAAGTGCATTCTCCCACCCGGTAAGTTTGTTGTCTCAAAAATATGTTTGCTGAGTCACAATTTTGCATTTACATGCTCCACAGACATCTAAGTGTCAATTCTGCTGCCTTAGTCTTTGGTTGTTTCTCCTGATGGAGATACTGACAACATGTTTGATATATGAAATGTAACACAATTTTCTTATAGCAATGGAAAATCTCTCTGAGAAAGTACAGGCAACAGTCATCTTTAGCCAACCTGGTGCTGCTACTCAGTTAGGGTCAAAGGCTGTGTGATCTTTGTGATTTCCCTAAAATATGCTCTGTATTTGAAGTAATTAAAAAAAATCCTTTGTTGCCATGTTTTGGCATGCTGTTGGCATGCAGACAAGTGTTTGAACTTTATATTTGTTGACCAAATATATTCACCACCTGGCATTCTTTTTTTGTCCTGTTTGGCTGAAGGAGTCAGAAGCCAAGTCACCACTCAGGCTGAACAAAAAGTAGAAAAATGCTTTATTCCCAATGAATTGTAAAACTGAAATTTCCTGATATATTTGCAGATGAATTTCTCCTGTGAATCTCTAGTTTTGCCACTCTCAAGTATATTAATGAGGAATAAGTAGATGAATGCAGAATAGAGTACAGTATTTTTATCCTTCAAAGGTAACTGGACTGTATTGCAAATACACCTTAAAAACATACTGAAATGAAATTATTTAGGAATAAACAGTGCAGACCCCTAATTCATAATCTGTTGAAAGCATAAGTATTGAAGTGGATTTTATTGCATGATGAAATTTGATTATAGTATTAGAATTTTCATGGCAATGCTGTGATTTTTTCCAATAGACTGAGGTGTTCTTTTATGAACCTTCATGAAACTTCAGCCCTCAGTGCGTGTCTATGGAGAAATCTGATACTCTGTTTTATCTCTGTGTTTAGTGCCTGAGGACAAATAGGAAAAAATCCCTGCTTCTTTTTGTAACAGATACTACAATTACAAATACATCATGACTCTGAATCTTGTCAAAGGTACTTTGAAAAGTTAAGATCTGCATCACTGCATAATACAGAATATATGACTATCTTGCAAATTACATTTTGTGCTACAAAAATAATAATATTGTAAACTACTTTTAGCTCTTAGCAGACACTTCCTTGTCTGAGAGAATCACTGCTCTTCTTGTTCTGAGGGAGTAAGGGTAAGAAAAGTATCGACTCCTGTGTTTGTGAACCTGATTTCACGTTTAGATGTAACACAGAAGTTCAAGCCAAGACCCTGAGTGAACTGGTGTTACAGTCTGCAGCCAGTGACAGCACTTTAATATTTGATCCCAGCTTCACAGTTCATGTGTTCCTTCTCTTTTGTTGCTTCCTGCCCTGAACCAGGCTTCCTGACAAAGACAGAACTGCTATGGTATGCACAATGTAATTTTACTCTGTCAAAGGCTACATAATTTTCAGAAAAAGAATTTTTTATATGTAATAAAATAAAATTATGTTCGAGTCTTTAAAATGCAAAACAAAAAACCCCCAAATATCTAGACGGGTTTAAATAATTGTGACAGTAAAAATAAGTTATTGGCTTTCTAAACTGCTATATATACTATAAAATAAACCTGGAGTAACCCTCTCTGATTCAGAAGGTATGAAAGTCTACATGATCGTCAATTTATTTTACATGTAGAAGCTCTATTCATACAGGAAATAATGCCTTACAACTGTGCTCAAAAGATCCTTGATCTTTGTACTGATTTCATAATTTTATAAATTTTTAAGTCAAAATTATTTTTCCATCTGCCTTTTCCCCTTATTTTTTTATTTTCTCTAGTTTAACACAGTGTTTTCTTTAAGATTATACATCTCATTGTAGTACTATATCCTCTAAAATCTGCTCAAAGTCAATTTATATTTTTGAGAAAAAAATTAAAATCAGAGAAAAAACACCACACTCTTTCTATTAAGAATTATATGTAAATTCAAGAACAGCTGAAAACAGATATTTTCAGGATTTGATAGACTCAGCTGTTATTGGTCTTTCTTTAGAAGTAGTGATTTTGGCTTTACACTCATCTAATTTGCCTTATCTAGCCTGGGTAATGTATCCCGCTTACTGGTGCATATATGTGATGTCTTGATGAGGCAGAATCCAGTCTTACACAGGATGTGATTGTTCTTGGTTCTTGGACCTCAGTTCAGTCATGGACTCCAAGTGAACTCTTCATAAACCAGCAATTACTACATGAGGCACTTTAAAGATGAACATGAATTTTTTGGAAAGCCTTCACAGTTTCTGGAAGTATTTTATACAGCTGAGATGTACATAGCTGCATGAGATAAGAATAGAGATATATAAAAATTATATCAAAGCTATGGAAAAAAAAACTTACAGTGAGCCTTTTTTTTTTTTACACACCCTCCTCCCCCCTCTCTTCCACTCCTCCCCTCCCCCTTTTTTTTTGTTTAGTTTGGGTTTTTTTGGTTTGTTTGTTTGTTTTGTTTGCATTGCCTTAAAACAATAACCTGAACAAAATATATTGCTTTTTCTTTTCAGGAGTTATTAAGTTCCTATGAGTAAATTTTATTGAAATCCCTTCAAAACCGAGTCCTATAAAAAGTTAAATTTATTTCGGCAGTTATTATCTCAGAGCTTGGACAAACATCAATGTATTTAGATGTTCAAATAGCCTAAGGTAAAAGACTAGGTAACTATTTTTGCTCTAGTGGTTCCTTATGTTCAGTGAGCCTTGCTTCCTGGCTCCCATTAACAAACTGGTGTCTTGGACACTTGGTGGCTCCTTATGCAGAGAGGATGTTTTGCAACAGGTACCACCTGGACAGGATAAGGTGCAGGAATTCTGCCGGGCCAGTGAAGGTGGTTATGTTGGGGAGCAGGGATGACATCCCACAGTCTTCAGAGTGAAGTCCTGCCCTCACATACTGACTATACTGAGGGACAGCATTTAAATACATTAAATTGTTTTATCTGTGGCTCTGTCCTGTATGTAGTAGAGGAAGTGTTAGCACAGAATGAATATTCCTGTTTAATAAGATAAATCTGATCATTTTAATGAACTCTTCTACAGACACAAAGATGTGAGATAACTCCTGTTTGTTCATTATGCTAATTAAAAAAGAGCACCTCTGGCCTTGTGAAAACAAAACTGATTAAAGCAAATGCAGTAAGCCAACTTGGAGTTGTGAAGTACAAATTGTACAGAGCACACAGTGGATAGTAAGTCAAAACTGAATAGTCTTTTCAGCAAAAAGTGAATTTGGCTTTGGACTTGACTGTGACTTTTCCTGACATTTATGTATTAAATACATATGGCATATGGACTTTCAAGAAGTGGGAATTCACTGAACAAGCACAAAAAAGTAATGTTTGCTTAATTAAAGAAAGCAGGTAGAACACCTTGCTTCACAAGAAAAATGCCTTAACTAGTTTATTCTCTTTGCAGGTAATTTTTTTCAGTTCAACTATTATGAGCATGATTCCACTTTGGATGAGAATGGAGAAAAAAATTTTTATTCAAATTATCTGAACATGTATATCTATAAGGAAACTAATTTTTGGTTTTGCAGAATTTTGTGAGTTCCATGACATTATTGTGAATTTCTGGGATTTTTTTTTCTTTTATTTCAATATTACATTACTTCCGAAGATGCAGGATTGTTTCTGTGTCGGCCTCAGCCTCCATGTTCCTTCCCCCTCTCTGTGTGTTTTTTTCCCTGAAGATTTTTCCACACCCCTTCCCTGCCCTGCTCCTTTGCCATCCTTGCTGTCCCATCCCCTCCAAACTCCACCCCTATCGGGACCTTTATAAACAGAGCACCACCGGAAATAAAGTGCTTTCAAGATGTTCTCCACCTAAAGTGTGTGTGTGTGAGTCATCTCGGGAGTGGCCCCCAACCCCAGTCCCGAGATTTCTGAATGGAAATTAAAGCAGATTCTAAAGGACTTCTGATAAGAAATTTCAAATATGCTTAAGAAAGTAGCGGTGGATACTGAACATCTTTTAGTTTTGCAAGTTAATAGAACGAATAGTCTGCAACTGGAATTGTTTCACGATATCTCTGACTTTTACATTCTGCCTCTGAAATACTGGATTTTATTTGATGAACTATAATGTTTTGCATGACAATATACACATCCATGTGTGTGTGTGTATTAGTGCTGTTCATATGAATTAAAGAACCATGTTTTTCATTTGATGACTATGATAAAAATAAAGAAAGACATGATGCACCACAAAATGACAGAGCTATCTTATTCAAGCTTGGAATATAGACCCATGTGTGGAACAACAAAATCGTGTCTGTAATTGTAACTAAATCAATATCAGCTGTTTTACAGTGACTTTGGTCACCATCAGGCGGTGTTGGATTAAGTCCATTTACATCTTGATTCAGTTTTAGGATAGAGCGTAGCTCAAGAAAATAACATTACTTTTAAATCCGCATCTGGTCATGGACCTGAGTGAAGAAATCACACTGATTTTGTCAATTTTGCCAACAGTATTTAATTCTGTTTACTACAGAGTTTTGTTGGTCTTCCTATAGTACCTTGTAGGGATAAAGTAAGTTCTCTTTTCCCTTTCTAAAATTCATAAGACTGACAATAAAATTCCCAGATTAACAATTCTACACAAAATTTGCTGAGTGCATAATTTCAGTATATTAATTCTTCTATTTAGGAATCCCAGAATATATGGATATGTATAAAAAACAGTAAAGCTTTCATAACATCTCTGATTTTAACCAGAATTTGGAAATATTCATTGGAAAAAAAGACCTAGTCCTGCAATGAGACAATAACTCTTAGTACTGAGCTATACTTAACTTTGAAACAGAGGTATTGATGATAAGAGCACTACATATCTACGTCCACTGTGAGGACATCCAGTTTCAGAATCCTTGCGATAGAAAAAGGTCTCAGACATATTGCACCAATTATCATGTGTTTCTGTTAGTTATTTCCTAACTTTGAGGCTTCATATGCAGTTTAAATGTTATTAATGAACAACAAGAAGAAACCCCCTGAACAAACAAACACACCCCCCCAAACAAAATGGTTTCAAATAGGCAGTAACTGAATATGTAATTACCTTAATTTTTTTATGATCACGTCTGCAGTGCCAGCACAGTGAAAAGATTAGAAAAAGACTTTAATTTTTACTCTGTGTCTAGCGTAAAGGAAGAAAACCAGATTGTTCCATCAATACATTAGGCTGTCATAGGGGGAGAACCTTAAAAGTTCTTTTCTTTACGATGATAGATATTGATATAATGGACTGATGATTTAACATGGAAGTAATGAGAAATTACATTTCCTAAGACTGTATCCTTCACATGACACTTCGTACACTTATTTAATTTTGAGTATCTTTAACTTTTTTTTATTTTTATTTTTATTTTTAATTATGAGGAATCACTGAAGGGAAACTAAGGTGGTTTTTCAACTTCCCTTTTTTAAACAACAAAAAACCTAGAGGAAGCAACTCAAAGGATGATAATTCTAAGTAAAGTTCAATGCATTTGATGACTCTTGGTAAAACTGTTTCTGTCTTTTCATTACTGCTTCAATGTTGTTTCCACTTGTGAACATTTGACTATTACTAATATGTACAAATGTGCATGGCTGGTTTCTGCCAATACACAGAATTAATAACAAATTAAAACCTTCAAGAACATTTCTGACAATATGTTAAAATCAAAAGCTTCTAGAAAGTGAAGGTTGATTTGGTATGTATAGTCTGAGAACAATAGGGTTTTTTTGATTCTTTGACCTTCCTCATATAAGTAACACTTGGAAAGAGCAGCAAGTGGATGAAGATGGAAAAATCTTCCCAGTATTGCACAAGCTAAAGAAGTATCATATACTGCAACAGTTTTTCCTGTAAAAGAAGGATGTTGAAAATGCCTTGAAGGTTGATGAGAAAAGTAAATTTAAACCAACTATATAATACATTTAAATGAAATATTAACTTCAGATCCAGAGAGCAGTCATACTCTATATAGACACACTAAGTCCTTATGAAAAATGAAGGACCAGTGTAACTTTGAATAGGATATTTACATAACCAAACCCTTTAAAGCTTTGTTGCATTCTAAATTGTCAATATACATGATATAAATAAATATACCCTATTTCTGGGTCTATCATAAACAGAAGTTTTTAAACAGCATATGGTTTGCAACAATTAATGACCACTGATAATTTTCTGTAGTATTCATCAATAGATCTCTGAAAAAATTAATGAACAGTGAGTCTGGTATATATATATATCTATATCTATATAGATATATACATATAGATATATATTTATAAATTTCTTTTGGAGTAAAAAATTTGCAAATAATTTGGGCAAAATAAACAGCAGACATTTCAAAGACCAGGCTATATAATTTGAACATTTTAAAACTAAGTGTTTTCCATTTTGGAAATGTTGACATATTTCCTCTTGAAATTTTAAAGCAGAGCTTTTGGTTTTACACATCTCCATTACTTTTCATTATTTATAAAATCAAAATAAGTTAAAGGAAATAGGGTTAAAAATTTAGAATGCCATATAGATTAAAAGAAACACATTAAGATTGTTTGAAACAATATATATTTCTTTTCATTTTTAACCCCAAGCATTGTATAGAATAAGTTACACAGAGCCCATTTCTCCTCTCTTTCTTATATTTGAATGTGAAAATGTTGCCTGCTTCGAAATCGTAATTGTGGACAAACTTGTCATATGTTGCACTGCAGAAATAAAGAATAAAAGCAATGGCACTGAACATGCCAAAAGGGAAAAGCAAAGAGGTCAATCAGACAAAAGAACTGAATTCATGATTGGAGATCTTTTTTATCAGATATGAATAATGTATAAGTTGCAATTCATAAGGACATGTCATCCAAAGAGCTGCAAGAACTTTATGCAATAAATTCCCAAGGGAATCCAACAGCATCACAGTGAAAGGAGAGAAGTTGACCTACTATGTGTTTTCTGGTAGTCTGTTACCAAAAAATTCATTTATTATCAAATTTAAAAAAAATAAATATTGCATGTTTTCTTATAGCAGGAAGAGAAATACCAGCACAATGCAAAAAGAGCTGTAGCTGAAACCACAGTCAGAAAGTGTTTTGAGCAACTGGCAATGCAGTGATGGTTGGAGGAGTACATGAAGTCCCTGAAGAACACATGTGCATGCTGGGGACAGACCAGCACTGGCTGCAAATAGCCAGTGCAGAAGGCAAGCAAACCCTGCTAGCAAAAGGGTGAAAAAATAACTGTCATGAATCAATGGGTTGAGAATGGAACACAGAGGCCAAGACTTGGACTAGCCCAGAAATTTATTAGTTGCATAGCAATGGAAAACAAAACATCTGTGTAAACACAGAAAAACTATCCAGGAGCATACAACAACTACTGAACAAAATTTATAACTCATAGGGAAAAAAAAAAGGAGTATTTTTCTTTTAACCTTTTGAAGCTCTGGGAGAGCTGAACTTCCTTCATGTGATGTTCATGAAACCACTGACAAAGAAGTGCCAAAGAAGCCAGAGGAAAAAAAATTTTCCCCCAAAATTAATATTTATAGTGAAAAATAACGTTACTGCTTGGAATATATTTGAATCCAATTTGGAAAAATATTGAGTCACCACATGAAAATATTCTCCCATGTGTGGAATTTGCATTCTGCTCCCTATTAATGCTATAGCATCCAGCTGAGAGCCAGTGTCTCTTTGCCACAGTTATTTGGCTGGTTTAATTCAGGGGCATAGACAAGTATGCACAGATGGAAGATTTGAGATTCGTTTGTTTGTTTGTTTCTTTGTTCTGGGGTTTTGAGGGCTTATTGAGTTAAAGGATTGGTTCTGTTTGGTTTTGATTGACATTTTCAAAGAAGCATAAGGAAGGAGGAATCCAGTCACTAGGAGTTTCTCCATATGTTTACTGAATGACTTTAAAAAGTTGCATGCAGATACTGTCATTCAGTTAAAGCTAAACAAGGTTTGCTGCTGGTGGATCTAGGTTGGGTCTGGGTTCATTTTGTTGTTGCTGTTTTGTTTGGTTGTTTGGGGATGTTTTGCTATTTACTAGATATTCAGCTTGCTCGGGATTGATTTTTTTTTTTTTTTTTGGTACAACAAGTATGGACCAAGTCCTTATCATTGTGAAATGAAAGATTGTGAAATGAAATTAATGTGAACTGAATGTAAGGCAGAAATTTGCAGATGGATTTATTCACTAAGGTGTCACCCACCTCATTATTCTTTGGAGTGTCAGTTGTGAAGCTGGGTGACAATTTTTTGAACATTCCATTCTACTCCCTGGAGACAACAAAGGGACAAAATTACAGAGAAAAGGACAGAACAACATACAAAAAATCCTTAACCAACTATAGAAGTCAGAAAAAACAATAGAAGAAGGAGAAAGAAATAGAAACCAAACTGTGTACCTGGATCTGATCTTCGAATCATAGTATATCGTGTTTTGAAAGACACTCGAAAGGACCACTGAGTGCAACTCCTGGCCCTGCACAAAACAGCCCCAAGAATCACACCATGTGCCTGAGAGCGTTGTCCAAATGCTTCTTTGAAATCTGTTGGCCCTGGTGCTGTAAGCACTTCCCTGGGGAGCCTGTTCCAGTGCCCAATCATCCTCTCTTTTCCTAATACCCAAACTAAGCCTCCCCTGAAACAAATTCATGCTATTCCCTTGAGTCCTGTCACCCATCATCAGAGAAAAGAGCTCAGTGCCTGCCACTTCCCTTTCCCTCATGAGGAAGCTGTAAATCATAATGAGGTCTTCCCTCAGTCTCTCCCAATCTAATATCTTTAGAATTTAATTATACATTTAAGTCCAGTGCCTAAGTTATTAATGAAGATGTTGAAGGGAACTGGCCCTAAGAATGAGCCCTGCAGAACCCCACTAGTGATTTGTCGTCAGTCTGATATAATCAAAGAAGAAACCTGGTTAGAAAAGTCTCTTCTAATGAAGACACTTTCCCATGATGTGTGTCAAGAGAATGGATTATTAAAGGTAAAAGAACATTAAGGTTATTTGTTTATAATTATTATTTAAGGTATTTATTTCCTTTACAATGTAGAGTACAATCTGGTGAGGTCACTGTGAACTTTGTGCAGGAGAAAGTAATGCAATCCTCAATACAAATAGAAGCTAATATCTGTAATCTAGGTAGCATTCAGTCCTTTCCACAAAATGTGTTTGATGTCCCTGAGTACAATTAAGTTAAAGGAAATTTAGAAAATTCCAGAAGGGATCTTCAGCTACCCTGACTTCAGTGAATTTTTTCTGATATCTTTAGCAGTATGCCAAGAAGACAGGTCCTTGGTTAACCAATTGAAAACAGAGTTTTCCTCTTTATTGTAGCTTTTCTAGATGCAGGGCTGCAGCTTCTCTCCTGCTACATCCTTTGAGAGATACCTTTTTGGAGAAGCCAGTGAAGCCTAGCTGCTGCCCACCAAGGCTTTGAGTTCCTTTGCTGTGCTAGCACAGCAGAGGCATTTGGACAATGCCTATAGTAAGATGCTTTAACTTTTTATCAGCCCTAGAGTGGTCATTAAATTGTCATCCTTTTAGCTGGAACTGCTCTCTCATCTCGTATCATCTTGTCTTGTCTCTCCCTCTCCCTTTCCTCTTCTCTCCCTCTCTCTCCCTCTCCTGTTCCTTTTCTCTTCTCTAAAATATTTTTGGTTTGTTTAAAGAGTAAATGTATTATTTTTATAAAAGTATTTATTTTCCTTGTTCTTCTCCAGCTTAAATATTCCTAGTACTGTTCTATTTATTTACCTATTTTTTTAGTTATTAAAATCCCACACCCAGTAAGGTCAGTGTATTATCTGAGTACATGAAACATTTATTTTAGTACCAACTTTAAAATATATGCATTAAGAGATATGAATTCTTGTGTGACAACATTTTGGATTTAGATTTTACATTGTAAAGGAAGGTTTTGTGGAATTCATTTTGCCTTTTTTATTGGAGAGATTTAGAAATCCGGTATACAGAAAAAACATTTTCAAAATACCTATTCAAAGTTTTTTCCTGTGGCTTAAAATATCTGTTAATAATATTTTAAATTAATATTTAAAAGCTTTTTCTTAAGCTGTTTAACTAGACAAGCTCCTAGGCTTCACACATATGACAAGAAATATGTTTCCCAGTCTTGATTCAGAAATGAAAGAAAATGTCCAGTGAGTGATGCTTACTTCTAGTGAAGCCTGATATGAAATGGTGTTGTGTGTACACCCATACACATAGGAACAAAAGCTGTTAAACTGCATGCAGACTTTCAGACCTCTTGCTAATCTTTGATGGTTTGTTGTGCTGAGATGGGTGTGAGAACCTCAAAAATGCCAAATACTGCTACTTCAGTCTGATCATAGCATGAAGTATTTTGCTTTGCTCACATGCCAAGATGCTTCTACAATGCAATAAAATGACCAGACTCTTACAGGTTAGAATATATCTGAGCAACAGAAAGTGGAAACAACTCAACATAATTTTCACTGAAAGACTTTGAATTTACTGTCTCTCCAGGAATGCTGTGGGTTCATATATATGTCAGTTTGAGGTCATTATGTTATGACCTTACCCTAATGTCAGTGAGTTCCTGTAAATATCGCATTGATCTTAAATATACTTTAGAGCTCTTTAACAATTAAAAAAAAAATCTTAAAATAATGCTTGATTCAGTATTTGGAATATATTTTATTTATCTTCTGGAAAGATATGCCCTTTATTTTGAGTATTATGCTTGAAGACAAAAGGACAGCCTCAGGACATATGTTGTTTTTTTTTTGTTTTTTTTTTTTTTTTGTCATTTGCCTAATCATATGCTAAGAACATAATGTACACATATGCTTGTATTTGCTGACTAACTATTTTCAAAATTGCAATTGAAATAATAAAATGCACTGGAATACAGGAAAGTCGCCATCAAAATAATATAAACCACGTTCCATCTCCTCTCATTTTTAAAGCTTTGATACTAAAACAAAGCTTTCCGAAAAATACCTAGCTACTAACATCAACATTGCTACTTTGATGAAGTCATAGAAAAAACCCAAAAAGACACAATTATTTGAGCAATTTACATTTTCCTAAGAAATTTGATTGTGGGTTTTTTTTTTCCTGATTGATAAAAAAAATGAAATAAAAGAAAAATGTGACATACAGGAGATTCTCTGTGAAGAGTCTATTGCAGATCACAAGATAGCTAGAATGCTCTGCAATCAGGCTGAAATTATTAATGGTCTTCAAACAATTTACTCCCTTTCTCTAAGAGAATCACACAGCAGGAGAGATTAATTGCTGAGAGCCTTGGAGAACTGTCTGTTGAAGGAACCAGAAAATGGTGACTACTTCTGACAATTAGCTTGATTTACTTACAAATTACAGGTCTTTTAAATTAGTGGAGCTATGAACTGAAAATCTTCGTGGTGCCTCTGTTATTTTTCTATAGCATGGCTCAGTTTAGGAGAAATTTTTGCCTTTCAAGGTCTAATTAAAGAGTACCAATTTAAAAACACAGTAAACAAATCAAACATATGGAGGAGTGCATATTTTGAGGTATTTAAGCTGTTCATTTTTAATTGATTTGTCTTAGTAGTAGTTTGAATGACTGTATGAACAGTTCCGACAAGCTATACTTATTTTATTACAAGTAGCATTAGTAATAAGGAATATCTAGAAAATTGTCTCACACGAAAGTATGGAGTGAAAGATGCAAGAAATCTCCACAGCACACGATGTCTCTACTCTTCCAAGTCTTGGACAAGGCCCTTATGTGCTGAAATAACTAGCACAGAAAAACAGTGGTCCTTGAGATAACGTACAAACAGAATACAGAGCTGCATTGTGTAATAACAGCACTAGACCATTCCACTGGTTTTAATTGTATTGATCTCAAGACTATTATTCAATTAAATCCTTGTTATTACTTTCAGAGTTAAACTAGAAAGAAGATACATGTTATCATTCCTTCTAGATCTAATTATGAATTAGAACTCCTCTGCAATGTTCACTTTTAAACTTCTAAGAAGCTTGTACATTTAAAGAAAATAATTCACATAATTTAATTTATACATTTTGTATAAACTTACTTATTGTACAAATCTTGAAACAGTTAAAATAAAAGCCTCCCACCACTCTTTCCAATATATGTGGGAGACTGTTTTTATCAGTCCAGGAAATACCAAGAGAACATTAATTGCAAGAATATTCTCGGAAAATTGAAGAGTTTCACCTCGTACTGGGTTATTTTTCACAATATTTTCCCTAAAAAGTGTGGTCTTTGAGGTAATATTCAAAGTGAACTATGAAACCAGGTGTCTGTCTACCTCTATGTAAATCTCAGACACACTTAGTATGAAGAACAAATTCTTCAGATGTATGTAGCAGATTCTAATAACTTCCTATGGAATTTAAGTAAATATATATCTATATAAAATTTTAGATTATATAGCATTCTATTATAAATACATCTCTTGTGGATAATTGCCTATCCATTCTACTTTCATTGAAAACATTGTCTTGTTAAGATAATTGCATGATTGCATGAATTTGAAAGATAAATCAGAAATGAATGTTTAGCCAATCATAGCTGCTCTGATTCTATACGTAGGAAATCAGAGAAATAATTTGAAGCATGGAAAATGAAGAAAACTTTTTATAAAACAAAACTACAGTAACTGTTTCATTTGTTGGTCATTTTGTTTGTTTGTTTGTTTGTTTGGTTGGTTGGTTGGTTTTTAAGGAAAAAAATATTGGCACCAAATAAATGAGTGCAAATAAAGTATTGATGAATTTCTACGTTATCTATTTCCTTAAAAAATAAAAGACAAAACCTCTTATTTAAAAAGAGTATGCATGGATACACGAAGCCCTAAAAGATACAGAAATTGGAAAGAAAAATACCAGATATGTTGGAATGCTCTGCAAACACAAATTACTTCGGCATTTAATGAACTCGTGAAACTGTACTCAAAGTAGTATTGCATGTACATCAGACATTGGCTCCCCTGAGCATTTGATTAAAATCATTAGAATGGATTGAGTTGAAAGGGGCCTTAAGAAGAATGGCATTGCAACCCCCCTGCCATGGGCAGGAAACCTTTCAGGTTGCTCAGCGTCTCATCCATCCTGGCTTTGAACACTTCTCTAGGCAACCTGTTCCAGTGCCTCACCATCTTTAGGTACAACAGTGTCTGGCTATACTGAATATACTGAGATAAATTGAAATGTTTCAATCTCTCTCAAGAACAGGGCATTTACAGAAAATTATAACTGCTTCCAAATCTTTCTTTTATTTGACTGCAGCTAAGGTAGATCCAACTCTATATTTCCTTTCTTTCATTTTTCCTTCATAGAAACTCTTGCTTTCAAAATAATGTGAGGTACTGCATTAGCGCAGTCTTGGTCTCGGGAAGGGGACCAGACCAGCGACGAGGGGTTCTTGGACAGCCTGCTGAGCTGGTGGATTGCAGCTGCCGAGGCTCCAGGTTAGGTTCACCCGCCCCGCAGCCCGCAAAGGAGACGCAGAGAC
>JAJPCS010000021.1:2080395-2196646 GCA_021164005.1 Willisornis vidua nigrigula | reverse complement strand
CATGGAGTCGTCTCAAAGGTCCAAAGACCCGTCTCCCAATTGTTACAGGACCCAAAAATAAAACAAAACCAACCAAACTCGAAATATGTTATTCCTCTACAATCCTATGATATCATGTATGAAATCTTCTAAAAACTTTTCTGATCTTTTCCTGCAAAGACGTTTGAATCTTCTGTAAGGTTTATAGGGATTTCTGTTTTCTACTCAGGTCTATATAAAAATACGTGATACTTTATACATTCCCATGGAACAACTATGAAATCTAATACAGTCCTCTTTTAATGCAGTAAAGCTTGCTAGGTGAGGTTCTCAGTCAGATCATACATATGGTGTCAGGTCTGATAAACACAGCAAAACACATTCATTTTATTAGGTGCCATTCCACATTTGAAACTCTGTTTCAAGTAGCTACAATAACATGTGGAAAACAGAATCAAAGGCAAGAAGTTCCTGAAATGAATTTGAGTTCCTGAGCAGGGTTCTGGCAAACAGATCTGTTTGTGCAGTGGTATGATGGAGCAGCCCACCGGTGCTTTTGGCTGCTCCAGTGTTCTGTCAATAGGAGATAGCTTGCACATGTACAGGAAGTCAGTGTGCAAGGATCTGCTTGTAATGCAGAACAAATAAAACTGTGCATTACCATGCTCTGCAAATGTCTTCTGATGGGCAGCTTTCTACATTTCCTCATTTCCACATGATTCAGCTTGTGCAGCCACTTACTTGGAATTAAATGAAAAAAATCTGTGTGTGCTGCCCCACTATGAAGAGAAAAGGATAGCCTTAAAAGTATGGTTTTCAATGCCATTTGTTAGGTGTATGTATATACATATATATACACACACCATAATAATATATTAATCATTCAGACTGTGCTGTCAAAATAATTTTCTTTTATTGCTGTTGCCTGATGTAATGGGGGCTGCTCAAGAAACAATCTCTCATACTTAACAAACTGCATGCACTTAGGTTTAAGCATAAAATCGTAGGCTTTACTATTTATGTAAGTGTCTTGTCACATAAAAATAAAGAAGCAAAGTTTATTCTTCTGTTAGATGGTGTAAAGCATCATTCCATAAGGATATTGGAGCCTAGAAATACCTTAGATAAAGCATATTAAATCCTTGTCTCATTGGCTGTGGGAAATAAGGAATTCTAGAAAAGCAATCCTCACTGACAGGGAAGAGTTGAAGAGTAAGAGTTCTCTGGTAGATTATGGATTAATAATGACAATGCAGTTTGTGGACACCTTCAGCTGAATCCTGTGGTCTGCTGAGAGTGGAATCAAAAAATCCCAAGTGGACAAGCTTTTAGTAAAAACTTTTGATTTACAAAAAATGCTTTCATCTTAAATTTTCTCTTATTTGTGTGAATTATTGGAGAGCTTCATTGCAGACAAGCATTTTGGAGGGTCATTAATGGTGGTTATGGGAAGAGAAATTTTAGTTGTTTGAATCATTGAGGGGGATTAACTTTGGCCAGCTGGCAGGTACTCACCAAGTTGGTCTCTCACTCATTCTGTTGAGCATGACACGGGGAGAAAATGTGGTGAGTCATGTGTGTGAAAAGGACAGGGAGATTACTCATCAGTTACTGTCATGGGCAGAACTGTTTCAAATTGGGGAAGATATATTTACTTTATGGCCAATTAATAACAGAGTGGGATAATGAGAAATCAATACAAAAGTAAAAGCACTTTTCCACTACCTCTCCCTTCTTTCCATGTACAGATTCACTCCTGACTCTTCTACCTCTTTCCTGACAAGCAGTGCAGAGGAATGGAGAATGAGGACTGTCATCAGTTATCATCTCTTGACTCCCCTTCCTCCTGACACCCTTCCCTTGCTCCCACATGGGTTGCCTCTCACAGGGTACAGACCTTCACAAACTCTCCACTGTGAGTCCTTTTCATGGGTTGCAGCTCTTAAGAAGTGTTTCAGTTGTGGGTGTTTTCTATTGTATACAGACCTTCAGGAACAGATTGCTTCAGCATGGTTCCCCCACGAGGCCAATCTCCTGCCAGAATGCTGATCCTGCATGGGTACCACTCCATGGTCCACAGCTCTTCACAGCTTGTTCATCACAGGCAGCAGTATGGATATGTAGTGGGTTGACCTTGGCTGTATGACAGGTGCCCACTAATCTGCTCTATCCCTCCACTTCTCAGACTGATAAGAGGAGAAAATAAGATGAAAACAAACATTGTGATCAATATAAAGGTACTTAAATAAAGCAAAAGTAGTGGTTCCATTCTCCTCCTTTCCCTTGGCTTTTATTTCTGAGCAGATATCATATGATATGGAATATCCCTGTGGTCAGTTTGGGTCAGCTGCCCTGTCCACATCCTTTTCCAAGGTCTTGCCCACAATCAGCCTTCTGGTGAGGGGGAATGTTGGAGGGACAGTGTTGATCCTGTGGGAGCACTGCTGATCAGTAGCCAAAATACTGTTGTGTTACCAATACCTTTCTAGCCACTCATACACAGCACAGCACTGTGGGGGCTGCTATGGGGAAAATTAACTCCCTATCAGTCAGATCCAATGCTTGGTATCTGCTTCAGTGTTGTCCTCCATGGACTGCATGGGAACAACGTACTCCATCATGGTCTTCTCCATGGAATCTCTGCCCTGGTACCTGGGACACTTCTTTCTTCTCTTCTCTGACCTTGATTTCTGTGGGGATGTTTCATACTTTTCTCACTCTCTCTTTAAGCTGCTGTGCAGCAATTTTTACCCTTTACATTATCACAGAGGCACCACCAGCATCACCGATGAGCTCAACTTTGGGCAGTGCTGGAACCGTCTAGGAACTGTCTGGAACTGGCTCTGTATGGCTTTGGGGCAGCTCCCAATGTCTTTTCACAGAAGCCACCACTGCAAACTCCCTTGCTACTTAAGCTCTGCCATAAAAGCAACACAATTGGGAAGGCTTATTATAAAAATAATAAAAATAAATTCAACATTTGTTTAGTAGGCTTACAAAATTATTTTTGAAAAAAAAATAGGCAGAGTAGGATTCTAGGTAGTATATTTACACAGAACATGCTCACTTTAGTTCTGAATTTTGCCATTAAATTAAATGAGTGTAAGAACTGGTTCAATATCTATTTTGAGTTTAGGTTTTCTGAAATGAATTTGTGCAAAAGATTATGTGCATACTCTTGAACTATGCTTTTAAGGTAACTAATTTTTCTTTGTTGTATCTACAATTAATATTAGGATTACTCAGGATGATCACATAATGAATACTGATTTATTAGTGGTGCAGCCAGTAATATTATTTTATATGGCAAATATAAAATTAGCTATCCTTTTTAACAGTCCTCAACTACCATCCATATAAAATTTACTTAAATATTCTTAGTTGAAACCTCAAGAACAGAAGTGTTACCTCTTTGTTTTTCTTTATATTGCTTTGCAATTGTCTATCATGTTTAAGTTGTTTAATTATAAAAAGAAGAAACAAATTGTTACATTGGAAGAACATAATCAGCTTGGAAATTTAATGATTTGGAATTACTGTGCATGCTTCAAAGGATAATAGTCCTTAAATGAGTCTGCCTAATCTTTCTTGCCAAACCGTTAAAGATGGAAATCATTGGTTTACATATTCAAGTGATTATGAAAGAGATCAAAACTCAGGCCTATTCCCTAATGGAAAACACTAAGTTATATTCCTTTTGGCTGACATCCCATCTTGATGTCAGTGAAAGGCACTGAAAACAAAAGCAATTTTAAAGAACAGGAACAACTTAAAGAGTGACAATCCACAGCCTTCTATTTTGAGAAACAGCATATTTTCATTGTATTCATTCTTATTTATATTAAAATTGAACTATTATGCAAAAAATACACTACAATAGAAACTATTCTTTTTTTAAAGCAACCAGTGAGTTTTTTTTTATAAGACCCCTTTTGACATAATGTAGTAGAGGATTAGAAGAAGTAAATCTTTTAGAAATAACAATGTAGGCAAATGCAAAGAAGGAAATAAGTACAGAATAAAAGTAGGGCCTGTGTTCCACAACACTGCCTTTACATTGCAGAGATCCTTACACTGAAAAGAACCAGATAAGTTACTGACTTCATTTGGGTTGATCATCTGTCTATGGCTGGAAATGAACTTTTCCTGTACTTTATTGAATCAGGCTTGGAGTATTTTTTTATTGGTCCTACCCTATATTAAAAAAACAATTTGCAATTATTGTTTGATTGCAATAACAAAGTCATAAGGCAAGAGGCTATAGAGATGATTAAAGTCTCCCCTTTTTTGTTGTTTTTGATTTTTTTTTTCTTTTGTTTACTTTTATTCACCACACTGTTGGGGAGAAGTCACATGTTTAAGAGGTTAGAAACTATTTTGATCCTGCAAATGTTTGATTGAAAGAACAATGTCCTATCAAATGGGCCTTTGAGTAATCTGAGCTAGCAGAAGATATCCATGTCTACATTAAGAAAGTTGGATTGGGTGATCTTGGAAGGTTTCTTCCAACCCAGGCCACTCTATAGCTCTATGGTACTATGATTCTGGGATTAATTACTTCCTGTGCATAGTCACAGTTTTCTCCTGTGATGGCAATTCAGTTAAGATACAGAGGAAAACCACAATGAACAAATTAATGTAGCACTGTTTTAGATTCATCACTACCCTACCCACCTTGCTGGACCTAAGATCAGAAAGGGAAAGAAAGGATAAAGGCAGAATTGTGCAATAATACCTTGCTGGGCTTCTTCACCATGCTTCTACTGACTAATAAGAAGTAATTTCATCTATCGGATGACTCTGTTAAATTTAGCAAAGTTATACCATTGAAAATAAGAGGAAAATTTGAACCAATGTTATAAGTTCACTTTTAAATAAAAGGCTCAAACTGTGATTGTCTGCATGTACTTGCTTAACACAGACTTTTTCTGATTTAGATAGGTAAACTGAGAAATTTTTATTTATGTCCAACAGCAATTCAAATGAGGCATTTTGCACACATAGGCCCTGTTTTTTATTTGAGCATCATCATCCCTGTTAACAACAGCGTCTAATTAAGACATCCATTAAAAGTCCATAATGTTAATCTAATGAAAAAATCCAATAGAACTCCATCAGGCTCTCCCTGCTAGTTTAACATTACACAACTTTAGTAACAAATGTCTTAATTAGATGTTGTTACTGAAAAGAATACTATACAACCAAAATTGACCATTATTCAAAATGGAGAGCAGTATTCCTGAGCACTAGTGTTCAATTGTCATGAATTATAGATGTCTGCGATATGTATAAGGATTCTGTGGTTAGTTGTCATATAGCTTGACTGGAAACAGGATTCATTAATGCCCGAAGAAAAATACATTAATTCTTAGAAAATAAATTTAGCAGATAGGAGGGTATATTCACTTGACAAAATCAGTGTTTAGATATCTGGAAAAAAAATAATATTTATTAGTTAATAAAGTTGCCTACATCTGATGTTACATTTAGACATATTACTGTACAGCTCTGAGTTACCAAAATATATTACTGTATTAAGGTATTGTTTAGCTCGTATTCATATTAGACAATTGTTACACTTGAAGGTAGTTCATTATTGCTAGATATGCTAGTAGGAGTGGAATGGTGAAAATTTTCTATTTTAATTTGAATTTTATTTATTCAATTACTGAAAAAAACTGAAGGTTTCAACAATTTATGAGGAAGTAGGAGTGTCAGAATGACAGAAAGACATAATGACGTAAGAGGAAAAAAGAACAGAAGAAATGTACTGCAAAGCTTTGTAGCATCATAACAAAAATAAGGAATAAAAGCAGGGAAGTGGTGATGAGGTGGAGAGGGGTGGAAAGGAATTAATAACTGTAGGAATGAAATTAGAGATTTGCAAAAAGAAAAAAAAGAGTATTTGTATTTTAAGCATGCATTCCTGACAGATACTTGAGCAGTCAACAGGAATTATTTTTAATGTATTTGATGCACAGTAAGGAAACAAGAAAGGCGGACCTATAATTTTGCTGTTATGCTTTTTGTAAATTTCTGTCTGGACACATGGGGTACTAATTTTATGTTACTATCACAGTGACAGCTGAATTGACAAAGTAGATCACATCTCTGAATTCCAAAAAATAAAGATTTTGGAGAACTGCACTAGCATATTACATTTTCTGTTCTCATTGTACTGAAACTCTCACTAACATACTTAAAGAATCAGACATGTCATGTATTCACCCACTGTACATTTTTCTTCTTTCCCCTCCTTCCTTTATTCTATATTATTCAAGATTTTTACTTCTTAAATTTTATGAAGCACTTCCCTTACAGCATACTGCTTCAAGAGAGGGTTTGTTGGTAAGTTAAATGAAAATCAGAATCACAAAAGAAAATTAAAATCTTTCACGAAATTACTCCTGACACAAAAGCAAATCCTATCATATGCTAGACTGTAACTGAAAATATGGATATTTGAGACAAATGAATACAAAATGTCCATTACAGGCCATGCTTTTTTAAGATCTGTGAAATGGGTCAAATTTAAAATAGTAATTCATTCTATTCCTTCAAGAAATAAATAAAAATTCAAGAGTTGTGACTATTTTACTTGATTGTATTACTGTTCTGCTGGTTTTGTACTTTGTAGGCCATGATAGTTTAGGAATTGTTATTAGTCCATCATAAGTCACTTCCAGCTCCTGAAAAGTATCTCACTGTCACAGATCATGCATTAAACTTTTGAGAAGTGTATGGTTTCCATCTTTCTTGGAAAAATAAAAATGGTGTCCTCTTCAATCCTGTCCACTCTGGCTCAGACAACAACAACAAAACCCCCCCAAACAATTCTGCTTCTGCTCATGGTTTGCTGCATGGCCATATTGAAGCTTCAGTGTTACACTCATCTACTTGCCATCTTGATGTCCTCTCAAATTGAAATTTCCTCAGACTTTTCATGTTTTCTTTCAAATACCAAATTAATTGTCTTTTTTTGTTTGTTTGTTTAACAGTAGATGAACACTATGATTTGCTGTAGACAGAGCTAAAATATTGGGTTTATATCCATTGGGAACCACATTAAAATTCCATTTTGTCTTTAATCGTATGTCAAGTTGAGAAGTTAAGTAGCATTTTGTAATCTTTAAGGTATATGAAGAAAACTTTCTAAATTATCTGCAGAAAGAATCATTCTGAATTAGTTGCTGATATTGTTCTGACAATCCTTTGCTCAGTGTCAAGAAGTTAAAGGTGTATCTTACACTAATCAGAAAGAAATATGACAAGAAATGCAAAATGCTCTCCAAAAAATACAGTCACAGGAAAAATTGCACTCAGAATGATGTTATTCAAATTATGCAGTATTTGCATTTAGAGATCACATTCACTGAGAAAAAGGGAAAAAACAAGCAAACAAACAAAACAATCTTTGGGTTTTCAAATTTCTTTTCCAATTAGTCCTTGCCTTAGAGGAACCCAGAACTACCACATCCAGCCAAAGGAAAGTTCAGAAGAATTCTTTGAAGAACTGGTGTAATAAAATTCTGTCTCATCCTGTACATCTGAACAACAGGCAAGATTTTCAAAGGGCACTGTCAGGTTTTATGATCTGGAGCAGAAACAGTCCTCTGGTTAACAACTGACGCAACATGTTACCTGTATAACATCACTCTAAATTTCACAGTGTGGTTGTTTGCTAGCCCACAGGATCAGAATAGTATCTGTGCTTTAAAGGTACTAAAGAGTCAATAGTTTTAATTTCCAGCATGCAGTGATTCTTAGGTTGCTTGCTTGGTTTGTTTGTTTGTTTGTTTCTTTGGTTTTCATCTGACCTCAGTGAGGCCATGGTCTTTAGCTGTAGATTCCTAAGAATTCCAGCCTTAATCCTTTCCATGTATACCAATTATAGTACATATGCAGACTAATAGTTCTAAATTTAGGAAAGTTTGTGAAAGACATTCAATATATATTTCCTATTCTCAACATAGGGTTGGACTCGATGATCTCGCAGGTCTTTTCCAACCCAATCGATTTTATGATTCTATGATTCTAACATCTTTCCTTTTCCTTAGTGAGCCAAAGCTTTGGAAATGATGGGAGTTTTTTTATAATAGAACTGGAATTTCCATTAGATAACTGAGTGTTATATTCTTTGCGGGTGTCAAGAGCAAGCAGGATTCAATCAACCTGTCTGTTTATAATATCTGTTGGAGAAAGACTGGAGCTGCAACTTAGAACCACTTGGTAAGAATGAGACAAAACTGACTAAGACAATAACTAGGTAGAAAAGAAGAATGACAACATAACTGAAAAGCATGTCAGGAAACACCATAGAAGCAAAATTGAAATAAAGGAATTCAGTTTCAAAGCCATATTTAACTGTCAGTGTTGACTTTGCACCAAGAAGGTCTGAGAGAGCAAAGTGGTTGTAAGTCATGCTAAAAGAATTATGCTGATGAAGGATAGCAGGAAAATTGTATAGTCAAAAAAACACATGGAGATGTAACAGTTTAACTACACATTTCATGCTTTACCAAGAGCAAGGTAAGAAGCAGTCAGAAAATATTATTTGTCTCTCTATGAACAGAACTTCTATAACTTATTCTCATAACTTCCTTTGGACTACTAGCTCCCGTTGTTAGTAATTCTGTAATTTGAATATATAAAATATTTTAAGAATAAAATGTATTAAAAATGAACGACAATTCTGTGAACCAGGTGGGTAGACAAATAACAGTGACATTGGTAAGAATTTATGTGGTAATTTGAATTGTTACTAGCTTCAACACAGATAAACGTGGATATCACACATGCCTGGGGAATATTCATTTTTAGTCCTTTATCTCCAAGGTCAAAGTAGCTCACTATCTCTTGTTTCTTACTGACAAACTTTGATTTTCTACTGTTGTCAGCCAAACTGACTTCTTGAGCAATTATTTAATCAAACCAGCAAAAAATTGCAACAGTTATGAATTTGTAGTGAAAGAATTCCTCCATGAACACAACCAGACGACTAGTCACAGCCACACAAGGTCAGGTGGCACAACTTCTTATTAATCTTGCTTTCATATTGTTAAGGGATCCTTAAGAAAATAAAAGATGAGATCTTATTTAGTGCAATTAATTTCCTTTTTTGCGACTCTAACCAGCAGGCAGTGAATTACAGCTTCTTATTTATGTCCACATCCTCCTTCCCAATAGCTTTCAACAGTGACACTCATTAGCCCACACTCAAATTTCCCATCAAGATTCTCCTGAGGCTTAATGAGAAATACTTATTTCTCTTTTTAATTTTAAATATTTGCTGAAACATCACCAGTGACTCACAGACTTACCAGCTAAATAACCAAGAGCTTTTCAGTACAAAGATTAGCTGGCACCTATTTCCGCTGTGCAAAGCTGTCCAAAACTTTAATGAAAGAGACTTTATAGGCAAACTCATGAAAGTATGTCCTTATTGCTGAAACTATGGACTTCTTATAAAGAAAGACACTCAGAGATAATTATTACTGATATTTTTTTCTAGTGTGGAGAGTTGTTCACCAAATGCAATGAAATTGCTTTGCTTTACCACTACTTGGCTCCTGTTCAATCACTGTCTTTCAGTTGAGATCTGTACATATGAAGAATGTGCACATGTGATGATGATAACAAAGAGAATAACTTAAAACATAGTTTACGTTAGGATTAATCTCCCTGAAAATGTGTTTTCCACAGTTAACAAACAGTTTTCTGCTATGATAGCTGATAAATCAGATGGTATGCTCTAATTCGAGAAGATTACTGCTTAAATGGATTTCAGAGGTAGCACTATATCTCCTTCACTGTTGTTTATCCCCCTTTTTCCCTAGCAGAATTAATGTGATTCTCTGTGAAAGCTCCAATTTGGCGCAGCATGGCTTAAAGGCATTCTGTTCAATGCCCACAAAGCATCGGATCTATAAGCACAAAACCAGAGCGTTGCTACCAGTGCTTTGGGCTAAAGAACAAGAAACATAAAGAATGTTTGAATTAGGAACTCATTAGGATTAGCGTCACGACTCTAACCTTTGTGTTACATGTGGGCAGTGCAATTCACTGAGTAAGTAACGCTAAAGGAAATTATGAGAACAACTCAATTTCCACAGCATCTGCATTCACAAACTCAGTTACGTGTTAGGAAATTGGTTTACTTGGTGCTATATGACTGCAATCACAAGAAGATACTGTCTTCAGGAAGTAGATATCCTGAAAACAAGTCCATAATTTTCTTATTTATCAGCTAATTTTTTAATCAACTATTTTGTTTGCCTACATAATTTGAACTAGTTGAATGATAACTGCTAGTCTGCAGTTATTTTTGTGACCCATGGGGTTTTTTCTTTTGAACAAATTAAAGGGATTTTCCCACAGTTTTATACAATTTATTAAATTATATAACTTGGAGCATTCTTTTACAATTCAAACAGATTGCCAAAGTGTAAACAGAATAATACTGTGTAAGTTTGGGGTATGATTACCTTGCTTCTATACATCAGTACATCTTTTCAATAAATAAAACCCACCTGTATCCACTGGTATTTTGGAGCAGACGCAACAGTCTAAGTAAATTTAATGGTTTTGCCAAATAACCAGTTGGGGAGTTCACCAAAATGATGGATTTCTTTTCTTCCAGTCTGCTAGTAAATTGATCCTTTTGAGCTTTAAGAGACAAAAGGGAAGGGAGACTGTGTTCATCTGTACAGTGTTGAATGTTTTACTCTGCTTATCAATGGAAAGAGAAAAGTGTCTTTAAAGTACTTTGGTTTATCTCAAGTTACAACATGTAAAGGTTACACCCAGGGATCAAAGTAAAGTAATTAAACATGTTTGAAGCATTCATATATCCATGCCAATTACAGCACTTTTAAAATTTTATTACTGTTGCCTTAACCAATGAACTCCTCTAAAGTAAATGCTTTTTTATGTAGGAAAAGGTCAGTGGTGCATATGCATTTATGATATGTGTCTATGTTGTTTTGCTCTTCTGTTATTTCACTTGTTTATTAGTTTATTTGTTTTTTAAATGTGGTTGTTTTGTTTTGGTTTTGTTTGTTTATTTGTTTGTTTTCTTTGTTTTATGTTGGTTAGTTTAGTTTGAATTTTTTTAGCGAGTGCCATGATTTCATTAAAACATATCCTGAAAAAACTGCTTGTGAGGTTCTGTTCTTTCTCTTCACTGCAAGATCAGGTTCCTGACCACCTGAGGAACCAGGATGTACATAAGTCTGTGGGATCTGATGAGATACATCCCAGATTTTTAAAGGACTGCTGATGTAATTGCAAAGCCACTCTCCATGATATTTGAAAAGTCATGGCAGTCAGGTGAAGACTCAGTTTACTGAAAAAGGGGGAAACATTGTACCCATTTTTAAAAATGGTAGAAGAGATTGCACTGACAACTGTGGACCTGTGAGCCTGACCTCTGTGCCTAGGAAGATCATGGCACAGATCCTTCTGGAAATTCTGCTAAGGCATGTGGAGATAAATGGATTTGATGAAATGGATAAGAACACAGTTGAATCATCCCATCCAGAGAATAGTGGTCAATGGCTCAGAGTCCTGATGGATATCAGTGATAAGTGGTGCCTCTCAGGGGTCTGTATATGGACCAGCATTATTTAATATCTTCATTAATTACATAGATTAAGGGATTGAGTGAACCTTCAGCAAGTTTGCTGATGGCACCAAGCTGAGTGGTGCAGCTGACTGTAACAGGGTGGGTTCTAAAAGATGTTGTAAAGTGAGAAAAGTGTTGTTTAGAGGTTAGCAAACAGTATCTTTATTACCAGAGGTGGCTAAATGACAGGAGTTTAGAGGGAAAAAGGACGAGGAAGAGAGAAGGAAGGAAACCAAAGGCAATAAGCCCAAACATTCAGCATCCCACTCACCAAGGGGAATTGCTCATGCCAGGTTGTCTTACCAACCCAAACATCTAGATTCTCCAGAGAAAGAGACAGAGACTGAAGTCCCAAGGCACTGGCTGGCTCACTGCAACAACAGACATCCCTGTTATTTTAAAAACAAGGGTTTCTCATGTGGCAAGCAAGCAACCAGAGCACAAGTCATCTGCCCTTAAAATACAGTCAGACAGTGATGTCTGACTGGGCAGGTGTGGCCAGCACCACCCAACCAGATGTCCCCGTCCCCTCCTTCTAGTTATGTAAGGGTCTTTTTGTTCATGTGCGCAGGCATTGGAATTCCTCCTGAGCATGCATGTAATCACCTGGGGGTCTCTGAAAGAATTAAGCTGGGGGCAGCCTTCCTTTCCTTCCTCTTCACTTTCTCCTCCAAATGACCTCTAAATGCAGTTAGCAAATCACAGAAAACCAATTATCTTTATTTTACAGAAAGGTCTGTCTTTAAGGATGAAGTTTCTTTCTTATCAGTGCTTGTTACCAGTAGCCCTGTAGAACAACATAAACTTTGTCCAGATGGCTGGCCAAAAACAGACCAAAAATTGTCAACACTTCCCGATACACTGACACCTGAAGGATGGGATGCCATCCAGACCTGGACAAGTTCGAGAAATGGGATCATGAGAATCTCCTGAGGCTTAATAAGAACAAGTGCAAGGAAGTGCACCAGGGTTAGGGCAACCCCCAGTTTCAACACAGGCTGGGGGATGAACAGATCGAGAGTAGCCCTGCTGAGAAGGACCTGGGAGAGCTGGTGGCTGAGAGGTTGGAGATGAGCCATCCATGTGCCCTCACAGCCCAGAAGGGCAAGTGTGTCCTGGGCTGCATCCAAAGCAGGGTGGGTAGCCGATCAAGGGAGGGGATTCTGCCCTTCTGCTCTGCTGTGGTGAGACCCACCTGCAGTGCTGCCTCCAGCTCTGGGGTCCCAGTACAGGAAGGACATGGACCTGTTGGAGCGAGTCCAGAGGAGGGTCATGAAGATGATCAATGGGATGGAGCACCTCTCCTATGAGGAAAGGCTGAGGGAATTTGGATTGTTTGGCTTGGAGAAGAGAAGGCTGAAGGGTGACCTAATTGCTGCCTTCCAGTACCTGAAGAAAAAGACTATTTCGAAGAACATGCAGTGACAGGACCAGGAAGAATAGTTTCAAACTGAAAGAGAATAGGTTTAGATTACATGTCAGAAAGAAATTCTTAATGCGAGGGTGGTGAGGCACTGGATCAGATTGGTTTTTAGGACAAATATATTTATTTTCCACTATACTTATATAAAAGTCTACTTACCTTCTCATTGATTTCAGTTTATCTCCTACTATTTTTAGCATGTATGGTTCTGAGTTGTCCTGAAAGCAAAGTACTATATTCATCTTTCTTAAATGTAAAGCTAACTAAGTGTACTGTGCTGAAACATCATGTTCCCCATAGAGATGGACTTACCACCCCTACCCACCCTGCCTTGCTCCTCAAAAAGAAAAATGAAAAAAGCATTAAGTTATGAGCCAATGATCAGTATTATTTGCACAAAAGTAACAGCCTGAGCTGAATAAAGAATAAAAAGCAAAACAGCCAGCAGGTGGTCTGACTGATATGTTTTAGCAATTGTCCTGTTGCAGCTTTGAAGAGCTGATAATTGAAAACTATGACTGGTCAGTATAGTCAGATGTCCACCACAAAAATAATGTTAGTGGTCAAGGAATTCTAAAGCAACTGTCGGGGAGACTGATATGACATTTTTTTCACAGTACAGCTCTATTCTGTGTTGAGGTACAGATTTCTGTTAGAACAACTTTTGGACTGATTCCCTTTAGAAAGCTCAAAGGATTAAGTTTAAATAAAGGACTCATAGAATGCTTAGGGTTTGAAGCAATCTTAAAGATCTTATATACCCTCACAGAATTGTGTTTAACATCATTTAACAAAAGAATAAACTCTACTTCTTTATGCATCAAGACACTTACATAAGTATTAGAAGCCTACTATATTATGCTTAAACCTAAACACTTGTAATTTATTAGACACAAAGGATTTTTACTTAAGCAGCCCCCATTTCCTCTAGACAAGAGCAATAGAAGAAAATTATTTTGGCAGTAGAGTCATATAATAAATTATATTTATATAATAGAATGTATATGTGCGTGTATATGTATGTATAAACACCTCATAAATGGCACTGAAAAATTCTGTAATTTTACAGGATTGTGGCATCATAGAATGTTTGGGGTTGGAAGGAACCTTAGAGATTATCTTGTTCCAACTGCCCTGCCATGGAAGGGACACCTTCCACTACACCAGGTGGTTCAAAGGCCCATCTAACCTGGGCTTGAACAATTCCAGGCATGGAGCAGCCACAGCTTCTCTGGGCAACCTGTGCCAGTGGCACACAGCCCTCACAGGAAAGAATTTGTTCCTAATATTTCATGTACCCTATTTCAGTTTGAAGTGATTTACCCATGTCCTGTCACTAAATGCTCAGCTTTCTGGCAGGCCACTTTTTGTACTAGAAGACTGCTGTAAGGTTTACATATTCATAGAACTTCAGTTTTCTCTATCCTTTTACTTTCAGATCAAGACCTACATCCTTCACATGTATAGGTTCTCTAATTATGACCACCTAACAAAGTAGATATTATAAAGGTAAAGTTATTGAACAATTTTGGGTGTATTAAGGAACAGTTAAAAAAAGCAAATTCTACCATGTATTTGAATACATGTGTTTTAAACTCCCTCTTAAGTTAAAACAAGAACAAAACCTGTCAAAAACCTCCAAGTATTTCTGACATTTCTATCATTAGCTTAAAACAAACTAACAAAAAAACGGAACAATATTATGATGGTAAATTAAACTTTTGTTTTAACAAATGTTTTGCAAAAAGCAATTGCACTGTGATGAGACTGAAGCTGGACTGAATACTGAGAAGGAATCAAATGACCTTTAATGTCACTCAAAGAAATGAAAGAACATTGTAAAGAAAATAGCGGAAACATTAACAGAAAACTATTTCAGGGTTTTAGTTTTGCTTCTAAGACCCTCCCTGAACCCTCATATCTAATGTGCTGTAACTCCAGGTACACATTTTAGTTCTGAGCTACCAAATGACTCTACTCATCTCCATCTTCTGAGGTTAGTTAGAACCAGAAAGATTATGCCACACAGATACAGAGCTCTGCACTCTTTCACATTTTGGCTTTAAAATTCTTCCTATTTAAGGGGGATAGGTTCCAAATAAATAACCTAAGAATCCCTGATTTTTTATCCTCACTGAGCCTTGACTCAGAATAAACTTTAGAACATTCCTTGTGATCACAGACCCACACATGTACACAGAAACACACAGACGTAGGCTGTTTTCTGCCTGAAAAGAAATTTCCCTGGTACTGCAAAGGTGACTCCAAGTTTGTGGGGTTGAGCTTAAGTCAGAGTTTCACCCTGTGTGTTGTTAAGTCCCCATGCATGCTGCTAAGTTGGTACATCTTCAGAGATACTACTGTCACCATAGGAAATGGTTTGTATGCATATACTGGCATTTATAGCAATTCTCCAAACTAGCAGCAGCTATATCACAGGGGATGATTTTTTTCACAGCTTGCTCATTTCACTAAAAAGGAAACAATTCCACTTGTCCTTGAGCAATCCAATTTTTCAGAAATAGAAATGAAGAACTTGTATGCAGCTGAAACAAAACAAGATAGAATCCTTCATTTAGAGATCATTCAGAAACTAATTTTGACCCTTAAAATTTTACATAAATATCAGGGGGAAAAAAAAGAAAAAAGAATTCATATTTTTTTGTTGGTTTCATTAAGTTTTGGTTGAGGCTAAAATTATTGGTACTACATGACTCTGTATACACACACCCTTATACATATATACACACATATATATATACACACATAGACTGTCACATTTATGGTCAAAGTGAAAGAAAGTTGATTGAGAAATTATGGAAGAAGCTGATTTTGTGCTATTTTCTGAACAATTTTGCAGTCTGCATTGATTATGATATGTATGTTGACTCAGAAAACATTAAATTATGCCACTGAAGTTCTTCAAACCCTAGAAGGCTCCTGAAGTAAAGTAGAATGCAGAGTTTCTACTGAGTGCTATAAAAAGTCCCCGAAGGCAAACACTACTCACTTGAAAAGTATCCACCTCCGTGCCCTGTTAGCTATTTTGAGGAGTGTTTTTCACTTCTGACCTGTAGTGGGTCTCTTGTTGGAGCAGTGCATACAACTTCTTTCTACTATTTTAATATTTTATTCGCATAGATGTGTCCTTTCTTCAAAAAGTAAGTCTAAGTCTTATATTTTTGAAGCAGGTATATTTGTGATTAAGACAATATTACATCTTTTATCTGACCTACTTGCTATCTTCATAGTTTTCATATTATATAAAAATTATGAAAAGGTTGTTCTGTCCATGAAATCAAGACAGCTGTCTTAAGTTTTGCAAAAAAAATTCCCAAAAGTCAAAAGCCTTCATAAATACAGTTCAGTCCAACTCTAAATGCTTTGTTCTTCAACCCTTAGCATACTTTTTTTTTTTTGTAAGGCGGTTTCTAAATTAGATTACTGAATTAGATAATGAAAAGCATTTTGGACCAGAAAGTAATCTATAGTACAATTTGACCAGTATTTTTCTGTTGTAAATCTTTTACATACAAAAGAAATATGCGCCTACCATAATATAAATGGAAATGAAGCTCTATACTGATTAGTGGACACAATATCAAAATGACTAATTTTTCAATATAAAGTGAGAAACAAAAAAGTCTTACATGTGGTACCTAAAAAATCACAGTATTATTAATATAGATACCTCTTGAAACAAAAAAAGTTCAAAACAGCAGGGAAATAAAGGAAAGATCATAGTAAGACATACAAAATCATTGTTTTTCAGTTCTTATGAGCTTTAAAATTATATACAGAGGTAGAAAAACAACAACCTTAATAGAAGACTTCAGCCATGCCTAAGATTGCTGCCGAATAGATTTTTCAACATAAAATGAGTAATTCTACTCACAACAGGACTCTACATAAAAACTCCAACAAATCTTCCATCTCAGTGGGTCAGTTTGACATCTGCAATATATAGGTTTTGGATGGCAGCCTATATGAATGACATTTTGGTATCAAGCCATAGTCACATGAATAGTCAATTTGAATAAATTCTTAGTCTTTCTCACAACAATATAAAGTCTTTGCACTTTGGCAGTAGACTTTTAGCCAGTAGTTACTCTATTTGTCAAGGGTATACATAACTAATATTCTTTTCATAACTTGTACAGTGATTAATAAGTCAATAATGCTAAATGAAAAAAAAAAGCCAGAAATCTCCCTATCTGTTGTTTGGCCATCTGACACATGGATTTTAGGTTATGAAGTGTAACTATTGTACTTAAGGCTTAAAAAAAAAAAAAAGAAAAAATAGGAAAAAAAAGCAGGATGCACAAAAACAATTGTTTAAAAAGCCTTTATCAAAATGTTGTTCCATTTATAGAAATAGCTGTATTAATTTGACAAATAATATTATAATAATCTTAGACTTAAAAATCATGTTAATGTTAACTCCTAATTTAAAGTATCTATGCTGAACAAATGGTTTACTCAAAACCTAGTAAGCATAAGTCAGCCTAGAAAATGAGAATAGGATGAAAAATTCATCCAACTAGACATTATTTTTAGAAATAAACAGGTTTTTTGATCCAGAGGTCAGATAATAAATTTAATCTTTGCACATAAACTTAATCTGTGGAAAGCTACTCACAATGTTTCTATTTTTAATGTGAAAAGACTAAATGATTAGTCTACCTAGTATAGCATCTACAATAATTTATTTAAACATACTCTTAGCTGATAATTGTTCAGGCTAAAATCCAACATTAAACTTGTTGAGTTAGTCTGTTAATTATAAAGTGGGATTTTCAAAACAAATTTGGAGTCCCTTTTCCTACAGGTTCAAAATTAAAAACAAGTCTATTTTAATCAAGAAGTATAAACGTATAGGAAAATAATGTATATAATTTTTTCAAGAATGATTCTTAAAAATACAATTTTTTTGATAAATTAAGCAAAATGGGAATAAAATATGCATTTGTTCTTTTTATGTCCTGATTTTCAGAGTAAAATGTCTATTTGAATTTAAATTTTCCCTTCAAAATTGGGGAAGCTACTTTTTTTTTTTGCATTTTGAATATTCTTGGGAATTTGACTCACACTGAGGCCTGAAGCTTTAAAAAATCTTTGGGGTTTTGTTGTTAATAAACATTTCTACTTATTCTTAAAACAGTGTGAACACACACACAGATTAATTATGTAAATCAAAATAAAAAGAGACTTGCATGGGAAAAAGATCTGTTCACTCTCAGGGCATCACTGCATATTTTAAGCTTATCTGCTCTACTCATGCTTTTCTACAGAGTGAGCTCTATTAATTCATCAAATTAAAAAAGAAAAAAACACTCAGTCTGCCATTATGACAGAACCAATTTTAGTAAGACTGAGGAATAAATGAAAGGCATCAGTGCAGTAATTAAAACTTCATTCTTTCTAATTAGTTTTGGATTTGATCAACCTGCAAGATGTGGAAATAGACTACTAAAGAAGGGTTAAAATATCCTGGAAGGATTTAGTAATTATAGATATTGATTACTTTTAGACCATGTTGAGCTGACAGGATAAGAAAAACCCACTTGGCTCACTGTTTGGTCCTTTTATTTCTCACAAGATTGATGAGTTAATAAACAGGGAGCAAGCATTCACATAAATTCAGCATCTGTAATATTTGTCACCTTCTGAATTACTTGGATGAGAGGAACATCCTTTATGTGAAGTCACCAGAGAGGAGCAGGCAGACCTGATCTTCAACCTGTGCTCCTTCCTCTGACTAATACAGTGCTGGTGTTTAAAGAGGCAGCACCATTAGGCAAAAACTCAGTAGAGATGAACTATTTTCCTTCAGTGGGAACTCCTGTCATGCTCCAATGTTTGCCCCTGTTTGTAAAACACATCTTCTTCACACATTAGGGTCTAGCCTGCAATTTTCTACATACACTTTATTTTCTTAAATAAATCTATCAAAAACATACTTTCTAGAACTTTCTGTGTTTCTTGTATCTTTATTCCATTTATTTAAGTTTAAAATTAATTTTTAAAAAATGAAAAGGTGCATTTATTTAATTATAAAATTAATTTAAAACCTGAAAATGAGGGAATGAATTGTAATTATTATTGGAAATAAATACAAGGCATTACTCTAGTATCAAAATAATTGAGGGTCAAATTCTGCTGCAACTGACAAAGTATCTCTGCTTATAAAACTTTTTATACAAACAAGAGCTTTCTGATCAACTGTACCCTAAAGTGGAAGAAAAGAAAAGTATGAAAGACAATTTACGATGGGTTGCAGTTATAGGAATGTTGTGTTTAAATGAGCATAGAAACAAACTATAAGAGACAGAAATTCTCATTTGAGGAAGGAAACACATTTTATAGCATTCAGAGGAAGCCAATACTATTAAAGTATGGACTATAAGTGAAGTCATATAAGCACTCTTAAATTTTCTGTGTAGCTACACTATTTAGTAAACACACAGTGCTAAGAGCATTTTGTAGCCCCAGGTTAGATTACACTGCAACACTTCTGGACTCTTTCAATTTTCTTCTTTCTGTGTCACTGCTGAATTGTATTCCCTTGATCCTCTGCCAAATTTAATTGTCTGAATCCCTGAAGAAATATACTCTGTGTGCCCTCCTTCATTCCTACATTCACTCAAATCCATGCAGGCACACCATACTTTCCCTCCTCTTGTTTCTAGGAGGCAGATAAGTTTCAACATAAAATTTTCTAAACCAAATTACTACTTTTTTCCCTCTTTGATTTTTTTCGTTGGTGGAGATTAATGCTGCAAATTTTCTCTAACAGAAGCACTGAGTAAAAACCTGCCTTTTCTCAGCTATTGTTCACAACATGAGATCAGATTTGCCGTTTGTTAAAGTGCCATTTTAAAAATGGCTATTGCCTTTTAAATGTCACAATGACAATGAAGTGAATCTGAGCTCAAAGAAAAATGTTGGCCCCTTATTTTGTCAGGAAGCAGAGACCGCACAGAGAGAAGGCGGCAGGAGACCTCAGTACTACTGAGCTGAATGAAAAAAATATGACTTTCTCAAGTTGCCATTTTTTGTAATGATAGTCCACAGCTTTAATCTCATTGACCTTTACGGGGTATACAGATGTTTTGAAACATGGTGGGGTTTTGCTGGATTGTATTTGATTGGCATTGATGAACACATTTTCAGATGACAAAACTACTGCAAAATATGCTTAATAATTGTCATTTGAGGTGATTAAAACCCTAAGTACTAATTCCCCACATGTTAAGAAATGTTCAATAAATTTCCAGCATAAGAATATTTTGTATAAAGTTGTAATTGCTCAATACATTCCATTTAGATATTTTCAAAACAGGAACAACAGGCACCAAAACATAAAGGAATGACCTTTTATTTTGAAATGTACATTCTGTATCCTAACTAAATAGAAAGAAAACAAGAAGAACCAAACAAAAACCAGAAACCAACAAAATAACCCTCCCACCCAAAAAAAAAAACCAACCAAGGAGATGAATTATAGAGAAAACAAAGGAGTATAATAGAAAATTTCACTATGAGCAATGCCATTTTTCTGGAACTTACAGACAATCTTTAAATTTCTTATAGGACAAACCTGTTTTCTTTCCATTGTTATTTGAGAATAAATGTGTGTCTTTCCTGAAATTTAAAGTAACACGGAAGTTTTTTTGTCATTCTACTCTATAAATATTAATGGTCAGATAGATGTCAATATATATACCAAGGACAAGAAAGTTATTTTCAAGGATACCTAATTTTAAAAAGTAATTTTAATGCCATAACAAAAATCAGTTAATTAATATGAGCTTCTGGAATTTCATTGTGTATTCATGGGGATATCTTATATCTTTTTAAGGCACACAACATTTTATTTTATACATGAAGAAAATTAGAAAAGGCATCAATAGCATTTCGAGTTATAATTTGTCTTATATTTTAAATAATGATCTGGAAATTCTTAGGAGTGTATGGTTAAAAAAAAACTCAGATTTTCTTATATCACTGAGTACTAATATGCTATTCTAACTAATAAGGTTATATTTACCACAGGTTAAAAAACTTAATCTTACTTTCCTCTTTTTAAAATATCAAAATACTGAGTTTTTGAACTGCTAAATTACTTGACAAATAGAACCTTTTCTACCTATTAGATCTTGAGTCAGATGTTCAGTATAACTCTGTAAATCCTAGACCGAGCAAATCCTGTGGAATAGTAGTACGTAAGTAGTGGTCTCTGACACAGGGTTAACTCTTAAGAGTTTCCTACCCAGAATTTTTTTACCAAAGTGGCAGACAGGCCTTGAACTGTCATTTATCCCTGGTCAGCTATAGGATTTTTGTATTACCCTCTGATTATCACCTTTGATCTTTAGTCTGAGGCTAGGCACTAAACTTTGTGTTGTTCTTTGTATCATGACATAAAAACTGACAGAACATGTAAATTTACAGAGCATATAAAAATGTTGTGTTTTTTTTTTTTTTGTAGAAAAACAAACCATACACAAGGAAACATCAATTCTGATTAATCCTCAATTGCATAACAGTATTCAAGGACTAAAGGGAGAATAAAAATCCTCATGTTGTGACATTGTTTAAGTAAGATGCCTGTAAAAACAGAAGAGTCTAAACCAGCAGATTTGTATCACACTGCAGTAGTGATCTCTGTACTGCTTGTATCAGCAGGAACTAAATCTATTCTGAGCTTCTTTAAATGATTTTGTGATGCAATGTACTTAGAGTTGGGGTATTTTTGTGTGACTTTAAGGATACTTATTAGGCAATATACCTCCATTTCCATTTTGTGGGGAAAATAGACTTGTATATCAAGAAAATTAAACAAGAAATAGACAACAAAACTCAGTTAATGTTTCATGATTTCAACCCCACAGGGATGCATCACTGAATTTTCTTTGTTCTCCATTTCTATTTCTGACCAGAATCATGAAATGTTTAAGTGTCTGGTGTTATGTTGACTCAGATGATGTTCTGGACACAGGGTTGTGAAAGAGGGATACAGATGTCAAGAGAAAGCTGACAAACCCATCATTCATCAGTGTGCATTGCCAGCAAATTTCTAGGTGGCAAGCCAAATCTTTCAAAATATTTGTTTATGAGTGTGTATGAAAAATGCTCAGCTATTTATTTTAGGCCTTTTCACTCTACTGAGTATTTCACATATGATATATGTCTAGATGGGGTTTTCTTACACTTTGGAGTACCCACTCAGAAATCTTTTTGAAAAATTCTTATCTGACTCTGTTTCAAGAACCAATATTCCAGCTCTAGTTAAGATTGTTGAGCTCAACATATTTACCTCATCCTAATGAGGATGAAGAGGTGGCTAACCATTAAGCACCTGCCTTGGGAAAGGACAGGATATATTGTCTTTAATTCAGCAGACAAAAGCATCCTTGGGGAGGCTGGGGAATACAAAAACCAAAAACAAAAAATGATTTTAACAGTAAAAGCAACCAAGCAATGTAATAACTTCTCTAGGGGTCTGGGACATTTTAGACACCTCTAAATCAAGATTGTCTATCATTATAAATTTCATTCAATCACAAGGCAAAGACTGATGTAGAACTACTTGTTAAATTGTATGATCACTGTTGTAGAGCTGATAAGACTAATGGAATAAGATTTATAGATTTGTGATTCTATTGTAAGCCAATAAAGAACAGAAAATATTTATAGGCTGGGGAGAAAGTATCTTGAATAATTTTAAAGTATGCTCAAATTTAGTGGAACAGCAGCCTGTCTTTTTCTATCAATTTGAAGTTCAGAGCTTTTGTTTTCTATGAATCTGGATAAAAAGCATTGCTGTTAAATTATTTGCTGGATGATTTTTCAAAATGCAGTTTAGCTTAAAGCTGCCTTATTAGATAAAATTCAGTCAGCATAGAATAGCTTATGTTACTTTTGTCATCTGCTGTTTCAGTTAAATGCTCATGCTGCTGAGGTTCTTGAAAAAAACCAGAAGATTTAAAATGTGTCAAAAGAATGTACAAAGCCTGAAGAGAATTATAACAACTTTTATGCACCTGTGGTGGAAATCTGTCTGTCACCTGGATAATATATTCAGTTTCTTTAATATATCACTGATAAATTTGAAAATAAGGAGAGTTTATTCAAGATTTAATTAAAGCAGCAACAACAGGAAAACAATCATCATGCTGATAAGGAGAAAAGGAAGAGCTGTAGTTAAAATATTAATATATTCATTTCCCCTCAAGGTCAATCATTATTTGGAATTCTTTAGCCCAAGAAAAAAATAGCTGACTCAGACTCATAGTGATGAATCTACCTATATATATTCAGGGAACCATTTTGTGACACAGCAATAACAGCTGAAGTCATGTAGGAAGAGAACAATCTGGATCATGAAAGCTCATCTCACAAAAACAAGTTATTGTAACTTAGTTCACAAACCTTTCAATATTTTTCAAGAATTCAGAATTTTCAGTAGTTGTTGTCAGTAAAGGATTGGGTCCTGTGCAAAGAAAGCATCATAACATATTTATTTTTCAGCATATTTACTTTCTTGAAAGGATGGATAATTTTCCTCTTAGGTTATTAGTTTTCAAGGACCATGTTAATTCAAAGATGATAATTTATTTTTGTTAAACTATAAATAAACATAGACACACTCAGGAGCTATATTTTAGAAAGGATTCAAAATAAGTGTGATATTTTATGAATCCAAAGTAAATTCTAATTCAGTCTGTGAAGCAGAAAGTCAGTTTTAAAGGGAGAAAACTACAGACATATCAAAATCATTCTAAATGCTGACTTGACCATGGTTCCTGGAAAAATCAAGTATCAATTAGGACTGTTGCTATTTCTTCAAAACAATTGCTTTAAAATGCTGTATTAGTACTGTGATTAGTGTCTGGACATCTAGTCTATATGACTTAATTAAATGGTGGTTCTGAGACCATTCACTGGTTATCTGGCATGGCCGTTCTGCACACAATGTAGATGTCTGTACTGCTACATTTCCTTAGCCTCCTAACAGGGGTATTTGCACACAAACTGCCCGCTGGGAATTCTGCCTGGACATTTAAAATAATATCTCCATATTTCTCTGAAAAATGTGGTTTGTCCTGCACCAAAACCTGCAAGGAATCATAGGATCCTAGAATCAACTGGGTTGGAAGAGACCTCTGAGATCATCAAGTCCAACCCTTGGTCCAGGATTGATCATGGTTGACAGTGCAGTTCTAGTATCCATGGACATCCTCTGCCACTGGTCTTTTTCTTCCAGGTGCTAATATGCCCTTGAGGGTGTTTAGTAAAACTGAATTCAGGTGCCAGTATGGCACCTGGAGTGGGATGCAAAAAAAATGCTATGTGATCTCTCCACTGAGATCACAGTCTGGTTGTGACCAGACTGGTTAGTGATCTTGGTCAATGTAACCTCAATTTCTGACATCAGAACTGGAGATGAGCAACTGGTAGTAGTTGATAAAAGGAGTCACTTTCTTGGGGGGAATTCCTATGTTTCCTCAAAATATTTTCTTCAGGAGTACAATAATACAGGCAGAGTGGATGGAAGAGGTCAGAAGAAAGTGTTCTTGAGGATGATTTTCTGTCCGTGTCTCTCTGTGGCAAATCTCTGGATACCCAATTTTTTTTCAGGGGTAAGAGAAAACATTTCATCATAAGATTAAACTATTCATACCTAACAGAAATTCCTTGGCAATGGGGATTCAAAGAATGACTCAGAGGTGTCTTTGGCAGGATGTATTTATATTGATATCTTCCATTCCTTTTTCTTGCTTTTAGTTTGTTTGGATTTTTTCTTTTTCTTTAAATGAAAGTAGAAAAATCTATGAAAGTCTGACCTTGCAAAATATTATTGCAGAAAAAGATTACAGTTATTCTAAATGCTGCAGAAATCTATTCAGTTCTAGAGAGATCACATATACTTCTTCTTCAAACCAAAACATAAATGAATGAGTTCACCAGCTAAGAAAGCAGTATATTGACAACACGCAATTGTTGAGTTGAACCAAAATAAGTATTAATCTTTGAAATGATTTTTATATACAATAGATGAACATATGAAAAGTAAGATATTAAAACAAGAACATTAAATATTAACAGGTTTTCAGATCAGAAACCACTCACTCAAGGGTTTTGAATTGTCTGCCAGACAATGAAGATGGGAGCTAATTAAGCAGAAAATTAGTTCAATGGTAGTGAAGTAGGCAGCTATAACAATGTTAAAAATCCCACCAAATTGTTCGTGGATCATGATGGTAAAGAGGGTAGAGGGTTATAAACAGTTGTTCTCTCTTATACATGGTACTAAAATGCTCTTGTAGGGCAAATGCACCGTCTGTTAATTTTGGTACAAGGTACCTGGATGCTCATAGCAGACATTAGCCTTGCCCCCTCCCTGGGGTTTCCTGGGATGAGATCAATTTATCAAAATCAGCAGTACTTAAGGCTTTATGTCTTATTACCAACTGTAACCTTGTAGTATACAGAGGAATGTTCTCATTTGTAAAGAAATAAACTGGTACATATTTGTACTGATTAGACACATGATATTTATATGTATTCTGTTATTCACATTTCTGCTTGCATTTAATTCAAATCACAAGTTCTGACACAATCTGTGAAAATTTCTTCTGCCATCTGCAGAAATAGAAGTGCAAAGCAAAACTATATGGAATTTTTTTTCCAGATTAAATGTTTTTATGTTTTCTATAAGGTTTTGATTAGTAATGTAGTATACCAAAAAATAGCTATGGTTTTTACTATGAATTTATACAGGATAAAATCCTATCACATTTGTGCATATATATAAATGAAAGGTCTAAGAAAGTGCAATGATAGCTAAATTTAACTTCTGTAATAAGTGGTCACAAATGTATTACATTCCATTTTCTCCTTTGCATTTGTTGAAAGAATTTATTAAGTATTTTTAGGAGTTAAACCATCCATTTAATCTTAATGGAATAAACTCAGATGCATATTTTACATCTCCAACACAGGAACTACCTGGTTTGCTGGCATTGTATTCTGTTCAATGAAATGTGAAAGCATTCTGTTAACAACCAGAAAAAGAAGCCATACTCACTTAAGTTTATATTAGGTGTTGTAACACATGATTAACTGCAGAATATCACTTTATGTAATCTAAAATATAACTTTCTGTGTGTCTCTGCTATCCGACCTGCTTATTTTGGTCCATATAATCTAGAACAACTCTATTAGGTATTAAGTGATACAAAAAAAAGTTAGTACAGAATTCTAATTTCTTTGCAGGTATCCCTATTTTATTTATCACCAGGGCACCTGAGTGCTTTAATGATATTAGTTACTTTGCTTGCCAACTTCCTCTGAGATGCAAATACTTAAGGTATATTCATTGGAACACAAGTCTAGTGCCTAACACTAAGAGCAAATAAGTAGGTGTTAATATAAAATTTCACAGCTGCTCACTCTGAAACATGATCTAATATCAGTGTCTTGATTAAGCGCTGGCCTTGCTATATAGACACAGATGTATGTGATGCCGGTTCAGTAGGACACTTTCACATATTTGAACCTTGGCAATGTTGTATCTCTCTCAGTGAATTGTACAGTGGTCTCAGTCACGTATCAAGGATATAAATTATTGTCTATATGACAAAAAAGTCAAATTAGTCCTTTTCCAAACAAGTAATTTGAGTCACACACAAAGACTTCTAACTCTGTGTAGAAGTTGCTGGTCAACACGAAACACTGAGTGTTTTAACTTCCTTATAGTTGCACTGTTTTACTGCAAAAATTCTTTGTAGTTAGTAACTCCATATGACTTTTCAAAATTAATTGAGCTGGTAACTGTAGGTGAGTTTTCAAAATAAAGTCCCACAGATTTCAGGACTGGATTTCAGAAGAACATAACTAGTGCCTATAACAGTTTTTAATTTGATTAATTTTAGTTCATAGACAACATAATTCCTTCCCTGATGCCTATCAGTCCTGTGGCAGATTCCAATCAAAATTGCAGATGGTATTATTTTGAGTTTATGATAACTCATTGTCCTACACTATTTTTTTAGTATAGTCTCATTTCAGAAAATTAGTGAACTTCCTTGTGTCACTAGTCAAGGAAAGAGAACCTTAGTGTTGTCTGATTTATATGCACACTCAGTGCTTTCACTCAAACTATTAGCAAATTCAATAGATAGAAAAAGTGTCAAAATCTTTCCAGTCTTTCTGCCCTGAACAGGCTTTTGTACACGTAGCACTCTAGCTGTCAGACATTAGTAGGAGCATGAACAGCAGGTACTTCTGAGCATGAAATACAGCATGTGAGGGAACTGAGTTGCTAAATATGACCCACCATCAGTCCAATTCTATTGCCATTTATCTGTTTGTTTAGCTGTAGAAAATCTGATACATTTAGCTTGTAAGGTTGCTACCGAGAACATCCATCTTAACTGTGCAGCACATGTAGCATCAGCTTTGACTACATTCAGGAAACCCAACTATTCTACTGTGCTTCAACACCATCTGTGCTCACAGTTTGGGGCTCACATTCAGGCTTTTTTATCTTGCATAACTTTTATTTCCCTCTACCTGTTTCAGGGATGCATAGTTTGCCACCTGTCAAAGCAAAAGAGAGATGGGCTGGTTCCTGTTCCAGTCTGTGCTCCAACGGCTTCTGTTGAAGCTGGTATATATGTTTCCAGAAAATGACATTTTCTCTTTGAAGTACTTAGAGTATGAAAGATTATCTTTTTTTCTGGAGCACAATCTCTTCAGGAAAAAATCAGAACAGCAACTGAGATGGTCGTGGTCATAGCATTGCAAATACATAGATGCTGAGGGTATACTAGAACAATGGAAGAAAAAGTGGTCCAGAGTGTAGACAGGTGTGCGGTCTACCTAAATAACATGTCTTACTGCTTCCATTGCAACAAATAAATTGGCTAGATGGAAAGTTAATGAGAATTTAAAATAATTGTTACATTGCATTTCAATAGGGAATAAGGAATTCCACAACTTCATGCTTTTGGGTGAAACCTAAAATCCAGATTTAAAAAAGGCAGGGACATAACTTCTTGGGCAATGTTTGCCAGGGTCATTCCTAATAGAGAGCTAACCTCCTCCACTTTTTTATAATGCATTTACTTGAAAAATCAAATGTGCGATTGTTCTGAAAATATATAATCAAAATATGATAACATATACATAAACATTAAACAAAGGTAAAATCATGTTAGAATTCAGAGATTTGAAGTAAAAAAAAAGTTCAAGAGAACTGTAAAACTTGCAGAATTCAAACACAGGGCTGTAAGCAGAACTCCTGTTGCCCCCATTGACTTGTAATTACATGCAGAGGAAGGTCTGTCTCACTGTGAAATGGATGATATTTTCATTTAGATAAGACAGGGAACCAAACTGCAATACATAAAGCATATGTAAAACTTCATGCGATATTTTTCAAGTACACAAAGATGTGGCAAGATTTAAACATATCACTCATTTAAGAAAGCCTAGAGTTGCACTGGAAAGAAGCATAAGGTTAAACATCTGAATTCTCTGAAGAATACTTTGCAATGCCACAAAGAACAAAATCTAATAGAAGTGTGGCAAATATGGCTATTTAGTAGACACAGAAGCACTGGCAAAATGTGTTAAATATACACAGTTATACATCTAGAATGCTGTAGCTAAATTTTAGTAGTGCAATGAATATAAAAACTGTATTTAATTTCCTCAAAACAGTTGATTATGAAGGACCTGAACTTTTCATGAAAATTGGTCAAGACCCTTGATACTGAGGTGTCCTAATAAATTATTTTTATATTTATAGATTTAGACTGGCTTGTTAACTGTTTGCAAATTTTAAGTAATTGCAGTTTCAAAACAATGGTTATTGCCCTAATCTTGGAATATTTTGGTCACTATTGAGCATCGTAAAATATGATGTATTAAATGTAAAATCTCTTAATTTACCCACAGCTGCCTACAACTATACTGTTCATTTTCTGAGTTATTAATTTTACTTTTCTTTTTTTGAACATCAGAGAAAAGTCTGTGCATGTTCAGCACAGTTTTTTTATATGGTCTGGGTGTCTCAGATATTATGTTTTCAGCCTTTTGTGTGTGTGGCTGCCTCTGTTAAACAGAGGTATACAAAACTGGTGTGTTTCTGGTTGCATAAACCTACTTCATGTTACTTGAAGAGTAATCAGATGTCTTAGCAGAATAGTTGTGTGCTCACTGGGAAAAAAGGCCAAAGATCAACATTTTCTAGCAACAATTAATAACTTGTTGCTGGAAACACTAATTAAAAAAAAATTAAAAAAAGAGTAGGATTTTTAATTTAGGAATGCCAACTCCACTGTTAAGAGATCATTGTTACAATGCCAGTAGAAAGAGGCATCTTTTTGTTTTACATGTCCAGCTGTGGGATAAACTTATTGCCTGGGTGGACTGATTGTTACACAGGTCCAGAAGAAAATTCTTCAGTTCTTCTTTGCTGCTAAAACTTCAGCCCTGTCATATAGTACTATTGACCCTAAAATGTGAACAATGAGATGACTTGTTATACAGGACAATAATTGTGACCATTGTTATTTTATTCATAGACTCATAGAAAGGTTTGCCTTGGGAGCAACATTGAAGATCACCCGTTTTCCACACCTCTGCCATGGGCAGGGACAGCTTCCACCAAACCAAGTGCCTCAAAACCTCATCCAACATGGCCTGGAACACTTCTATAGATGGAGCATCTCCATCTTCTGTGGGTAACCAGTTCCAGTGCCTCACCACCCACACAGTAAAGAATTTCTTCCTAATATCTAATCTAAATGTACTCTCTTTCACTTTAAAGTCATTAACTCTTGTCCTATCACTACATGACCCTTTGAAAAGTCTCTCTCACACTCTCTTGTAGACCTGTTTTAGCTACTGGAAGGCTGCTATAAGGCCTTTATGAAAACTCTTTTCCAAACTGAACAACTCCAACTCTCACAGCCTGTCTGTATATGGGAGGGGCTTCAGACTCTCCTGGTCACCTTCTTGGCCCTCCTTTGGGCTTGCTTAAGCAGGTCCATGTCTTTCTTGTATGGGGCATTCACAGAGCTTGGCACAATACTCTAGAAGGAGCCTCACCAGGACAGAGTAGAATGATAGACCTGCTGTGCACATGCTTTTGGTGCAGTCCAGGATATGGTCAGCTTTCTGGGTTGAAAGGTCATATTGCCAGGTCATATTCAGTTTTATGTCTATTGATATCTTCAGTCCATCTCTGCAGGCCTAATGTCAATGTATCCATGTTTGGTATTTTCCTGATGCAGGTGCAATATCTTACACCTGTCTTTTTTAAACTTTATGAGGCTTGCATTGACCAAACTCTCAGGCTTGTCAAGGTCCCTCTAGATGGACCAAGCAAGCAAACTTGCTGAGGGTGCACTCCATCTCCTGCCCACATTTCTGACAAGGATGTCAAAAAATACCAATCTAAATACTGGCCCTTGAAGAACACCACTCAGTACTGATCTCCACTTGGACACTGAACTGTTGACACTAACTTTTTGGGTGTGACCATACAGTAATTCCTTGTTCACTGAATGGTCCATCCATAAAATCCATGTCTTTCTAATTTAGATAGAAGATGTTGTGTGGGATAGCATGATGGTTGAGACTGTGTTTTGCATTTGTGCTGGAAACAGCGTTTACAAACAGAGCTGTTCCAGTTACTGCCGAGCAGAACATAGGACTATTCCTACATATTCCTACTATTCCTACCAACTACATCAGTGAGCAGGCTGGGGATGCACAAAGAGTTGAGAAGGGACACAGGCAGGACATCTGGTTCCAACTTACCAAAGGAGTATTTTATATCATATGTCATCATGCTCTGCATATAAAGCTGAAGGAAGAAGAAGGAAGAGGTGGATGTTTGGAGTGATGCTGTTTGTCTTCCCTAGTCAACATTACACATGATGGAGCTTTGCTGGGATGACTGAACAGCCCATGGGAAGGGTTGAATAAATTCCTTGTTTTGCTTCGCTTGTGTGCACAGCTTTTACTTTACCTATTAAACTTTATGTCAATCCATGCTGCCTACAGGAAAATTAAGTCTTCTCTGCCTCTACACTGTTCCTAAAATAATTTTTTCAAAGTATTTGGCATTTTATTATGATAATTTTTAAATTTTAGAGTTATTTCCTTTACCATGCTGCACTGTTCTTAAAGATACATTCAGTGACTATTTTGCTTTTCTCACAGCCTTCCTTATAAAAACCCGCCCAAACTATAAAGAAATTCCAAGTCTTGCAGGTATTTATCTACATGTCCAATTCCAATAGAAAGGGAGCTTTGGCTTTTGAGGAGAAATCAGAATGTTGTCAGAAAAACTGGACTCTGCTAAGAGGAGAAATGAAGAGGTGAGAGATGACCACGTCTTGCTTATTACTTTTCTTTGTTTTTTTCTTGTCTCCTTGTCCTTGTCCTTGTCCTTGTCCTTCTTCTTCTCTTTGTCCTTGACCTTCTCCTTCTCCTTCTCCTTCTCCTTCTCCTTCTCCTTCTCCTTCTCCTTCTCCTTCTCCTCCTCCTTCTCCTTCTCTTCTCTGTTTACCTTCTTCTCCTCTTCATTTTCCTCTTCCTCCTGGCAAGCAATAATGTCAGATGGGATACTGTAAGGCCTCTAAAATCACATTAGGCACCTAAATGCAACAGATCACTTTTTAGTACTATGAAGACAGAATATAAATAATATTATTTATTTGCAACATCAAAATAAGAGAACAATGAAATATTTCTTTATGGCTAAAGAAAATAACAAAACTATATTATACCACAAATGCTCCTATAAAAATCATAAGGCTTTTTTTTTCACTTGTTCAGACAATCCTTTTCTTTCTTTAGTTCAGATAATCCTTTTCTTTTTTAGTTCAGATAATGTCCTGGATTTCAGTCTTGTGTGTATTTTTTATTCGAAGTTACTTCTTCTCTGTGACACCATAATTCAACCAATTCACCTATTAGCAAGAGTTTTTTCATGCCAAACTTTTGGGAGGACATTCTCATGTTAACATATTTTCCTACGTCTTTTCATAGCTAGTCCCTCCTTTGTGGTAACTAGAAGTTCTATATGCATTTAATTTTTACCACAAATCATTCTGTTCCCTATGTGGCAAGGAAATGTGGGCTTGTTTTCCTTTGTATTTAGTTATTTTTTTGAGTTTTGTTTTGTTTCTTTTTTGTTTGTGTGGGGTTTTTTTTGTTTTGTTTTGTTTTTTGCTTTTTGCTTGACTTGGTTTGGTTTGTTATAGTAGATATATCTTCTCTTGAACCTGACTTTCAGTTATGGCCTTTACAAACAATTCTCTCCTTTCTAGTAATTTTATTCTTGAAGTCATGTCATTTGGATGGATCTTATATTCACTACTAGTGTATATTAAAACACACCATGCCCTTCCCCCCAGAAAAAAAATCTCACAAACAAATCCAAATCCCTATCCTACCCTGCAACATGAACATAGATAGCATCAGTTATAAGTCATCCGTTGTAGGCCTATGATTTAGCTGAGACATAATGACCACTGACTGCCACTTATGAGAAAATGAAGATCAGATAGATGATATAAAACATATACACAACAGAGTATAGACAAATTATCATCACCATGAACAGTATCATTAATAACAGTGCTACAAAAATGTTTCTCTACAAGAAGCTGAATTGTCAATAGGATTTGACCAACTTCTGTAAAATAAAGTGCACCTGCTGTTTCAATAGATAAAGTAGTCTAGTTAGGTGCTAAAACCAATTCTCATTATTGCACAATGTAATTAAATTTTCCCTCCTCTAAGTGTGGTGTCTAGATGTTAGAAGATATCTTACTTGTCAAGGAAACGTGGATGACAAGAATTGTATTCTTCTTTCCTTGGTACATGACTAGAAGAGGAAAGATGAATGAAAATGGCTCTTGATAAAATTTATTTAGCAGACTTACCCTTCAATTAAAAGTATTCATCAGGAAAATGATTCTTTTTTTTTTTTTCCTATGGACACCTTTATCTATTACAAAGCAAAAATCATTATTCCATATTACTCTGATTGCATCTATCCATCCTGCTTTAATTCAAAATCACACAGGTAACACTGTCAAGTGCAGTTCAGATTTTTTCAGTATTGGTTTTGATAGTTTTTAAAAGACAGTTCTAATTTTGGAACTCAAAGCTAACAGTGACCTTTCATTGCAAGGATTTCTGAATGCAATGAGCACATTTATTAATATTAATCCCAGGTTAGCTCTTACGTGAATTCCTCCTACTGACATTTGCAGCAACCTAAAAACTATGACCTTATTTTAAGGTTTAAATAAAACCCCTCCACTGCTTTATTAATGATAAGAATTAAACCAAAATGAAAATAAGAGCTTTTTAAAGTATTTATTTTATTTCTTAGAGATTCAATGAGGTACAAAATGAAAAGAGTTGTACTTTCCAAAACACGCGTGCTGTGATGTTCTTTTATAAATGTCATCCTCAGCTACAGGGTCAAATAATGCAAAAAAATTGATTCATGAATATTTTCTTGAATAACATTGACAAGATCATCCAACATTTCTTGAGGTCACATTATTTACAGTTCATAAGCAACTTGGTTGGCCACTTGGAATTGATTACGTGGCCATAATTCTGAAGTCTGTCACTTAGGTACAATTATGACTTTCATGGGAATGCATGTGGTTTTTGCTTATTCTTATTCAATAATGTTCCACTGGAATTGGCTATGCTTGATCAGTAAGGTAGTTGAAATTTTAATTCATAGTCTTGCAAAATAGGTAAAGCATATGGGAAATTAAAAAATTCTCTTTTTCTGAGTGTTCTGTCAAGAGCTTGGCTGAAGAAAACCAATCGAAACATAACAACAACCCTAAAATGATTTTGGGCTATGTTTATTAGCATCTTCTCTTCTGAAAGCAAGTCAAAGCCAACCACACTCCATGATTGGTTTTGCCTTCCTTTCAAGGCATATTTATAGTGTTTTTGTAGTCTGAGTACATCATGAGATGAAATGTAACAAAGTAAGATTCATCTCAATGTATCTCAGGAAAGAAGACGAGCGTTATTTTGAGCTTGGAAGGCTGCATGATTGTAGTCAATACTGAATTGCCAAGGTCAAAAAAGAATCAAAGATCATGAAAACATATTTGCTACTATAGAATTTAGTATGCAAAAGTCAAAGTAATAAGATTAGTGGTTATGCCAGGTCTAAATTTTTCACAGAGCTAGAAGTGAAAAACCTAATCTCACAAGGCAAATATCCTCAGTAACCATTTGAGGTAATGGGGGCACCCCCTTGTTGTGGAGGAGAAGCTTGCATGCCATCATGAGGTTGAGAGCTATGCTGGTGGTGGTTTGTGGTGCCGGTAGGGTCTCCCACGCCGGACAGGTCTCAGCTGAAGGGTCAGACAAAGTGTGACCATGGGCAGGATGGGCTCACCAGCCAGAGGGCTACCATCCTAGGAGAAGGACAACTCTAACTCCAAAACCTGGGCAGATGGAGCTCACTCAGCCCTGTAAGGCCATCCATCTACGAGAAGGATACTCTAACCAAACCTACGTCCTGAGGTATTCACTGTCATCATCCAAGCTCGCTTGGCCGTGGCAGATGAACCTTAGGAGTAAAGGGTGGGGCCAGTTCTGCACTCACTGTGCCTCACCTAAAAAATCCATTGTGCAGGCTCATAGGGTTGACCCACATTGCAAAGCCTTGTAGCGACAGGTGAGGGTCGAAACAGCAAGTGATAGGAAGCTGCAGCAGGTGGTTCAGGATCTTGGTCGAGCCACCAGCATGCTTGCAGTAAGCGTGGGTAGTGCCCTTCCCAAATCTTTGTTCACGAAGCCTAGCCAAGATGATGCTGATGCTGATGCTGATGATGATATGCTCTCACTGATTATGACCCTTTAAATTCTATTAAGAGCAATAATACTTGTTTTGTAGATTCATGAAGATGAAAACTTTGTGTCTCATACGGGGTTAAGCACTTATTAATCACTAAGCAAGCACAAAGAGAGTCAGTAACTGACTCCTGTGGTAGATGAGGGCTATTGATGACTTGCTGTTAGGATAGGAAGAAATGCAAGATGTTCTTTCTATCTGGATTTCACAGGAAACAGATGATAAGGAGCAGAGGAAGGGCTTAAATTTGAATGAACTCCTTAGTTAAATCTGTACTTAAATTGTGTCAATAATAACACCTTCAGTGAGAACTAAAGACTGGAGCTTTGAGAAGATTCAATAAGTCTGCTTATAGAAGTTTTTGGAGGAAAAGATATCTAGTGTTCCTCATTTAATGCTAATTTAAATTAATTGTTGGAATATTTTCCTTTTGTTTCTGTTCTGTCACTCCTGCAAACTCTTCAGAGGTGGTGTCTGGTTTTTATTTAGTACTTAAATATCTTTATTTGCTATTAGACTAGTTTTGATATTGATTTTACTGTGGGGAAATATGAAAGCATTTAATATTTTTGGAATGGCTGCTCCATATTAAAAGGCTTCTGGTCTCCTTTGACATGATGACCAATCCATTCCATATCCAAGGTATCTAAGGAGTGAAAAGAATTTCATCTTGCTGCCTGGACTGGTCTGACTGGGATTTTCTGAGTGTTGGAAATGTGAGTCTCTGTGAGAAAGGTGTACCTTTTAGACTTCACTAAACAGAAAATCTCTCCATTGTATGGCAAAATAGTAAGCAACATGCCTGAATCTTGAGGGGGTCCCTAGGGACAAGTAACGACTCAGGATAATAACTTTATTGAATAAATTGGGGGAGTACTATGTGATTTAGGTAACCAATCACTTATTATCAAATAACGCCAAAAATTACTAGAGAAGCACAGTTTAATTATTTCAAATATATCCATATAAAGAGAGAGTTCATATTGAAGCATTATTACAAATCAGTCTGGGGAAAGTTTACCAGAAAAAGAATAGAAACATTGTTTCTTACAAATAGTATGTCTTTGTGTTTATGAAACAATCAACATAATTTATACAAAGATTTTCCTTAGGGGGACATTTTTTTCTTTCATTTCTCTCCAAATACACAGTATTTGTAATTTGGTATACATTATTCATGTGTATACACATCTCATCTACATGGTGGTGACAAACAGAGATGTGATAAATTGAACTAATTCTGTGGGAGTTTTGATTTAAATTTTCCACCCTAGTAGACAGTATCATTTTGATGAATAAAGCCAGCAAATAAATATTTTCTTTGTCTCAAATGTGGAAAGAATGATTTTCTTTTTTCACACAAATATGGACTTTTCTTCTGCATACTACATTGGAACAGAAGAACGTTTTATTTACACCCAATATTAACAGGAAGGGCAAAATAGGTATATTTTGACCAAATCCGCCTGAAAATAAACTGCAGTTCTTGTCAGAAACCAATTTTTTTACCTATACTTTTCAAATATCTTATGCTAAGTGAGTATGCAGTACAGAATGTTTATTTTTAGTCAATTAAAAAAAAAAAGACATTTCATTTTTTCATACCTCCTTATGCAGATATACTGTACTATTGACTGTTGATAAAAGTAATGCTAGGTATTAAAGGTGGAAACAAGGAATGTTGACTTAAAATTATTTCTAAAATATATCTTTCAAACTGTCATAATTTTCCTGCACAATGTTAAATTCATGCCAGTAAAAAAGACAAGTGTTAGTACCAAATACTGTAACTTTTATCTTATTATTTCTCCATAGAGTCCTAGATAATGAAGAACACAAAAAGATGAAATGGACAGCAATCAGAAGCCTAAATCTGTAGCTGCATTAGTGCATATTGTGGGAAAAGAAACAAGTTATATGACATCCCAAGGTAATCTTGATACTTTATACTAACGTGTTCCATTGCCAACTGCATATATACTGCAGCAGACACTACTGCTTAAAACTGGGTACTAAACATGTGTTTCACTTTTAAATTAGTGAAAAATGCTAATAAATACAAGAGAAGAACATGTATATTTGAAATGAAGAATGTCTTTTTGAGCCCTGCTGTGCAGAAGGGACTGTTTGACCCGTTGCAGGATCAATCCCAAAGTGCGATTTAAATGCAGAATTATTTTTGTAAGTGCCTGTAAGTTATCATATTAAAGCTGCATGCTCTGTTTCATTGATGAAATAAGGTGAGCAATATGCAAATTGTGGGTTTATAGTGACAATTTTGATAGTATTCAACTTTTGTCAAGTAAGATATGGTAGTTTGAATATTCTGCACTTTGTATTTTCTTTATGCTGTTACTCAGTTTTTAAAGTGAGTGCCATTGTGAAGGGGAACAGAGGAAATTTCTATCTTGTTAAAAACCAATTCCTTACCTGTAATTTTTTTCTGCCATTCTACATATTTGAGATTGAATTGTTATGGTTCTAATTAATTGCTAACCATGGGATTCCAAATGACAAATTTCCAAATATATTTTAAAATTTATTTTAAACCAGGAGGAATCAATTTTCAGAAGCCTGTGAAACTTATTAGTGGACTTAGCCATTTTTTATCCACTGCCAGGAATTCAGTGGGTAAATTGTCTCAGAAGAGTTAAAACAACTCTGACCTAGGCGGAAAGGATCACAGCCTATGCTTACAGTAGTTCAAAATGTCCATTTAAAAAAAAAAAAAAAAAGTAACTTCATTGCTTGCTTATTGCTTCCTAAACCCAAGAATCATTTTGTATTCCAGTAAAATTCACTCACATTTGGTAAAAACTGTAGATATTTTAAAAACCTATAAAATATGTCAAGCAGGGCATGCAGCTGAAAGCATGAGAAAGGTTTTCTTGTCCAATTATAATTTCTAAGACTGGCTGACAATTCAAGGAATATTCATGTTCTTTACAAAAGGTCAGTGAATCTGAAACAAATTATTCCAACCTACATTTTGTGTGCCATCTGCATCCTATTTTCCTTTAGGACTGCAGCTCCTGTCAAAGGAGGTGATTCTCCTGCTCTGTTCCACTCTGGGGCGGCCTCACCTTGAATATTACGGCAATTTTGAGCACCAGAGTATAAAAAGACATTAAGCCATTAGACAGTGTCCAGAAAAGGGAATGAGGATGGTGAAGGTTCTGGAGGGGAAGCCATATGAGAAGTTGCTGAGGTCACTTAGTGGGCTCAGCCTGGAGAAGAGGAGCCTGAGGGGAGATCTCCGTGTGGTCTTCAGCTTCCTCATGAGGGGAAATAGAGGGGTAAGTACTGATCTTTTTACTGTCATGACCAGTGACTGGACTGAATGGAACATCATGAAGCTGTGTTAGGGGAGGTTTAGGTTAGAGATCAAGAAAAAGTTTTTCACCCAAATGGTGGCTGGGCACTGAACAGGCTCCCCAGGGCAGTGGGCACAGCACGAAGCCTGACAGCGTTCCAGTGTTTGGACAACACTCTCAGGCACATGATGTAACTCTTGGGATGTCCTTTGTAGGGTTAGGAGCAAGACCTGATGATCCTGATGAGTGCCTTCCAACTCAGCATATTTATGAGTGTATGACGCCTGCATGCATTGTTGCAAGTTAATTGTTTAAAAATAAAAAATTAAAAAAAAACAAACTTAAGAGGTGGGACCAACTAATAGTAGGCATGGGTGTGCTCATTTTGGTAAATATTTTAAATTAAATTTCTTTGAATAGTATGCTGATATTGCTCTAAACTGGACATATCCTGCCAATAAAAAAGCTAAGGTGTTTTTCAGGTAGTTGATAATATGGCCTGTTTTTCTATATGCTAAAACATTGTTATAATAAATATCTTCTGATAAGAAGAAATTTTTATCCCTGTGAAAACCAACAGTAGAGTCAGAAAATTCAGCTTAGAGCTCTGAAAGTCTTTTAATGGTTCCCCAGAGCCTCCAAGTTCATTGTTTTGAAATCCCCAAACGAACATTTAATGGGTAGAAGTAATCTGATAATTGACTTCTGACCTCCATTTCGTTCCATGCCACATCACATCAGGGTATGTTAAAAAAGTTTATCACAATTCCAAAAAAAAAAAAAAATAGTAATAGAGACAACCCATAGTCTATTGAACAAGTTGTGGGTGGCAAAACCTACTTCAAAGCCTTTAGTAGAACAGTGAAAATTTTTGAATGAGTATATATGCAAACAAAAACTCTTTTGGTGACCAGAAGTGTCTAGACATCTAGCTGTATAGAACTCTTGGGAGCCATAAATTAAACATTCAGTGAATACAAGATAGTAGAATACATTTACCTCAGTCATTTCCTTAACTTGATACTTAGCAGAACTCTTTAAGCATGTCATGTATTGTTTCAGGGGAACATTAACCAATTAAAAAGCATTTTCTTTTGGCAGGGTTATGTTAAGTTTGTACCAGCTGCCAATCAATGAGATTTCATGTTTGAGGTTTGCTGTCACTTGGTATGAATTCCAGCCTTGTCTTTGGCAAAAAACATCAGAACACTTTAAAAAGTACATATAGATGAGCATGAAGAAGGTAATGTGAAAGATTTTCAAAATCAAGTAGAAGCAAAAAAAGTATGAGAAAGATGACCAATACTGAGCAAATGCTATTCCCCATCCTATATGTAATGTGCTTATTAAAAATAAACTTTAGTAAGTTATTCAGAAGTTTAATTTGAACCAAGATATTGCAACAAGAAATAGCAATTCATTAGTTTTAGCTAAAGAGATATAAACTAAAAGTTAACTGTCTTAATAAAATTATAACTATTCCATGTCGCTATTGCAATTCACAATGGCTTATTTATCTGAAAATATGTAAATACTACTACATTTGGATTAACAATATTAGTGGTCAGACTATATTCTTATGATTCACATTTTATTTCACACAACACTGACAAATTGTTCCTTACACAACCTATAATTCAGTCAGGTTTTCTTTAATGCTACAGTCATTTATCTCTGTCTTGAGAACTTGACATCTATGTGTGCAGCACAGTAAAGCTCTTAAGCACATTTACTTTACAGTATGTTACTGAAGAGGTATTTACACTGTTCTGTTTTTGAGATTTCAGTCATGCTACTGAAATCCTAATACAGCATTGTCTTTCAAAAGGACAAAATCTGCAAGTTTAGTTTACTAAAACTATTGACAATAATTTCATGTTTCTTATTATAAATTTTCAGTGAGAAGAGTGTGAGTAAACTCACAAAAGAGATTATTTTCATATTTTACATCACTAACTGGTGTTTCATGTGCAGTCCACAGTTGATAGCTCTAACAATGAAAACTGGATTAAGAAATTTCCCTTGAGAGTTTGCAACCTATAAGATGATTCTGTACCTTTCACTCTTCCTAGGCAGCTCTCCCCTGAATATCTTCTTTAAATGTTTCATCACTGTGCATATCAAAAATCTGATCTCATCAGCTACTTATTAATTTTACTAATATACTAAACCTATTTTTATGAAACAGAGCATAGCAAATTCCCTCCAAATTTGAGTGACTCATTCCATCCATGGTAGTGGGTTGAACAACTGAGAGACACTTGCCTACAAAATATACACTTACACAAAAGCATCTCACTAAAGAGAATACAGAGAATTTTCAAGATTTTGGTTAACTTTCTTTTCCCACTGACTGGTCTACAAATGTGATTATACGTTGAGAATGGTAATTAAAGAATTTGATTTCAATCATGTTTCTTTTCTGCATAATTGAGACTGTGATCAGTGTCTCACTTTTTAAAGTTTACTGAAATATTAATTTCATTTTCAAGTGAGATGTAACTGAAATAAATGTTTCTAATTAGACATACTGCACTTCTTGAATAATATTGGTTTCTTCAGAAAAAGCTGCTTAATCAAGACTGACATTTACCTTATTCAAGGCAATTCTGAAAGACCTCATGACTTAACTGAGAGGATCATAATATTTTTCTGTTTTGGCATACTCAACACAAAAAATTGTCTTTCAGTTGGAAACAATATTTCTTTTGGATGTTCATAATTTTTATTGTTTTATTTGGAAAGTTATAAATTAAATAACTCTTGAACAGATTTGATACTTTGATAATTTTCATGTACAAAAAGCAACTTAAAATTTGTTTCTTTCAAATATTAATTATATTTTATTCCTTATTCTGAAGACTTAGACTACAGAAGGGAACTTAAACACTCTCTATGAAAACTGCAAGGCAGTAGCAGATATACCTCAATTCAACAGTCTTGCATATCCAAGAACAAATTCTACATTTTTACACCAAAATAAAATGAAAAAAGTGTCTTCAACTTTTCTGAAGAAATAAAAAAATATTCTGCTACACTGAATTATAGTTGCTTGAATTTGTTTAATTTGCGTAATCTTCTAAAATCTTCTCTTGGGCAAAAATATCTGCCTAAAATTTACTGACAAATAATAAATGAAATTTACCTGTGTATATGTGGTCTACATTATTAAAACTTCATTGAAGTTCTTTTATGGATAAAGAAAACCCTTGAAAAGTTTGAATGTGGAAACAATACGTCTACTTTTAATACAGAAGAACCTCGATAAAAAGTGAACTTGACCACTTCCCTCTAATTGCTTGTTGTTATAAGAATTTGGATATTAACCCATGGTCTGGCCATTTCTTTAAACCCCCAGTATCCATCCACTAATCAATGTTATCCCAAATTTATCAGATCCAATTCACATGAACATTAAAGGATAGACGATGAATTCTTTGCCAATCTCTTACATTTCCTTCAATGATAGTTTTAATTTCTATTTGAAGATCTAGAGTAATATAAAAAATACCAAAACTGTAATTGGACCATGATTTTTTCCTACAATGACTTCCTCTTCTTCAGGTAAAAGACACTGTATTGAATTAGTATCTTGTTTAAAATATATTTAAAACACAATTCCTTATACAACTACCATCTTAGGAGCAATGCATGGACCAAAAGGGAAAAAAATCCCAAATCTGATGAATTAAAGACATTACCTAATTAACTTTCTTTTTCCTTGTCCTCAAAATCTTGAAGCTGTAAAATTACAGATATAACTAATTAGCATTCAAAGTATCAGAATTCTGAATGTATAACCACAGTTTTTATAAAAAAAAAAAAAGGTAAGCTTTATCTGTGAGATGGAAACCTAGTACAATAGTTGCTAGAGGAAAATACCCATATTGATGAGCAATCTGTTGGTATCAGACAGTTTAGTCTAGTCAGACAAGTCATACTTCAAGACAGAATTTTCATGAATAGTAGTGCACTCAAGTTTCCAACAGTTTTCTGCCCTTTTCAAATGAGATTTTTACAATTCCCATATAAAGAGTCTTCTTATTTACAATACAGTTTTTGAAGACCATATGATCATTTCTGGCCTTCAGGAAATATAGACCTCAAAAAAGTTTGTAAGAAAGGGCAAAAAGCTAAAAGAAAACAAACAAACAAACAAAACCACCAAAAAAACCCGCAAACCCCAAACCACACACACACAACAAAACCTCCAACCCACTATTCACTATTTTTTAATTTTTTATTTTACTGGATTTGTTTTTTAAGCAAAGTTGCTTAAAATTGATATCGATCCTCACCCTGTTGAAAAGCTGTGTGGCAGAAGACCATCCAGTCTGTATTTGCAGAAGAAAGACATTCCATGATGATGTCCTTCAAAAAGAGGCCATTTGTTTTTTGAGCACAAAAAACATTACTCTCTCAGTACCTTGTTGCAACTGAAATTTTTGAGAAAGAGAAATATAAAATGTTTTGTATAACTTACTTATGAGCCCACCCAAGAGTCACTAATCAACTCAAATTCAGGACTGAAGAAAACAGATGAGATTGACTGTATTGGGAGGAGGGGGGAACCCAAGGAAAAACAGAAGAACATAATTCAGATACTTGTTTCCAAAGGCCTACACAATTTAGAGTGACAAATTTACATTTGCCTGTAGCTTTAATTCTATCTTCTTTCAAATAAGTTTTGCATCTGATTGACACAAAACCACAAATACACACACACAAAAAGTAAAGAAACACAGAAAAAGCCAAAAAAAATCCCAAACCCCCAGCCCATCTAGTATGGCCAGGAATTAAAACCTAATTTTAACTTATTTACAATAGGATGAAAATTGTGTGTGCAACTGTAATTTGTTTCCTGACTTTTCAGAAATTTATTCTGAAACCTCATACTGACAATACAGAATTTAAAAATAATTATAAATAACAACTAAAATACTACCAGAGTTACTAAAATAGTACCTGGAATACCACAGTTCACTCATTATTTATATATACTTACCTAATATAATATCATAATATAACTTATCTAACATAAAATTATAAAATTATATAATAAATAAACTTATGTGTATATATAATTATATATACCTATATCTTGACATTTTCTTTACCAGAAACATTTGAAAGCCTGGAAAGCTGCAAATTGAAAGTTTTTGTACTGGTCCTCAAATATCACCATAAAGACAAGAGACACACAGTAACATGATGCTTAGAAGAAAGACTAAAAATTTAGCCTATTTTTTCAGAAAAAATTTTAATCTTATCATAATAATCCTGATATTTTTCTCTTTTCTTAAGTATCTGCCTTACTCAAGAAAACATAAACACATATATATGTTTAAATCAGAGCATTGCAGTTAAGATATGGATAAACATCATTTTAAACTAATAATGCCTTTCTGAGTTAAAGAAAAAAAGAAGAGTTAAATTCTTCTTATGTGAAACAAATCATCAGGACCTTCTGACATCAGTTTGAAATGCTACTCTGAATTGATGTCCCTCAGTTCCACAAGGAGTGCAACTACTTACTCTATTAGAAAATATGGGTCATTGCTACTTTTTCAGAATTCAAGCCTCAGGTTTCACTTCCAATGTTTTCTGTGAAGCATGGTGTAGTGGAGAAATCTGAGACTACTCTGGTCCTGGAAGTTCAGCAGGTTTTTCTTCTAAGAGAAATGTGTTTCTTAAGCCATTATATTCAGTTGAAACTGAGATTTTATTTAATTTCTGGAAAACATCCAGTGAACTTCCTATGAAGTTGTATTATACCTTTAATTAGGAATTCCACCGCTAGAGAGATCACTGTGATTATTCCTTCTGTGAACATCAAAGTATGAGAGTGAAATATTTAAAACTGAAATCTCTACAACACTTGCAAAAATTAAATTAAAAATTAATTGTATTTAAAGAAAATAATCTCACTGAAAGTAAAAATGAAGACTTGTAAGTAAATGTGTAATTTTTAAGTACATATGATTAAAAAATATAAAAAAGCTTAATAAAGCATTATTCTTTTGAAATTGTATTTTTCTTATTCTAAATATGTAATGTGATTAGAGAGATAATATGACAGAAAGCATCATTTGTTATCTACAGGATACTAATTATCTGCAATTGCACACACACTGGTTTTACTTTTTCAGCTTAGTTCCACTGGCTCTCCCATATAACTATGCTCTGGTCAAAACACACCAGACAGCTTTTTAAAAGAACTTTTTATTGATGCCGTGAGAGCCCCCCCCAAAGCAGAACTCCGAGCCAAGTTAGTGTAGGGTAAGATAAAAAGTAAAGGTCCTTTAATAACACAGGCCTACAGCCCACAGGAATACACGATGACATGCATGTGCCCCAGTTCTTGTTTCCATGGCTTTTATAATAACATTCCTCCAATCATTGCTTTACACATTTCTCAGTCCATCCCTGGTCCAACCCCTGGTCCAACCCCTGGAATTGGGTCTTGGGGTCATTAAGACTCTCTGTCTTCATCAGCTCCTCTTCCTTGGGCACACAAAAGTCCCTTGGAGTTCATCCAGTTCTGGCTTCTGGGTCACCCTGACCTGTGTTTATGTTTCGTTCTGTAGGTCTTCTGATATCCTTCAGCTCTACCTTGGAAAGGAGTCTAAACAAGATTAATTAACTAAAGAAATTTGAGCTCCCTGTTCTGGGACAGGGGTAGTGATAGAAAGGCATTAAACTTAAACTGTTAGAAATATTAACCCTCTAAAAATCTACAGCTACTGTGTTCCTAAAATCTACAAAATGTGAAAATCAGAACAAAAACCCCTTCGGAATAATTATTAAAGTTTATTCTTTCAATTCTTTTGTTTGCCTAGTGCAGAACTTAGTGACCAATCAACCATAATTGGATTAAACTTATCATTTTTCTGAATAATGGTGATACATGCGGATGTGTTATCTTACTCGTTTTTCCTTTTAGCATAATTCACATAATAATGAGATGCATTTAACCCCAAAACTTCTTACGTAATATTTTTCTCTCTATGTTTATTCATGGAATGATATATTTGGAAAAAGAATTGTGAAGATCTAAGGAGGAGTCAGAGGTACCATTGACTGCTAGGGCCTGTCACCTTTGCTGTCATGATCTGCTGTATTTTGGGGCTTGTAAATTGAGCAGTAAAACAAATTCCATTTGGAAAATAAGAAATATCAATTTGAGATTAATAAAATTGAAAGGACATAACAGAAAAATTTGATCAATTTATAATACAAAAAAATTAAAAAATAAAATGGGGAGTGTTTCTGAGGCAAAATTAGTACTTTCCTATATCATATTTTCCTTTTATATTTGGATAAGTTTATTTATTTTCTCAAATATGAACCATTTGGTTTTGTTAATTTGTTTATTATACAGCACACTTTGTTAATAGGCAATTTGTATATCTTAATATATTTCCTGACCCAAAACATGTGTGCCTCATAATTGTGTAACAGAATTCATATTTTGTGCATCATTTTTAGGATAAAGACTACAATCATAGAATCACAGAATTATGTTGGAAATTACCTTTAACATCATTGAGCCAAACCAAGAAACTGACACAGCCAAGTCCACCACTAAGCCATGTTCCTCAGCACAACATCTACCAGTCTTTTAAATACCTCCATGGATGGTGACTCAAGCACTTCCCTGGGCAGCCTGTTCCACAGCTTGAAAACTCTTTTGGTGATGAAAGCTTTTCTAGTATTCAATCTAAACCTCCCCTGGTGCAACTTGAAGCCATTTACTCATCACTTGTTGCTTGGGAAAAGAGAATGATGAGGTTTTCCTCTGTGCCTCCTTTTCTCCAGGTTAAACAACTCCAGTTCCCTCAGATGTTAACAGTAAGTGAAAATAAAGACTTGTAAGTAACTGTGTCAGTCAAGCAGGACCCACCTTTCATAAATCTGTGCTGACTGTTCCTGGTCCCCTGCTTTTCCTATACTTGCTGCCTGATGGCACTCAAGATGAACTGCTCCATAACCTAACCCTGCATCCAGGTCAGACTGACAGGCTTGTAGGTCCCAGATCCTCCTTTGGACCCTCCTTGTCACAATTTATAATTTCCATTCAAACAGGACCTCTCTGGTTAGCCAGAACTGCTGATAAGTCATGGAAAGTGCCTCAGTAAGCACTTCTGCAAGTCCCTAAGGACCAGTGGGTGGATGATATGTGGCTGCTAGCAAATCAAAGATTTATTTAAAGGCATGCTAAACACTCCAAGAATGCATAGTGGGATATTTACAATAAATAATACATTTATTTTTTTCATTAATTGAAGCAATTTTCTTGTATCTGACCACGCAGTTTCTTCCACAAGCCATAGTATCTGTGACATGGTGAGACCCTATTGTAAACATGTATTTAATACAAATTAATTTATTTTTCTTTTCTTTATTATCTTTCATGAAATTACTTCTAGATTTCTATCACTGCAAATGACATCATATTTATCAGAAAATATTTATCATGAATTTGGAAGATGAAGGCCACTGAAAAAAATTCTATAATTTGGCCAGAAATGTACGTTTATATGAACATTTTCAGTCATACAAAGAACAGCAGAGGAAAAGCTTTTAATTACACTTTTTCTGACCAATTCAAGTCAGTAAGATATTTTGTCTGCTAAATAGAAGACAGATGTGCTTGGTTTAATAGATAGGGCTGAATTTGAGTAAGCAACTAAGGGGCACACACATCTAAGAATATCAGGATATCAGTTACAGGTTTGGATGCAAGACAAATTAAAAAAATAATGATGAAAAGATCATCAGACATTGAAAAAAAGTTGGTCAGAAAAGGGGAGGAAACAGAACAGGAAAAATTAGTACCTAAATCTATCAGCTGCCATCACTATAAAAACCAGAGGACAATAGAATTTAAGATTACTTGCATTCTTTGTATCACCCACAGATGCTCAAAGTCTTAAAGAAAATAAGCACTGGTTTTGTATCAGAAGAAGTTCACATCAGAATAATCTTCTCTTCCTCATACCTAGATGCTTACTTACACAGAAGAATAAATGAACCAGCATTTGACTTCCCCTGTCAGAGAAGAGCTAGGCAGGTAATCAGCTGTCTTCACTTCAAATTATAAATTGAAGTCTGAAGGGCTGAAGAATTGGGCTGAGAAGATGGTTGGCTTTATATGTGAGAAAAGAGTGCACAAATTAGAATAATCTAGCATAAGGGAATGGAATACACATGAGACTTCAATAACATTAATAAAATTACAAAGGTTTAGTGATGTCTAATCAATGCCTCTTTTATAGTCACCTTCAGTACCAGAATAAAAGGACACTCAAAACAGTGGCAATTAAATTCAGGATGAATAAAAAAGACATTGCTTACATGGTACATAGTCTTTTCACGGATTTAATGGGTAGAAAAGATAAAAATTAAAAATTGTGTATAAGGTTTTAAAATGTTTGGTTCATGCTAAAGCAACTGAAGCTGATTGTCCTGACATGAAATCAACTGAAGCCACCAAGGAAAGAGTAAATGAATTCCTGGCAGTCATATGAACTCCAGTTAGGATATGGGTTAGGAAATAATTTTCACCTATTGTGAGAATTGTAACTTCTTTGTGGTGGGAAATTTACTTTGGGACTCTCTTCCATTCTCCCAGTTTAGTGACTTTTAGGTCCTTTATTAAACTCGCTATTCCTGTTGTATGATTTTTTCAAGTTCAGAAATCATAGGAATATCAATTATTTATCTCTTTATAAAAGTGAGCTTGACAACTTTCCATACTTTTAAATCATACAATCTTTTCTAATAGAGGTGCTGGAGATCCTTGAAAATAATAGTACTTGTTGAATCATGACCCCAGATATTCAGTCCTTCCCAAACTGAATAAATATATGTTTGCTTGAGAGAACAGTTAATAACAGAAGAGCACAATAAGAAACTTCAATTGGTTCTGTACAGGCAAAAGACCAACACCAGCTAGCAATGAAGCAGAACACTGAATAAACAAAGAAGACATCCAAAGGAGCCAATGTACACAGCCACAAAACATGAGTTCACAAAATGTGAATTGGTTCATTCAGACTTAAGCCTCCTATAGTCAAAAAAAGAAGTTTCATACAAGGGAGTCAGGTATGTTAGAGGAGTAATCCCAAAGTCTCATGGGCAGAGCAGCATCCTTAGGGTTATCTAGTAGATGGTTTAGTCATTGAGAATACCATTTCACATAGCTGGAGATTAAAAGACTAAAGTCCAATAGCTTTAAATTTCTTGGGGAAGCTTTATTGCTAGCTACCATGTTTATTGGATCTTCTCTTTTTCATTCAGATTAATTTCAATTAATACTAGACAAATGTTTTGAGATGGATAGTTTTTATTGAAACTTCTGCTATGAGTTTGATTTTGTTCCCTTCCTTAAAATTTCTTTCTTTCATGGAGAAAAAAGGAAAGAAAAGGAAAACAAACTCACAAAATACATCAAACAAAAACTATTAATTCCACCAGGCAACCAAAAAAAGCCCCAAACACAGAAACTCTAATTTGAAAAGGGCCTATAAACATTTAAACTGGAGTTCAAGGTTTTGACAATTGGACTAGATGAGTGTTTCAAGTCCCTTCCACGTGAAACTAGTTGGGTCTAGGCTTGTCTAGTCTAGTCTACTCTTTTCTAATCTGATCAATGCTACATGGCACAAAGCCTGCTGGCAACAGATAAGATACACTTGTCAAAAAGAATCTTCCTGTAGGAGTTTATAAGGGCTCATCAAAACAGTAATAACTAGATTTGAAGAGGGAAGGGCTAGAACTGGGATAACTAGATGTATGCCTGGGGCTGGCATATCAAAGTTTGAGGTCAGCTATTAAGGTCCCTCAGTCTGTTACATGATGTGCTGAGTACACTGGAACACATTTGAAATGTCCCTTTACTAATGTGTGTAGCACCATAGTCACCTCAGGGGGTGGAGATTTACACACTGCAGCAGAGATGTAATGCTTGCTGATGTGTTAGAAATCACAGATGCAACTGAGAATTTTCACTCAAGAATTAGTGCTTCTCCCCTCAGATAGAGAGTGGAATCATTAGCTCAGCTGGTACCTGCAGGACTATATGGCAAGCATGTACAACAAACAGGAGGAGTTGGAAGCCATTGTACAGCAGGAAAACTATGATATAATTGCAATCACAGAAACATGGCGGATGACTTATACAACTGGAGTGCTGCAACAGCTATAAACTCTTCAGAAGGGCTAGGCAAGGAAGGGGAGACTTTCCTGTGTGGAAGATATTTGTTGACATAGTTGGTGAAAGAAAAACCAGGGAAAGAGCTCCTCTGGACTTGTTTGCAACAGGAAAAGGACATATGGGTTATGTGATGGCTGGGGGTTGTCTTGGGCACAGAAATTAAATGATAGAATTTCCAGCTGGCAGAGAAGTAAGGAGCAGGATCAGCAGAACTGCTGCCCTGCACTTCTGCTGGGCAGATTTTAATCAGATTAGGGGCCTGGTTGACAGAGTCCTTTGAGAGGAAGTCTTGAATAGAAAAGAAATCTAGAAAGCTTGGACATTCTTCAAGAGGGAAATTTAAAGGCACAGGCCAGGCCACCCCCATGCGCTGAAACATGAGTTGGTGGGAAGAACAGTGTGGCTGTACAGAGAGGTTTGTCTGGAATTTATGGAAAAATAAAGAGCTTTTATGACCTTTGAAGAAGTAGCAGGCAACTCAGGAGGACTATAAGGATATTGTGAGGTTATTCAGGCAGCAAATTAGAAGGGTCAAACCCTGACTATAATTTGACCACGGCTCTAAAAGATGAACAAAAAAGGGTTAAAAATGTTTCTACAAATACATTAGCAACAAAAACAGGGCTAAGCAGAATCTCCATCCTTTATTGGATGCAGTGGGAAACATGATCACAGAGACTGCCGAAAAGGCAAAGGTGCTTCTTTGTCTTGTCTTTAATAGTAAGATCAGTTGCTCTCCGGGTACCCAGCCTTCAGATCTGGAAGACAGGTACGGGAAGCAGAATGAAGCCCCCCATAATCCAAGACAAGACCCTCAGCCAGTTTGCTGACAACATTAATTTTGGTGGGAGTGTTGATTTGCTGAAGAGTAGGAAGGCTCTGCAGCAGGATGTGGACAGGCTGGACTGATTGTCCAGGGCCAGTTGTATGATGTTCCGCAAGGTGAAGTGCTGGGTCCTGCCACTGGGTTCCAACAACCCCCCGCAGCGCTACAGGCTGGGGGCAGAGTGTCTGAAAAGCTGCTCAGTGGAAAGGACCTAGGAGTGCTGGTCTACCACGGCAGAACATGAGCCAGGGCATGCACAGGTGGCCAAGAAGGCCCAAGGCACCCTGGCATGGATAAGAAATAGTGAGGTCAGCAGGACCAGGGCAGGGACCTATGCTTGACACTATTCAGGTCACACCTCAAATTCTGTGCTCAATTCTGGACCCCTCAGGACAAGAAGAAAATGAGGTGCTGGAGCATGTCCATAGAAGGGCAACAAAGCTCATGAAGGATCTGTTGTACCTGTCTGATGAAAAGAATTTGAGGCAGCTAGGGGTGTTTAGCCATAGAAAAGGAGGCTCAGCAGGAACCTTATCACTGACATAACTACTCAGGAAGGAAGTTGTCATGAAGCACAAGTCGGTCTGTTGAAGAAAGAGCAGAATTTTGCCTCTAGATACTTGTTGACATCATTGATTTGGAACAGTATGTGGTAGATACAGGACAAACATCCTTTTCCACACATATGACTAAATACAGGTCAATGTTGCATCATGACATATCTTGCTATTGTTGAAGATCTCAGAAATAGCAGCACCTTTCTACTGCATTCAAGCTCCTTAAACATAGAAAAAAAAAATTAAAACTTCATTAGCAAAAAAATACTTCAAAATGCAACTGATTTAATATTTTTCTATGTAACACTTTGTTATTTTTCAACTAGCATTTTGAAATTACTTTCCATTAAATTTATAAGAAAAAAATCTTGCCAAGTATGAGAACAATCCTTTGTGTTTTTTGATACCCAAATTCAGGTTGATATGGTTTGTTTGATTGGTTGCATGAGTTGTTCAATTTTCTGTCACCAAATGCTAAATATAATTAATTAATTAATTCAATGTGTAGCATTCAACATTGTCATTGTCATTCTATAAGTGTCTGAAATTAAACTTAGTAAAAATGACACTGTATTTAAGCAATTCTCAGTGCAGTGCATGAGAAGATTGACACCATGAATCTGGTCTGTGCTTTAAACTGTGAGAATTACTGCATTTCATAACATGATAATAAACTAGACTTCTGGTCAGTTTGGCCTCCTGGTAACTCAGTGGCCTCAAGGGACCTTCTTTACAGCTTGTTATGCTAAATATTTGATTTCCTTCTGAAAATTGTGTTTTGCTCTAGAAAATATGTTGGGTAGCAGTCCTAGAAATTCAAAAGAAGTTTGGTTGGTTTCTATTTTCCAGGGAGATACTCTAGAGAACAAAGTATGGTCTGTGACAATAGCAAACATTGTCATCAGAAAACCGGATTGTTACAATGCTTGGTAAGAAATCCCAAAAACCAACAACAACCGAAAGCCTGCCAACCAAACAATAACACACACACACACACACACACACACACACACACACACACAGAAAATGAAATTCCAAGAACAGAGCTGTAACAAATGAAATTTGACCACTGATAGGGAGTCAAAAAGATTTTTCACTGTTCACTAGATCTGCTGGAGAATAAGACAGAAGACATTTCTGGAGGTTTCTTTTCATAAACTGTTCCATTTTGTTTCCTTTTATACTGAATGTTTATATAGTTTCCTTTTATTCTGGTCAAGAGTCTGAAAGCTGCATGTGACTAGTAGCTTTATTAATTTAATTATTAAATATTTTTTAAAAAGTATATTGTTGATGTTTTGTGAAGCAACTTTAATTAAATTTCTACAAAGTATTTTCCTGGTTAATGAAACAAACATCTGAAATATTCTGAAATTTTTTGTTGCTGTTGTTATTTTTTTGTTTGTTTGTTTTGTTCTTTTGTTTGATTTGTTTTGTTTTCAGATTAGCTATTGACATTAGTATTAGCAGCACTATTTGTGGAAACAAAATTTTTTATAACTGAAAGTACAACTACTGGATTTTTTTTTTTCAAATTACATTATTGAGATATTTTTTATATTAATTTACATATTACTTATTACTACAAGTCCCATATTATCGATTACAAGGCACTGTCTTGAATTGGACTTCTGTGGAGTGAATCTAACTAGCATGTTTATTTTATCATTAATCTTGCTGGTCATTATATCACTTACTGTTCATTATAGCAAGAGATAAATTGCAGAAATGCTTAATACCATTAGTTCAGCTTGGCTGCGTCTTTTAGTGACACTAATTCTACCAAGCAGTTGGGCAAAATCAATGTCTGATGCATGATTTGTATTAAATTATGCTTGTTATATGATTGAATCAACACTACACAGAATTTTCTCAAGTTAATTGATCAACTTCTACAAAATAAATTAATATGATACATCAAACTTAAGCTGAACTGTAGACCAGAACAGAAAATGATCACTGAATAAAAGCCATGGAGGTCCAAGTAATCAAGATTTTTGGCTCAGATGGGATTAGAATGTCACATTTTTGTCTTTTGAAGAAAAAATCAAAATGCAAGTTTAAAATGAGATTCATATCCAGACAGTTTCTGAATTATCCAACTGGAATTACCTGAGGTGTTTTTTTTTTTTCAATTTGATTTTCAAAATTTTGTTTAGAATCCAGTTCAGCAGAGAAATTTAGCCTGCATGTAAACCAGTCAGGGATTCAAGTGATTTTATGCAAGACAGCAAACATGAATGCACTGCTCTTTTATCCAAATATGTTTAAGAGCTATTTGATCATACTTCCTCTTCTAGTTACCTGTGACTTGCTACCTGTGAATTCCTAAATGCTGTGCTGGGTCTGCTACTTATCTAAGTCCTTATTCTGACTGCCAGAATGAGTCAAGTTAGTTTGAACATCATTTTGTGAGAAGCTTAAGGAGCGCAAGAAAGGAATAGCAGTTCTTGATTGTGTCTTGTTTCCTCATAGGAGTGGAGGGGGATTTTGAGAGGCAGCAAAGATTCTGTTCTGAGGGAGGGTAACGGGAGGGGAGAGACTTTACAGTTCTGCCCGCTGTTAACCTCCCCTTTTACTGTGGCTGATCATGACTCATGTTTTGTCATGCAGACTGCAGACAGGTAGAGGGCAGGAGACATTCTTTCAGCTGATAGATAATCTTTCCTAGCGATCATAAATAATCTCTCTCAGTTTTCTTTCTGATTGCTGGTGTCTCTGTCTCAATTTATAGCAGGGCTGTGAAGCCTTTTCACCCCATGAAGAGGGATTCATCTCACCTACCTTTTGGCATCTACAATGCAAGCCTTACATTGAGTCTGATTTATTTACCCTGGGCTCACTTTGTAATTCACAGGGACAAATCATGAACTTTTGGGGGTATATCTCCTTTGACCTATATTAGACAATTGCATTAGTATGAGATAAATTGCATACTGAAAATGCCCGATTCTGTTCTTGGACAATTTGGGGAACAAAAGCTGAATAACTCAGAGGTTATATATACATCTTTTCTTTTTTCTTTTTTTCTTTTTTTTTTTCCTTTTGTTTTTCCCCATATTTATTTCGCTCTGTGTGCCTATCATTTGATCTCAGACACTGTGGATTTAAAATGCTGAACCTTAGTTATAAGTATGATGATCCCTGTTCTGGCACCCACCAGTGGTAGGATTTTCTTACTCCAGCATATTTTACACACATTCTACATGTGTCAAAACTCAGGATGTGCAGAAGTCATCAAACTGGACAAAAGTGTTTTGTATGTTTGTTTTTATCTTAATCTGTAATAAAACATGAATAGAAGTTTAAAACATAATGCAGTTTCAACTCTTCAAATCTTTCATGTCATTGTAAAGTGGAGATAAGAAAGAGACACTTAATTTTTTCTGGGTCTATAAGCAGTTAACAGACCCATTCACTGACAATCACTGGATGTAGGATACAATTTTCTGACATTTTCATTTGTAACACAACCATCTGACTACATTTTCAGATTTTGCTATTCATTGTCCAGTTATTTTGGTAAATAACTTAATCTGTGAGTAAATGTGTAATAACCACACTGTGATGAGTGTCATATATTTTATTATAGCCCTTAGTGACAATCTTGTAGGTGGACTTCTAAGACATTCTCAAATCAAATATTACCAGTTACTTTGTAAAATTTGGCTCAATAAAAGACATTATATGCAAACTAAGAATTGAACTTTACCATACACTTTGGCTGCTGCTGTTTGAAACCGTTCATGCAAGGTTTAACACATGTTATCATTTGTGCTTGTATTCTGCTACTACTACACTCAGAGATTATCCATTAAAGATTCAGATTAAAAAAATCACAATGTAAAAGGTTAAGAATCCTACCATTTTCCATAGGCCATAGGTGTCACAAACTTAATTACTATCAGGGCAATAACACAAAGGAACTGTATTTATTGATGTGATGATTACTATTTTTGATTGCTATAGTATCTTTTAAAATTATATACTGGTAGGGTAGTAAAATGCCTTTCAATCAAGTTCAAAAGGTAAAGAATATAAGGATTTTTTCCCTTTTTTCTTTTTTTGGTGGGTATTTTTAGGGGAACAGGGAAAAGAGAGCTGGTGGGGAGTATCTCTGATGAATTTATTACATAAATTGTAAGCAAGCAACAAAGATGTAGAAGAACAGTTGGTTAATGTCTAAGTGATAGACCTCAAGATTTGAAGATCCTGGGTCATGTATTTATTAGCTTTAAATGAAAATGCGTTCAGTGATACTGAAATAGTCCCCAGGGAGTGTCTATCTCTATCACAAAAGCATGACCTATTTGTACTTTGTAGATATTTGTTTTGGAAATGCTTAGCAGCAATGCAAAAAATTTACAATAATCCAGTTATGCCTAGAGTTTGCTGTTGATCTAACAGGCATTCTGGCTCTTTCCAGGTCTCCTTTATAATGCATAAATAAAATAATTAAGATAAATCATGAGACATATTCCATATATGGTATAAAAGTTTTCAGATTTTTTTTTTATCTTGCAAAAGAAATGTAATTGAGTAAACATGTAAAAGTTTTATTTCCCTCTGTTTCTGATCTGTTAGAGATGTCTGTCTTTGTCTACCTATTTGTATATCAGATTGATATACTCAGTCGATGTACTCCAGTCAGGAGTAAAATATCTGTGGAAATCATAGCACTTAATGCTGTCTACAGTGTTTTTAAAGTATGTAAGTCTAGGTTCTTTTTTATTTCCACATAGTAATTTGCATTTTTTATGCTTCCTGTGATTTCTATTCTGTTGCAAAATCTTATCCTGGTGCTCTGGCTTTGTTTTGGGGATCAGCTGTTTGATGTATGTTGAAGTGCTGTTTTACAATTTGTGTTCTGTGATTCGTGATAATCTTGTCACACTGAAAATGATACGATTTCTATAAGGTTAACATAGCAGTAGACTGATGAATAATGAAGTAGGATTTAATCTGCCTAAAACCTAATTAGATGAAAGATAAACAGGTTTAACAACACTTCTTGAGCTAATTTTTGTGTTAATCCATGCATTGTTCAAAGTACACCAGTGATATGCGGTAAAAACAATACTATTTCTCATCAATTCAGCTTTTAAAGTGAAATGCAAGGCAACCCATTCTTGGTCATTAGCCTGCACACATTACACATGTTTATTATGTTTCAACCATACATTATCTTTAATTATCTGAAAAATATCACATATACATTTTTAAATTTATATATTCACAGGAATAGCAAAGTATAGAAAAAACATTATTCTAATATCCATGTGCTAATTAGGAGAATATTAATAGGAATCTTTAAAGTCATAATTTAACATTCTGGTAAAGATATCTCAGTATTTCCAATTATTACATGAAATCATTTTCAGATGACATGGTTTAATAATATTTCTTACAGATCTGTTAGAGAAAATTCTAACTATAATGAATAATTTTCTGTATTTTTGATTGACCTCTGCTACAGCGACATATGCTCAGTTTGTTCTTAATTTTCCTCCCTCAGACACAGGACTAGTGATTAATATCTCTTGTTGTGTTACCTCAGTAGTTAATGAAAAACATTGTGTGTTCCCTTCACTACACGGAGTGCAAACTCATACCAAAAAAAAAAAAAAAAAAGGAAAAAAAAGAAAAAAATCACAGATGAACTCCTTATGAACAGTTCTAACTGCTTAGGCACAGTGTTTGAAAAGCTCAAGTAATTTGCCATTAAAATAATGAATAGCATAAACTGTAATTTTTCATAGTAATTAACTTGTGTCAGCACCATTATTTTTCATTAATTATAAATGAAAAAGAAGGAAAGATCACCTGCAGGAACAGATGTGTGAAATTGTCTCTGAGGTTCTGTTGTAGACTTTTTTTATTCTTTCCTCCAACAAATTATATCAAGAATGGGATCCAAACATGCAAGAATGCAGATTGTAGAGACTGTCCAGGAGAAACTGACAAAAAGACTTTCATAGCATTGTTGTCTGTGACGTTTAACACTGTAATGAAAAAATGCAATTATTACTGAGAAAAAAAAAAGAAACAGTAAAAGATTTGAAATATTTTGTAGTTTACAGTTGTTAGAAGTTAGTAAAAATAATGTGATAGTAAAATTAACTGGGTTTTGGGTTTTTTTTGACATAAGTGGAAAAGTCTATTTGAATATTTTGAGCTTTATGTTTCAGTTTGACTTAGTTAAAGACTACTTTAGGAAATATTTATTACCTTTTCAAATGCTGAAGGGTTTTCTTCACATTGTTCTGTTTTGGTTTGGGTTTTGTTTATTTGGTTGGTTGCGCTTTTTTTTTGTTTTTTTGGTTTTTTTTTAAGGACATCAGTGGAGGTGAAGAAAGAAGAGTAATTTTGCGTACTTTTAGGTGTTTCCTCTGCTGTTTATGTATCTTCTAAGCATCTCTTACATTCACAGAATACACAAATGAAAGAATCACTTTGGATTGCCATGGGGTTTTGCCAAATTATGATGTTTTATAAAAGACCACACAAACTTCAATCCTGTGTACACCTCTACCTAAAGTCCCTTATCTACTGTATTACTAAACTCATGTAAGAATAACTTCTAACTATCAAAATATTGGCTTTTCTAATTAGGATAGAATGATAGAAAGATTTATGTTGTAAGTGTCCTAAGGAGGTCATCTAGTTCAGTTTCCTGCTCAAAGCAGAGATAATTCATAGACCACGTTGCTCAAGACTTCATGCAGTTGAGTTTTGGATATTTTCAAGGTTTGAAACTGCACATCTCCAGATAACCTGTGCCTGTAACTGTTGTACATATCATACAAACGTGTGATGAAAAAAACTACTGTGGCTAGTGTTTAGAATGGTTTTGCTAGCAATAAGCTGGCTACTCTTGCAAAGAATATGTCTTTATGAGAATTGTTTAAATATTTTACAAATGGCTATGTGTTTTCTCATAATTTGCCAAACTTTTATAAAAAATAGAAATAATTTTTGTTGCAGTACAAGAGATATAATGTATACTATTAGGTAGAATGTACACTCTAAGGTTAAGACACTGTATAGTCCATTTTGAATAATGCTGTAATTGGTAAAGGGAAAACTTCCAAAGCTGATAAATCAGTATGTGTATGCACATATGCCTTAATAGATATATTTGTGTTCCTGCATATACACACAATGTGTGCATATTGAATCTATAGTCATTGACCTAATAAACAAACAGAAGTTCTTTGTAGACTGATACTTTCTCTCTCAGAGCATTCAATAAATGGACACTTAAATTAGAGCATGAAACAGACAAATCCACAACATTCTTACTACAGCTTTTGACAGTTTGGCACAATGTCGTATTGACCCAGAAAGCCTTAAAACACCTTCTAAATACTTCATCCTACAGCGCTGAAATTTATCCTTGAAATTGACTAAAAGTAGCAAGTGACCATACATATATGATGGGGTTTTGTTTTTCAGAGAACACTTCCTGTACACTATTTATTCTAACACAACTGATTAGTCACTTGGTCAGGATACTTTTCTTAGTTAAAAATTTCATAAATTTATTTCACATATAATCCTTCTTTTACATAATATTGTCTTTATATTTATCTTCTGTTCTTAGGTTTTGTCCCGGGGGAAGGGGGGAGGGGTTTGAATAAAAAAGGGCAAAAATGTTATCAAGCGGTTGCATGGACAATTCCTGAATATATGTTTGAAAATGGAGACACATCAGGTGATTTTCAGTAAAAATTGTATGCAACATTCAGCATAAATTAACAGCTCTCACTATTTGTCCTTCTTGAGGTCTCTGCCATTTTTAGGACAAGGGTTACTATTATGAAACTTTTCATGTTAAGGCAAAACTCTGAAGTAGAAATTATTTCAAATATGCCTATAAAGAAAAAAATAATTACTTATTTAAAGCTTGGATAGGAAGAATTATTAAGAAACAATCAAAAAAAAAAAGATTTAAAAGGTTATGGGGAAAAAAAACACATTAATTTGTCATTATTTTTCTTTCCCATGTGGTACAATTAGAGCTTTTGCTTTCATTGCTTCACTTTCCAATTGGTTAACATTTCCTTTGCTAGTAACAGCCAACATGAGTGTTCACCCTGGCTTCAGAGATAAGCCTTATTTCCCCTGAGTAACTCCAATTATCAGATATCTTTTGATAAGAAATACAAATTCTTTCCTTCCCGAGTTTCTATCAACTTGAGAACATATGGGTTTTTCCTGCAGAAATCCAGGACATCAACTATGACTCTCAGAACTAGGGGTGAGGTGGGGAGCACTGATGAGAAAATTCTGGCAAGGCAGAAAGCGGAGACAAGGGAGTCCCTGGCCATCAGGAGCTCTACAACAGTTTCTCATGCATTTGCTGTTATGATAATTTCCCATCCTGCCGAGAAACTTTGCAGCAACTGCCCTCTGAGTAGCCATGGGCTCCTTCCCTCATTTTGTGAATTTCTGTGTTTAAAATGCTTATAGCAATTTGGTATTAATCCATGCTTCCTAGTAACTATAAAAAAATATTTTGTTCTTCTAAATTATTCCACACAGTAAAAAGAAGCTAGTTTCTGACTACATATATTTGAATCCCACTTAGTGAACTTATATTCCCAGATGGCAAGACATAGACTACAGAGGGAAAACAAACCTTTCCATTGAACAGACACAAATGTAAAGTACATTCTTAATGATCAAAGTAAGGAAAATAAACTTTTACTTTCTAAAAATGAGCTGTATGGGCCTGGAGCAAAATGACTCAGTCAGAAACATAGAGGTACTTAGGATGAATATAGTTGTAAATATAATTAGCTGAAATATTTGCTTTCTGTGACAGTTCACTTGCAGAGAGGAACTGGAGTTGAATACTTTGCTGTTGTTTTTAATGTGACACATGATTTCTTAACCTTTGAACAGGGGTAAAAATGCTAAACAGAAGGAACAGTTACTTTTTATCAGTGTTTTGAGTCCACATGGATCATGCAATATTTTCCAGGTCAGTATGAGATCTGTAATCACACTGAAAATACTGAATCATGTATTAAGATTTAATTTTTTATAAAGCAATAAAAAAAGGAGAAAGCAGAAATTCATTGGATGATTATATGTTCCACAACATTTCCCAGTGTTTTCTTTAGTATTCCTTATTTTAGCTAATATTTAGTAAATGGACCAAATATTTTTGTTTCTATATTTGTTCCTTACTAGTAGTCTAGAGAAAACAAACATTTTTCAGGGTACAAGAAATTAGAGTGGTTATATTTAAAATCAATCAATACCAGAATGATGATATGACTCTCATCTAAATGAAGCAGTTCTGCTGCATACATCTCCAGTATTCTTGTAGATAATATATTTTGCTTGAAAACAAGCAACATCTCTGTAAAATCACGTATGCATTAAATGAATTTGCTACAAGGAAACCAAGATGGCATAGGGCATCTATTTCTGTAATTGCTTAAGCCTCAAATGCAGATGACAGCAGACAGAACATATACATTTAAAAACTATGAAGGAGTGAGACAAATCAGCACTTAAATCACAAAGGAATACATTGAAATTAAAACATTACCATCTGTTAAATAAGGATAAATCTCAGAAAACTGCAAAAGTTAAAATCTACCTACAAATACTGCCATGAAGCTGTATATATAATTTTAACAGTATTATTCTCAATTTTTTTTAAAAAAAAATAATTTAATTTAGTAGTCCAGGTTTTGGTAAATTAAACCCAGATCTTCATCTGTAAGTGGTGTTGACTATGTCTGTTGAAAACTTGGATTGCCAATAACTATATACCCTTATTAAGTCAGGAATACTGCCTCATTCACAGTCAAGTTTTAGTTTTCCTAATTGCTTAGGAAGAAGATGGTTCTAGTATCATGTACATGGCCGAGCAGCTTGGATCAAGACATATAAAGAGGCTTTCTAATCTTCCTGTCAATTATATTGCAATATTCTAATTCCCTTGTTTGAATTAATTTAATTCAAAATCTCTTTTCAAAATATTACAATAAAAGAAACAGGGAAATATTAGAGACACATTTTCACATGTTTATTGTGAGACATCCTCTGGTCTTGCAGTAAATGTCTAATGGTTCTTCCCTCCCCCCCACCCCCTTCCCACCACCCCCTCCCCACCCCCCCATTAAAACTTGTATAACAATAGTATTTTTATTGCCACCAGAGAATCAGGAATGTAAATTACTATCAAATTTAGTTTTGAAGCACAGAAAGGTTACATATGCATCTTGAATTTGATAATTGGTCTTGTAAGAATAAGACTGATCCTATTAAGATAGTGTTAAAGGTTAAATTTAAGTCAGTGTTTACAGTGCTGCAGAATGTTCAAATCTAGATAGAAAAGTCACAATTACTGATTTTTTTTTTTTTAAATTTACTTTCATTATTTGGATACATGATACTTTTTAGTATTCTTTACTATAAAGACCCCAAAGAGCACAAATAAAACTCTCTCAATTTGCCCATCAAGCCTGCACTACTATTTGAGCTGCAACATTCTAATTTTGTAGCTTTTAAAAATACGTATCTAATAAAGGAGAACTTCCTGCAAACTGTGTATTCTTAACAGAGTGGAAAGGCTTAGATGTTTCCACATACTTGATAGACCCATGTGTAAGGAGAACTAATGCTAAGTAAACAAGTCCAAAATAAGTACTAAATGTAAAGACTTTTCTAATTATATAAATTTTGAAGCTAAGAAATTAATGTAGTGTTGTTGCCTGAATAAAAAGACTTGGTATAGAAAAAAACCCAACCAACCAAAAAAAAAAAAACAACAACACAAAAAACCCCCAAACAAACAACCCAAATTAAACAATGGTAAAAGAAGATGTGTTAAATTTTCAAAAATATAAAAACAGGTACAAATTTGTGATGTGCACTTGGCAACTTTCAAAATGATTTCCAGAAATAAACTTTCAGGAAAACTATGATAAAAAAATGAGAGTAAGTTCACTTCAGTTGTTTGTGTGATCAGAAACACCTCCCATAAAAAGAGTCAGTAAAAGAATGTCAATATTCAAGAAAAAAGGAGAGAGAAAAAGGTAGTCAATTACAATTAGCTATTTGACCTAAAGAGAATCCTAAAATTCTCCAAATATCAAAGTAAGTGTTTTCATAGACTCTACAATATTCCACGGGGTATCTCACATTGGGAAATTCAGATTCAGTTCTTGAAAAAAAAATCAGTGAGAATAAAACTCGGGTTCAACTCCAAGGGAGAGATTGTCTGACTCATTTGTGACGTTACTGTGAGATTGTGAAAGGCAGAAGTAGTTTCTATGAGCTATAAAAAAGCAAAACAAAACCAACCCTCCCCAAACAAACAAAAAACCCCACACTAAAATTATCTGAAATGAAGGAAATGTCTATCTACTAATGATTTTATGAAACTGCTAGTAATCTGACAATCAGAAGTTGTACAGGAGGTTGAGAAGATATTTGTGGACTTGAAGGTACTACCAAGACAAAAAAAAAAAAAATCAGTGAAGTTATAACCAGATCTATACAATTATTCATAGATAACTGCAGTCTATTCAGCAGATTGCTGGATGTTTCACACTCTTAGAAACTCAGTATTAAAGTTTCGTACCAGTATGAACATGAAAAGAGAAGAGATATGCAATGAGTCCATTAAGGAGAAGCAGTAAATGTAGCAAAATCCCAGTGATCTGCCTGCACAGTATCAAAGTAATTGCTCTAAAAAAAAATCAGGAATTATCTTTATCTCTTTTAATGCAATTCCTATATTGTTTGAATTAATTTTCCAAATAGTTCTTAGAATCCAAACAATACCAGTTCAGAAAAACCCCATTGCAGACTTAGTGCTAGAGATATCCAAACAAACAAGAAAAGAAGTGTAAATGAGAGGGAAATATGGGGGGAAAAAATAAGGAAGGTGATCAGAACACTAATTTCCAGTGCTTCTCTGAATCTTTTAGGACTACTGCTCTTCACTGACTGTCTCAAATCACTACTTGATATTCCTCTACTTATCCACATATGTTTAAGTATTAAGCAACTAATTGAGATCTATGTTCCTTTCTTTCGTATATCCCTCTAGGTAATTGTTGTATTTCAGAATTTTTCCTTAGCTTTTTCTTAATCCTTAATATGGGCATAAGCAGAATGAAAGCATATCTGCTTTCAGAGATCTATGGTTAAGAGCTATTCAGACTGAAAGATTATTAAAAGATGCTGGAAAAGTAATTAATTAAGACAACATACACAACCTCTGTGGAAAAGAAGAGGATGGAAACATCAGCAAAGAAGAGAGCTCTCAGATCTCTATCTAATGGGTAATTAAAACCCCCCAAAATATGATCATAAAGAGGAGGTTCTGACAGATTCTTGTATCTGGAAATATAGAGGAAACAAGAGTATCATAAGACCCACAGGGACTTGTAGACTATGCAAGACTCTTTACAGTTTTGAGGAAACTGTGAAACTGTGCAATAGGATTATTAAGGATAATAAGATGTTTACAGCATGGGACAAAATTCAGGAAAAGGAGAAAGCAAGGTTAATCAGGGAGGAAAATGGAATGGAGTGGGTTTTAAAAGGTCCGTCTTATAGTAAACTTGCTGCTGGGCAGTCTCCTGGTCTGTCCAAGCCCTTTACTATGTCACTGCATTCTACCCTGTCTTCTGTTTAAGCCCACTACTCACTGGTTTCTATGTGAGCCTGCTCTCTGTCCTCACAGGAGTAGGTGTGATTCCTGAGCATACTTCAGTCTGGATCAGTCAGCAAGGAGGAGGGGAGCTACACCAAGGAGCAGTCAGGATTTGTGTTGATAACTGGATAAGGGGTAATTCTACATGGTTAGTAGACAGAATGAAAGACACAGGAATCTGTGAGCATCCTTGTGTATGAATGAAGAGGGTGAAGGTGTGTATATTTTTTTCAGTAGCAAAAGCCAGTCCCTGTCAGCTGGAAAAAACATGTTTCTATCCATGATCATGTGCACAGTGGCACTTTGGGACAGCTGCTCAGTCTTTCACACCAGAGCAGCAGAGAACACACTGAGACAAGCTTGTGCTCCATTCCAGCATCCTTTGGAGCTGATTATCCTTAACCACTGATTTTTCTGCTTCTCTGAGTGTGGATGTCACATTGAGTGCCTAACTTCATGACTTTACATATGATGATAGATAAATACCATTTTTTACTTTATTTTTGGTAAGAAATATTTTCCTTACATTTATGTAAGATTTTTTTTTACCCTTCTAAGCATAAGAAACAGTAGTAAAAATTTGTAGAGGATCACTTTGAGATTATATCAAGATTCCTCCACTACTAAAATTTCACTAGTGGAATTCCCATTAAGAATAAGTGAGTTTCAGATCCATTAAACACATTTTAATTCCTTCTACCCCTTCTTAAATTCTTTAAACACTGTGGAAATTATTGGGTTCTTGATTTAAAATAATTCTACTTTATTTTTCCTTCTTGAGGGCTTCTCAAAGCTCCAATTAGTAACAAAACTTCCTTAACATAAAATTACTTGAATACCTAACTCATTTTTAAAATTTTTAATAATTATCAGAATTCTATTTTCTATTGCATTCTGATTGATATTTTCTGTTTGTGCTATTGCAGTTAAGTCATATTACTCTGTTTTCTGTATACTTCCTTTTCAATCTGACTTGTCAAATTCTTGTCTTCAGTAGTTCTAAATTTTCATTTAAATTTCTCTAGTTTTCAAATTAACTACTTGTTTATTGCTATCATTATACATAGCAGTACATTTTTTCCCAATTGTAAATTATCAGGTGAATTTAGTATTCCCAAGTATGTCTAAACCAAGAAATTTTTACATCATTTTTTAACTATATTTTAAATTGATCAAATCTCCTACTTAATTATTTAAATGAAAATGTCATTTACAGTCCTCATTTGACTTCCCCATCATCCTTCACCAAAGCCACCATTTTGGACTGCATCTTTTTTGTCTGTAGAATAACATAATTACTCATCATTTGTGAAAATGAAGACAGCATTATAAATACATTGGAATCAAAATTTTCAAATTATTTTAAAAATATTACTAGAATAGAATTCAGTTAGTAATATGGTATAAAATAAAACTTTACATCATGTTCTAAATACATTCTTAGATAGTAATCAGTTTTATCATCTAAGTTACCATTTTGCCAGCTGGTGAGCTGGCCTCTCCATGACCAGAGATTTCAAAATCTGAGCTGAAACCTTGACCACATTGCTAAATTATTTTCAATTTATTTAGGAATTACTGTGCAACTAGTGTATCTTACTTTGACCTACTGAGCTTTACACATGAGATTTATAATTGTGAGATCAACTTTCAGGTAGCTGATTTCACCAGTAAGATTTTTGTTTGTAGAATATTAATGTACTATTTTTAAATTACCGTAGTAAAGAGCACTGCATTTTAGTCCTCTTTAAATAAAAATAAACACATCTACTTACATCCTGTAGAACTATTTACAAGAACTATTTACAAAGAACATAACAGCCTCTGCTTAAAACCAAGAAAACTGATGTAGAAGAATCATTTCAGTAAGGGTGTGTGCATACCTGTGTGTGCATGTCTGTGTCTGTATGTTATTGTCATTAAATGAGTTTATTGCTTCCTAGGAAAGTTCTTTTTCCCAAAGAATAGATCTCCATGATAGCAACATATGGAAATGACAACATCACTTTTAGAAAACTGTCAAATCCCACTGGAAGTCCAAATTTGTGCCAAGTTTTCTACTTTTGCACAGACCTATAGGAATGTTTAAGAATTTACTCTGTACAGTCTCAGCAGTCTTCACAAGTTCTATATTGTAGAAACAGGACACATTTTAATGAACTGGTCTTCAAAGCAGATAATGGACATTGGAGAGAACACTAATCAATATGTGCATTTTGACCATACCTGCTGCCAAAGGAGTCTTTGTAAGAGCAGCCTTGTCTCAATTAGGAAAAGAGTTTTTAAAAAAAAAAAAACTTGGGATGTCAAATCTGAGTAACCAGTGAGTGCACATTCATTATCTACTATTGCAATTTTTCCTTCCAGGGTAGGGAAGCATTTTATTTATACCAAAGTTAAACTCAGAAGTTTGATACCTACCTGACTAAGCAATTGCTGGAAGCAATTAGAGGAAAAGTTGCACAGGCCACAACAATCTAAAAGTCAGAGAACAGACAAAGGAACTGGTCACTAGGAAAGAAGAAAAGAGAAGGCAAAAATGAGCCAAATAATGAGTCCACAAAGAACTTAAGGAAGGGAATTCAGTCCTAGAGAGAGGAACATTTTTATGCAGACAAAAGGATAGCCTCTATTATCAACTGCCTATAGTTAAACTGGCAGAAACATATGGACCACACCTCAGAATGTCCTTATGGAACATCTGCTGCAGATGGCCCACTCAGTAGCCTCTCAATAGGTTTTTGTAGATGAGCCAAGACCAGGGCAAAAAATTCCAATATGCAGTTAGTTCCCCACTGCCAGTGAAGCCACACACAAATATGCATGACTTCATGCATCCAGCTGTACTAGGCATCAAAAACTAGGATTTTGTTCTGCAGACATTATTTTAAAATATTTTCACATTAGGATTTTTTACACAATTCCATTCCTAATAGAGAGAACCTATTTTAGTAATAATGTCTCCCAGCTGGACTTTGAGTGAAGTGGTTAATGTGATTTATGGGCCCACATTGAATTTTTCTCCTAATCAGGGTAAAGGGAACAAATGCAATTTCACTTTGTGCCTTTTTGAGTAAAAAAAACCCAAATGAACAAATAAACAAAAACATACACATGCACACACAGAGACTAGCATAACTTTTTGTGATTTGGAATAATAATAATAATACTAATAATAATGACAACAATGGTAATAATACTACAAAATGGAAAGGAAAACTCTGTAAAATCTGTTCAACGCTATCCTTAATTGCTAATTTGACTTTATTTGGAGCATAGATATGTGGTGGTTAGTGGCTGAATGAGGTCAGACTTTCCTCCAGAGAGGCTTAAAAGTAACACCTTTCACTTCATCTAGTTGTCAAACTGCACAGGAAAATACTAATTCTATTACCTTTTGAAAAAGTAAGGAAAAGTGCCAAAGCTCACAACGAAAAAGATGGCAGAGAACTCAGGGAAGAAAAGCAAAAAAGGCATGAAGAAATCATAGGGACATAAAACACAGTGGATTGTTCTTTTTTTTTCCTTCTAATCACAAATAGGTTAATAACAGGTACTGCTGATGTTTTATTGCTTTGTGGTTGGACTTGTATAAATCAGATATTGCATTGCAGAAAACAGCACTGTGCCAGGTTAACACTAGTGTAGTTTTATATTTTCTAGGTATCAAACATTTTGCCTCTATAAAAAGGGGTTTGTAAGATATCACAATGCAAAAGCACACCAAGTGATAGCTAAAGGTAAATTGAGGTTAATGAATCTGTAAATGCTCTCGCACACAAATTAACTATTTGTTTCCTGTCAACAAATTGTTAATTTTGAAATACCAGACTCTACAATTATTTCAGTGCTGTCCACTTTCAATATGAATACGTAATTCTCAAGCAATCCATGACATCTATCCAGGTAAAGTTGTCTTCATTCTCTTCCATATCTATCTAACCTTCAAATTACCCTCAGAAAACTATTCTACTACTTTAGATAATCAATATGTAATTCAACGAAAGTATAAAGCTAGGGGCAACATATGATTTAATTGAATTAAATAATTAAATACCACAAGGGCACAGCCTCCATTTTCAAAACTTTTTTTTTTTTCTCTCCAAGAGAAACTCCAGTCTGCAATAGTGGCATACTACAGTCTCCAGGCCTCATAACAAAGAATTGAGGTTAGCAGTATTGTTGTAGAAAATATGTGAGTCTTCATTGCAGTGGGCACTGACTACAATACAAATGAGTCTCTTCTATGCTCACGATCAGCACTTCTGTGGAAGAAAAACATTAAGTGGTGTTTGTATCCTTGACACAATATGAAGTGAGATTAAGATAAGCTCCTCTGTGGGTGAGTATAACAAGAGAATTAAAATTAAACAGCAGGGTTTTTTATGACTGGAGATGCAGAAAGCTACCTAAACATTAAAACCATTATCGGTTTGACTCGAGGAATGAAAATGCATGCGCTCCACAGTTTTTATTAGGGTAAGCCTATTTAAAAGCCCTTTTCTTCTCTCTTTCTCTGGTATCTGTAAGGCACCTTGGAATATAATCCCCTAATTTAGGCAGATGTAATTTAGGTAAGCACTTCTGTCCTAGTTACCAGATGCACTACTGCCCTCTGCCAATAAGGGAAAACAGTAGTGTTTATTCGCAATACACACAAAAATCTGAACTTGTTCAAATATATAAAATGTTCCATTAAATTGGGAAGGGAAAAAATTCTAAAGGAAAGGAATTACGAATATATAAATTAACAAAGAACTATTTATAGCATAGCAAAATACGCCAAATCTTATTCCTTTTTCTCCCTTTTCTGTGTAAAAGGACTGTGGTGACACAAAGTAACTCTTGCATGCCTGTGGCTGGGGAGAGGCATGCCACAGCATATGCACTCAAGGAAAACCACCATCTCCTACACAATCCAGGCACAGATGCAAGAGGCATAATTGCAGCCACAGGGAACAGGAGGAAGAGCTGTGACTCATAGCTCTCCACAGATGCCAGACCCTGATCCCATGGGCTTCCCACGCCTGGGGCTTGTTGGCAGGCAGTTGGAAAGGAACAGACTCATCCAGCAAACCACCAGTGTGAACAGCTGGAGGACCAGGCAACCAGCTGTACAGGGTACAAAAGTAACCTAAGCTTGCCTAAATCACCTGTATCCCCTTCCTTCCTGAACCAATAGTCTGCAGGGGCAGATTGCACACACTGTCTATCCCTGGGCACTGTTTGGATGGTATATGCCATGACCCATGGGTCCTAGCTCATCCATTGTTATGAATGTTCCTGACGCCCAGGGATCCACTGCCCTGGCTGACCCCAAACTGTTCTGCTCCCTGAGGACTCACAGTAATTCCACTATTCAGTGATTAGATGGTAAACAGGAAAAAACCAAACAAAGGAACAAGCAAAAAAGTGTATCATATTATCCTTATTGTGAAAAGGTAACATTTTACTATGCTCTGAAGCAGAAATAATCTTCAAAGACAATGATTAAAAGATATCTTTCCTGTGCATGGAACATGGGTATTTCACAGTCTTTGCTCCTTCCATGGTAGTAGTAAGCTCTCAAAATAGTTTCTCCTCTTCCTTTTCTTCCAGGAAAAAAACATAAACAGATGTGGAAACGTGTTTCTTTTTCATGTACAGTCTAAGGTAGGTACCAAAATAAATGTAGCCCAGAAACATCTCTCCTTTTCAACTTAAAATTCCATAGCTGAGCATGACATTCAGATTTCTGCTGTTGCCACAGCTTCTGACAACTTTGTTCTAAAACATGAGATATAATAGCTCTCTAACAGGTTTCTCAAATCACTTTTCCAAAGTATAATCTGTGCTTTAAAAAGCATCAAATGAGTTTTTGAAAAAGCAGAACAGATTTTGTATCAAAAATGCTACTATTCCAGATGTACTAAATGTTTTCTGTGCCCCTGTGTTCAGATATCATTTTTATCATAGGTCTCATTGACAAGCAAAAGTGAGGGCCAATGTTGAGCCACACAAAACATTAACTGCATCTGTGGAGGAATTAAAGAAGGAATCATTAGAAGATTTAGCCTATAATATGGAACAGAAAATGAAAATAAGTGTATGGCTCTGTATGTGCACAACTGGTGAAGTACTTACTTGTGGTTAATGGATTTTTAAAGTTATGAACATTTCCTTTTTTTTTTTTTATGGTGAACTTAGCAGAACATTTTGATTAGTGGAAAATCCATTACTTGTATGACAAGGGAACAACTGACTTCCCAACACAGCTGCTGTGGCCATGCTACATCTATTTGTATACTATAAATACCCCAGCAATATTATAAATCTTTGTAATAATCTTCCCCAAAACTTTCCACCCTGCAGTTATCTCAAGTGCATTACACTAAACACCATGCACCTTGCAGATTAGGCTGGCTAGCCAGTTTCTGTAAACTGGTCATGAGGTGCTGTTAGAATCCAACATCTGAAGAATTTCTACTTGAAATAAAGAATCAGTGATTAGAGTCAGAGTTGTTAAATGCTCATATGAGACTACACTAAAAAACCTGACAACGAGGAAGCTTGATGTTAATGGCTGCTATGTTAAAGACTCTAATAAATCTAGCTAAGTTTCACAGGAAAAATTTGGCAGAGTTGTTCAAGCAAGAAGTGGCTAAGAAGTAATCAATATGGTTACTTACAGTGCATGGAAGACTGATAGAATATCAATTCTAATAAGAACAACTATACAATAGTATGAAAGCAGTGTCAATAAGGTAAGGAATTATAAATCCATTTGGTTGCAATGGAATCACTTAGTTTACACACACTGCTTGAGAAGAGTTGTAGATGCTACCGCACTACCACTATTGCTCAAGGAGAGTAGGAAGCAATGCCAGTACATACCATTATGCCTCTGCTGTCTTCCATTCAGAGATAACCATATGCATACTCCAAAGGTATTTGAGCAACATTACACAAATAGAGCTCCTGCTGAAGAGAATGGGTAACATTTACAGACAGTGTAGGCTCTTTGTTTGAGTGGAATCATTCCATCAAATGAATGGGAAATCAACAGGCATATTTGAGAGCAAAATGTGTTTCTATCAACACGCTGATATCATTATTGTTCCTGATGACTGAGTTCATTTCAGTTACAGAGTCATTAAAAACGCTTCATGCACATACATCTAAAACATAGTTACAATTAAATCAAAACAAACTCTGTGATTTTACAAAATTCCACAAGTAATTATATACATTTAATATGATTCAGTTGCTTAAATATAAACAATAAATGCCATTTCACATCCCTAATGGTGTGATAGCTGTATGTCAGGATAGACAAAAAGGTATAAACACATCCACGTAGATGTCTCACAATTGAGAATGTCTGGCTTCCTATGTTAAGGCAACTGAAGACCTCTCAAAAAGTTTTCAGGGAACGGTTTAAGAGTGCAAATATGTATATTTTCATAAATGGTGTGTCCCAGGGCTAACAGAAATGGATCAGCCTATTTATATACTCAACAATAGTCTGAAAGGAAGAAGGGGCATAGCAGGTAGTGTAGAATTATCCCCAAATACCCCGACCTAAATGTGATTTAACTACATGTGGTGATGGGCTCCTGAGCAAAGAGATTGCTCAAAATTTTAACACTTCAAGAACCATTTAATGATGAAATAGAGGAACAGCCTAAACTGGAAAATAGTACCTATGGTTCTAATCAAAGGATTCTGATTACTTAGCCAGCTGTACATGAGCTTGTAACAGTAAACTGCTAGGTGTCTGAAATCTGTTCATATTTCTGGATACCATGACAGTTTCTGCTACTTGAAGATGGAAAGGATTTAAAACAGAATTGTGATTGCAGAATATTTACTCAACTAAAACCATGGTAAGGGTTATGGTTAACATTTGCCTCAGGTTTTATTTTACCCCAGAACTGAGTTGTCTAAGATTAGTAATGCTCTTCTTTCCCCGCTAACAAGGTTTTGCAAGGCATGTTTTACAGGCTTTACAGCTGCAATTACCAGTAATTCTGACTGTCACTCACTGTTTTTACTGTCACACAAGTAGATATATATTAGTACTTGAAACATTGATTTTTAGAATTTCTTCCTGCCAACCACCTGACTTAGTACCTTCTGCTACCTCCTGCACAGAAAATTATGTGATTGGCAAAATGCTTGGTCAAACATCTACTGATCAAAGTGCAGATAAGTAGTTTGGTATGTGACCAAAATGTAGAGGTCTTAAGCAGAATATTTAGTTTATAAAGTGACAGTTCAACTTAAGATTTCCTGTCCATTTAAAAAATAAAAATAACCTTAAAGCAACAGAATTGTTTGTTGAATCCATACAGGCAGGAAATTTAGCTGTTATAAATTGACCTGTATGTACACGAGGTGCTGAAAATACAACAGCTGCATTTAGTGACAGATGCAATATTGGTGGTTTTTGCTTGCTGAAGAATACTCTTTTGTTTGTGGCTTTTACATACAGTATTAAAAAGCTATACTCAAAGCAAAATAGACCTCAAGTTCAATACACTTTTAGAAAAGTAATTTCCCAACACTCGGAATTATCTAATTCCAGACATTTAAAATCCGATAATGCTTATGATCATTTAACCATTTATATGAAATAGAGGTTTTAGAGAAATCTCACTTTTACTAATTACTAGGAATTCTGTTCAAAGATATAGATTTATTATCCTTCAATTAGATGCCTGGAATGTGAGTTTTTAGAAAAAGGCAAATAATTCATTGTTTACTGAGAATTTGCAGACCACTTACAGAGTAAAGAAGATAAGAGTTATAGCAATACTTGTAGTATAATCTGATTTTTTTTGAGATTACTTTAAAATTCCTGTCCATTTAAACATTGTTTATGCTAGTGAATAATACATGACATAACTGTCTGTAGTGAGAGGACTGAGGTTACATGCACATCAAGGTTAATATGGTAATGTCTGTATAAAACTTATCTCATGAGATAAAAATATTATATTTTCTATTATATGTTCCATAAAGCAGGAAAAGTTTTATATGTTCTCTTCACACAGCCTTAAATGTCATTCATGTGCAGCAGCTAAGACATAAGCGTGTACCTATGGAATCAGCAGATAAAAGATCAGCTGAGAAGGAGTTGTTATGACTAAGTAGCCTTAGCAAAGATGGAGTTGTTATCCTGATATTATAGTGACTTTATATCAAGTCAGCAAGAAAAATATTAATTGCAGTGAGTCACATGATATTTTGTTGAAAGAATTATTATTTGATTAAGATCAAATGTAATAATAATTTAATGTTAATGCACTTATTTCTGAGGCCAGGGAACAATTTAGGGCCTCCTCAAAAGGCTCATATTTCTTCTGCGTGAACTCCCATATCAGAGGGCTACAAACTCTGAAATGTGACCCCGTAGATCATGGAACAACTTTTCTTAAGTTTAGTATTAATGTGTCATTACATTTCTTCAGTAGGGTACTTATTTCTGTTCTTTGCAACCACATCACGTAAAATGTGCTATCAGATGAAAAAACGTTGGATGGTATCAAGTTTAACATCAAACAATGCTTATCCATAGCTTGCACACCACACCATGACACATTCAAACAGCTGCATGCTCTTGAGTTACTGGAACAAATGATGGGAGCAATTCAGAAGGCTGAGAAAGAGCAGCCTTTGAATTCAAGTTCTCTCTTTTTGACCACTTTTGTTCGCTTAGTTTTTCATTCAAAACCGCTAGGAAATCAAAATGAAAATAGCATAATTAAATCAGTCACTGAGCCAAGCAGCTATAGAGCAGGCCCAGTAGGGAAGCATCAGGACAGCAGAGAGATGCTGATAAGAGCTGAGTGCTGCCAGGGGGACTGCAGCTGCTCCCACACCTCAAAGAAGCCTCAGAAGCAAGAATGACCAGGAGCACTGTGAACAGGGTGATCAGCCAGGGCATGGCACTACAGTTGATGTGGGAACATCAGTGACACCCTACCAGCAAAAAACATCTGTCCAGTTGGTCATCAGCCCCACAGAAGGAGGTCAGCTATGGTGTCCATACAGTAGAAACCATGTCCTCTGCACTCCTCAGAATGGGTGTACCAATCCAGCCACAGCTCCTGTAAAAACATGCAGCTGTGAAAGTCTTGGACTGCAGATGTGCCAGAGCTTTGTGCTGGTAACTGATGGCAGAAGGGAAAACAGTTGTGTGAGGTCCAACTCAAGACCTAATATTTCTTTTCTTACTTTATGTTGCCATTTCCAGAAATTCCTCTCTCTCATTTATAATAAACACTGTCACGTTCTTAATTTTCAACCTTCTTTTAAGAATATTTCTAACCTTTCATTAAAAAGGAAAAAAAAAAAAAGGCCAGACTTCATTTCTTGCATGGAGAAAACAAAATCTGCACATAAGATCTGTGAAGCCTCTACCTTTTTCTTGCCCTTCACAGCACTTCTTTTCATTGAGTCTTTAAAGACCATTAACACTTTATGTTCTTCTTAGATGTCTCCCATTACTTTCTTTGTCTCACATCTCTCTGTGTAAATAACCCTGCCAGAACTTTATCTCAGAAATGAAACAGGATAAGTGGACAACTGTAATTACAGTGACATACTAAAAGGGCTGAAAATCTTGAACTGATTAGAAAACTAGATGGCTATTAAAGACAGAAAATCACTCAAACAGTTTGTGAGGGGGAATTTCACTGAAATGGTAGTATAAGCATTAAAAGTAGGGCTTATTTTGTTCACTTTGTAGATCAGCATCTTGGAAGAAATTATGTTGTGTGCTTTGGTGGAGTTTACCACACATTAAAAAAAAAAAAAAGGAGCCAGTCAACATAGAAGTGGAAGCAGAGTTGAGAAGGATTCCAAAAAGCAGCAGCTTGGACTGATAAAGGGTTTTACCAAGACTAACATAAAGCAATGAGATTGTTGACTGGTAATTCAGAAAAAAAAATGTACCCTGAGCACTGCATTTTGACTGAGTGAAATAGTCAAATAAAACCTGTTGGGATTTTGGTTTTGTTTTTTTCTTCTTTTTTTGTTTTGTTTTGGATTATTTTGTTTTGGATTATTTTGTTTTAAATAGTAGAAGGTATAAACTGTTTAACAGTACACTGACCATAATTTTAAGGGACATGTGTTAGATGAGTGCCAAGATTAGCTTCACAACTTATATGGGATGGCATTTTGTATATCCTCCAGCTGGGGGAAGCTTGCTTCATACTTCTTCCTCATCAACACTTGCAGGAAAATTCAGTAATCACATCCCAATCAGTAGGGTGAATGTTCCATGTTCATTAGAATGAACATGAAGAAATCAAAAGGGGAGATATCAAGACACAAAAAAAAATTGAAAGAAGGCAAAAAAACCAAACTTGTCTGTGATAAATCTACTAAGAATTTTTATATGGGCACCATTATCCTATTGTATTATTTGTCTTAAATGTGGCTTCATCTTCCTCTGCCAAAATAACAAGTTTCTGCCAGCAATGAAAGCACAAGTGTTGTTTGAAAGTACCATCCATAAGAAAGTGTCACAAAATTGATGAATGTTGCTAATCAGTTTTCTTTCTTTGAAGGGAAATGGTGTCCATTTTCCATGTTTTTCCATGAAGAACTACCAAGCAAAGAGTACTGCCAAGAAACAAACTATAGATCTTTGGGAATCTTCTTGGTCATCCACCAGGAAAATTTTCACAGAACGTAATGTAGCCCGAATGTAACAGTGATCCTCAGAGAACTCACTGGCACTTGAACAGAGCACAGACTGAGTATGGCTCTTCCGCTTTCAGCATAGCAGGTCTCGGTGGCCTTTTGACATTGAAGAATGCTGAAATCATCCTACTTCATCAATCCTGAAGTAAAACATTCCTAGGATCTGGAGAGCAGCATTTCCTGACAGAAACTGGCACCAGTGTGGATGTGGCAGTTCCCAATAAAGGCATCAAAAAGTAGTAGTACTGAGAATTTATCTAAAGCAGCTGACACATGGCACTCAGTGCCATGATCTAGTAGACAAGGTGATGTTAGGTTAAAGGTTGGACTCAATGATCTCGGAGGTCTTTTCCAACCTAGTTGATTCTCTGATTCTGTGACACAACTGGCCTGGAGACAACTGACTGACAGTCAATCACTTTACAATATAAAAACCAAGCTCCACTTTTAACTTCTAACACAGCCTTTCTAGGAATGTGTGTATAGAGATTACTGCCTTGAGTGGGGGTGTCCCTCAAGGTTACTCCTCGAGGTGGAGTGAGACTTGCCCACAGTCACTGGTATGGATGAGTAACACCAATCTCTACTCAATAATTATTTTTCTAGCTTTAATATAATTGCTTCAATAATCTTCCATAAATAATTATTGCACTGTGCTAGTAGTTATAGTGTAATAGTCTACACTGTGTAGTAAATAATTCTGGTTAAAGTGTTTTAATCTAATCATTATAATTTTCATCACCAAAAATTAAATTATTTATTTCATTCATGTGAATATATTCGGTTTTGACGTCCTTTAGCCTTGCAGGACAAAGTCACAGAAAGACTCAATTACACCTACATAATCTTTGAAAACAAAATGTTGACCAAGTCTGGGGATGAGATGGGATCCTGCTGCACTTTGGCTTCTCTCTTAGGAGGAGTTTGGAAAACAAGGGGATCATTTCTGCAAGTCTTGACTCAGTGGGTGGGTTTCTTTTACAAAATTTTCCTGAAGTTTCTATTCCTCCCCATGACACATAGGTATAATTAGTCTTTTATAAAGTATTCTTTAAATAAAGTTGCTGATATGTTTTAAATGCCATGGAAGGAAATTGAGAGCATTACCAAAAGTAAAAAAATAAAAGTGCAATGGCCTCATTAAAAACAATTATGGAAGTACATAGTGCAAAGTAGTGCTCAAAAAACTAATACTGTATATTAGCGAGTCTTGATGGTGATAATCCACAGGCCAGTGCACAGTTTGTGAGGTGCACAGATACCTCCTCCTAATGTAATTCGAGAATGCTGTTAACACAAAGAACTACACGTAGGAGCAGTGCAATGAGTTTCCTTGGATTTTACAGTCACAGGGATTCTCTAAGAAAGCAAAAAGACTATTTAATCTCTTTGTCTTTTTTTTTTGCTGTTCCTAATTCTAAGATTAAAATATAAGCAATTCAAAACTAATACTGCTTATCTGTATACAGATATGTTAACAGATTACTGACAGGTGACTCAAAATCAGATACTTGTGTTGAAAATGCTGCATTATTTAAATGCACACATAAATCTGAATCATGAGTAGCAAAAGTATTTTATCATTTACAATAGCAATATTACTCTGTTCATCATTCTAAAGAACAGTTCAGCAGTTTCATCACTGCACGATTATAAAGGGTATGTTATCAGGTTTTCTGGGGCTATATTCACATATTTCTATGTGTAATTCTGGTTTCATTATTATTTAAATCTATTAAGAGTTTTCCCCTACTCCAGACATAGACAGTGAGCAAGTGAGTGAGGTATGTATCTTAACCTCTGTATCACTTAAATGAAAATTCCTGGTAATGAGAGACAAAACATAAGGAGAAGAAATTCAAACTTTCAAATTATTTAAAAGTATTGTTACTTCAAAACAATATGCATTTCAATTTTCTTCTCTCTTATTTTATCAGGGTATTCCACAGAAAACCTTTTACCATTTCTAATGATAAAAATCTTCATGAATTCTTTCTGGAGAATCAAAGCATGCTGGAAACGTTAATGTCACTTAGTAATAATAATAAAAAATTATTTATCATAGTATTACACTTTTCTCCCCCAAAAGTGTGTGCATGTATGTAAAGCTGTAAAATTTTGTGGATTCATGGGTGAAAGCACATAGCATTAAGCATAAGATTTGCAGGAATGATGAAAACCCAGCTCTGAAAAAATAAAATGTTTCATCTCATACACTGATCAATTTCCTAGGGCTTAAGTGGGTGAGCAGAACCCTAAAAGTCTTTTTCAGAAGTGCCTTTCAGACCTTTTCAGGAAACAGTCTGGATTTCTGCATTTTGTTTTTCTCTTAAAAATAATGAGGAAGGGAAAAGAATATTCATATAAATAAGGGAAAAAAATACAGTTGCTTAGAGCTAATGTTCAGTCTTGTTTTACACAGCCCTATTAATATATTTACTGTTCTAATCTTATGAATTTCTACCACTACTGTGAAAGCATTATTTAAATATGCACAAAAGCATATGATCTTTAGGGAAATTTTGTTAAGTAGATAGATTTTCATCAGGTTTTTAAAGGAGAGTGATTATTTACTTTTACTCTTTCAACCAAACAGAGCATCTGACTCTAGTTCACCAGAGATAAAAGCTGTAAGGAACAATAAATTGTCAGAGATATTAATCATGCTAGTTCCTAGACTTTAAGATGTTTTCCTATAACCCTTCTCCATGAAAAACTACAACTGCTTATAAGGCATGTGCACAAATGAATCATTAGAATGTCATCAGTAATGGGTTCATTGGGCAGGAAAGGAAGCCCTGCCCTCATTCCCAGTGAGCTTTGTCTTTCAAATTTCAGTGTGAGAGATATTTAGTTCAAACATAATGTTTGGTGTTTAGCAAAAACAAACACTTCAAAAGTTTGGAGTTTTTAAGTTTGTAATCCTTAGAGAAAATAAATCAGACAAGGAAATGTTATAATGAGCATTTTACTGGCAGAGTTAATTCTTTCTTAAACTTTTCCAAAGAATTTCCATTTATTAAGTTACAGACTATAAATTAAATTTATTGATTCTAAGCATTGCCACATGCCAAAAGCCTTCTCTGTTAATATGACCCCATCAAATCTTGAAATTGTCTAACAATATAGAATTTGTTGTTTTTCTATAACAACTGTTTCTGCTATTCAATTGCAGCCTGAAAATTATAAATATACTACGAAAAGAAAACTTATCTCACTGTATTAAATAGGAAAACTGAGGTTCCATATGCTGAACATAGACTTACCACCAAGTTATGCCTTTGCAGTCAACTTCTTTTTTTAATGGAATAATGGAAAGACCTATACATCACATGTGGAAAACAATATTTTAATACATTTTGTTTAATTGAAGTATTTTTCAACTCTAATTGAAACTCAAATTATTTCAATTCTTTCAACCTAGGTATTGATTTCAATAGATCAATAATTATTTATTGATGGTCACTCTATTTTTATGTTTGTTTAACTAATTTTGGGAATCACCCAGAATTTCTTTGCATTTATTTTAGGAAATCTTTTTGTCTTACAGTCATTTAAGTGCCTTTAGATTCTTCCCACCATAGGTTATAGAATCGGTTTCAAATCTCTATGCAATATTCAACATTAAATGAAACAACTACGATGAAGGTTAACTAAAAGAAAAGATCTGGAGTTTTATAGTCATTGTCAGGTCATGTTATTTCATGATCAAGATGATGCTGACATTATTTTGCTGTCTACACTTTGTTTTGCATCTAGAATGAATCTCAGGTCAGAAGCCAAACAAAACCCAAAACCTATCACTATTCATGTTAGTATTTGGATGTGAGAGCACTTTACAGTAGACAGTGATCATTTATTTTTTATCTCATCCTTATTTAATTGAAATAAAATTAAAATTGCCTGGAGCTTATCAAATGACTTTTTCTGCATTCATTGCATGAGGCATGCTGACTTCTTAATGCCAAGTTGGAAAAAATATGAGGTCTGTAACTTGGAAAAGAAACCAAAGAAAGTCCTTTCTCAGTTCCGGATTTTTTAATCACCTTTCTTTTAGCCTGTTCTATGAATAATTAAGCCTTATTTATACCCTGAGGGTGATAATATTCTTCACGTGCTCTTTTGGTAATTAAAACCAGTTTCTCCTTGTGTGTACTTTGAAAAGATGATATTCTCTAGGGATTCTCAATAAGCTTAAGAAGTGATTCCAACCTAAGCTTTAACATATGCTCTCTTGAAACTAGTACTCCTGAAAAGATATCCTATTACAACTCTGAAACCTAACTTATATCTCCTCTCTATTTCTAACCCAGTATGTGACTGGACAATGATTCTGTGTTTTGGTGGAGTATTTTCAGGCCCTACTCACCATTAATTAGTCATTGATAATGTGAGGTTTTTTTGAGGCCCTGCTCACCTTCAGACTCTACAATCCTATAACATAAGGTTTTGTCTCCCCTTCAAGAATTGTGTTTGACATTCATGACTTCAATATTGAAACAATTACTTTCTGTGTCTTATTTAAGAATATTGATATTAAGAAGCATTATTAGGGATATCTCTATTTTTTATAGGATGAAATAATCAATATGATACTTTTCTTCTTCATAAAAAATCTGAATCATCTTGAAAAATGCCTATGTCCTTGGATATTCAACTTTTGGAGATAATCCTTACAGCATCTGAAATGACTTACTGGCATATCTGAAGAAAGATTATAGAACTCTGTACTCACCCATGCAAACATAATTGCATTATTTATGTTTGATAGTGTTTCTATAAGTAAGCCATCAAACAATAAAGGAACATATTTAAGCTCAACATTATTTTTGCTTACATACTTAGTATCATTGCTAACACTTCATCTCCATCCTACTGCTCTTTGTATTTTAATGATTTTGCAGCAAATTCCTTTGGTAGGATTCTATTGAGGCCTATGTTCTCAGAGTCTGAATTAACAGGCTGTGTGTTTAAGGCAGTATTTACTGAAACTGAAGTATCCCCTTCCATTGGATTCTGTTCTATTCCTACACTTGCACCCACCAATTCAATTATTGATCATATTTACATTATGATCATTATTTAGCCTACAAAATTATAAAAGCAAAATGTACCAGCAGTGAAAGACACCAGTTTCTACCAGGCTAATCAAGCCATTATCAGTATCTGGTCCAGCTGCAAAATAGCAAAATAAAAAATTTAGCTTAACATAGTCACTTTCACAGCATGAACAAGGATTTTGCAGCATCTTCATGGGTTTTCTTTAGCAACATCAAAAAGATACCAACCAATAGCATAGAGATAAATGCAGCACTAGCAGTTGCAAAGGTTTCAACATGTGAGTTCTATCTTTTTGCCATCACTTCTTTCTGCCTTTAGTAATATTCTGTCCCAGTTAAGGTGCAACAGGTTGAAATCATAATAATTATGGAATAAAATGAAACAAACTGAAACAGATAAGGGGCTCTAAGTTTGCTGTATGAAATAATTTGTGGTATTTATTGTCTCCTACCTAATAATGACATTTGAGTAAACGGTTCAAAAGCTCTTGACTCCAAAGGCTTCTCATATTGGACAAAGAGCATACAGGATTGATTGTTTTATTATTTATGAACTTACAGCTCATTGTAACCTATCATAGTACTTTACTGTAATAAATGAGCCATACTACTGTAAGAACAATAAGAAACCTTAGAAATGTACTCCACACTCAGATAACACATAATACATGTTTTATTTGACAAATAAAGTCTCGACAACAAGAAAGCCTTAATATATACAATTCATGAATCCCAAAAGTCTAATCTTTCTCAGAAGAGCTTAACATGCAAGTACAAATCCCAGACTTTTAAATAAGTATTCTTTTCCAGAATTACTTGAAGAAGAAATTGTTTATTTTTTGTACATATTGATCCACAAAATAAACTTGTTTGGAAAGGAAACATAGCAATATAAAATTTTGAGCAAAGTTTGTCTTGTGTCAAACAGAAAAAAGGTGACACTATCTATTTTAAAACCTTGAAATAGATTTCCTTTCATTTAATAGGCCTAAAATTCATGTTCAGGATTAAAAGAGTTAAAAGAACAGACCGCTATGTGGTACCCAAAGGAATCCAGGCTATAAAGTCATGTTTTTGAACAAGATATATGACATATACTTTGAAAGCTAAACTAGCTAGTTCTTAATATTTTCTTATACTACAAACATTTCCATAGTTTCTACTCTACTGTTGTCTGGGTCCTGCTCTACCACAGCAATTCTGTCTCAATTTATCATTAATACGAGATGAATATTTTTGCACAAGAAGAATATATGATCAAAATTAATTGGATTGGAATGAAGAAATGGGAAATAACTTTGTAAACCTAAATTTAACTTTACATACTCACCTACTGTCTTAGTACTTTTGTCCTGTGTGTGATATTTTATTAAGGCCATAAGTTTCTACATATCTATTTGTATTTTCGTAATATTATTTCTATTATCCCATCCTCTAAGATTCCCATGAACCGATTGAAAATATAAATAAAGTAGCTGAAAACAGGGGAAATCATAATCACAGTATACACTGGAGCATATAATATGTCCTGTAACAAAGTGTGATATTATGACTTAGAGAGCTTTAAAAAAAATCTACTAATAAATTCCTATACAAATTTTGGAAGCTATTGCTGTAGATATAGAATCTTGGTAAGATTAGAAGTAGAAGGTTCTGATTTAGAAGTCAGACTAATTCATGCCAGTTAGGTCCATAAAAATTCTAGGCAAGGATATATCTAATCCTCATAGAATCAAAGGATATCCCTCCAATACTCCTAATCTAGTGTTTGAGAATGCTGGTAGAGGATCTCAGATAGTGGTCAGCCTCTGAAGTTCTCACTAATATATCTTAGTGCCATAGTTATTTATCTTAGCACCACATTCACTGGTCTGACCTACATTTCTAAACAAGAAGTATTTGATTTCTGATGCATATTAAGTTTGGATATCAATGAATGGTGATGGTTGGGCAGCTGGAAGCATATACCAAGTTTTTGTTGTTTGTTTGTTTTTTTTTAATAAAATCACTCAAAGTCTGTGATCAGTTGCTTCAACTTACATTACTAAAGAGTACGGCAATCTCAACTCACACAATAACACAGTAAATACCTATGCAGACTCATATACAATCAGTTTCAACATTTTAGAATGTTATGTAGTCATTTACTATGCATTAATATATTAATAATTTTTTTTCTTTTCACATGGTAATCATGTCAGATAATTAAGTCCTCTAAATACTTACTTTAGCCCTTATAGCTGATCAAAAGGTTATGGTAACCACAAAATAATTCAAAAACTGGAAATTAGTAAATAATATGCACTTGGAAAGTTACCTCTAATTTACTGAGAAGAAAGCATTACAAATAAATGCAGCTTTACCTGAAACAATAACCTTCCTGAAACAATACTTTTTTAACCTTCCTGAAATGATACTTGGCATCATTTTCAGGCAGACAGGTTCATCTCAGGATTTTGGAATTGTCCAAATAAGCTCTTTAAAACCAGCATAGTCTGGGATTTCACAATGTGGACAGTCACCTTCATCCTAAAGATATTTGTTTAGTGTCATTGGTTGCTACTGTGGGACATGTCTTTTGATGTAGGGAAAAAAAGATACACAAGAAATTCTAGAAAAAAACATCCTGATGTGAATAGTGCCCTGAAGTTTGTAACTAAATAATAAATGAGATGAAGGAGAATAGTGAACCATCAATACACTTTTAAATGTGTAATTATGAATAGATCATAGAATGTATTGGAGAAAAGTAGGAACAATGCCTACTGCTGTCCATTCTGTGAAAAATGAGAGGACAGTTCAGAACAGGGAGAGCACAGACAAGTCTGAAAATACAGTCTGCTAAATGTGATACCCAGACATGTTTTAAGTAGTAATGCAACACCATACATTTCCTTGCATTTATTCTTCTAAAAGGTGCAGACATAGCATTGTGAAGACATAATGGAGCAGGTGGCATACTGACCAAGATTATGCAGTTTTCTCTCTGGTTAGTTCAAGTTAAGGTCTCTGGTTATTGTTTTAGTTTCTGATTCCCAGCACAGGATTGGCTGCATATGTTTATGAAATCGCAGTGTCTCTGGAGAGAAATCATGAACTGGGTCAACCTGACTCTATAAAATGATTAACAAGGAGTTAATAATTTTCCTATTCACTGTTCCTCATTATCACATTGTACTCCACAACAGATTGTAACATACCGAAGTGATGACACTGCTTTCCTATACCAACAGTGTGAAGAATAAAAAGCATAGAATATCTGTACCTTGGGAATGTAAATGTGAGGAACAGAATGATGGCTGGGTTCCAGTTTGAGTGTTGAAGTGTTATGACAAATAGGTTAACAAATCTGAACTAATGAGGTAAGCCTGTCTCCTGGCCAGCATTAATGAAAGGGTTGTTTTACAGTCTAGTTAGTTACTGCAAGGTGAACTACACAGAGAAACCATATATACCTTGGCAACAACTGTATTATTTCATGGATACAGTGTTAAGACATTACTTACTTTAGATCTCCAGTTTTATTAATTTTGCTATGTAAGGCATATTCAATGGCCCTGAGTGTTTAATGGGACATAAACAAAAAACAGTTGTGAATTTTAAGACTGCACACAAAGTGCATTTCTCTAATTTCTGACCCAGTCACGCTCAGACACAGAGTGCTTCATGAGTGCTTCATGATGCTAGCAGAATTTCAGTTTAAATAAAAAATCTTTGTTCACCATTTTCTGATATTACAGAAAAATAGTACAGTAGTTCTTGTTTACATCCTTAAGGACGTCATACAGCACAGTTAAGCCAATATTCATACTAAAAGCATTTTCCTTGCATACATACAAGTGATGTACATTACTTCTCTTGTGGATATGTCTTAAACTATCAAAATATTTAGCAGTAAGACAAAAGACAAAACAGTGATCAAATAAAGTAAAGTGGTTTACTAAGCCTATATTTTGAGCTTCTGACTGTATGGATCTGAACTCAGCCTTTGATTTAAACAATATGTAAGGACAACTTTGCTAGGTCACTGTGTATTCATCAGGTTAGAGAAATAATTCCTGCTCAATGCCTAATTTTTAATGCACTTTATATATATATAAAAATGGTTCTACATCAGCAATTTATTTTTTCATACTGATTTTTGAATCACGTTCTCTCCACTGTGATTTATTGTAGATCTTCAAGTGGTTACATACTTTTTAAAGTCTATTTGTTTACTTTTGTTGTTTGTGTGCTAGATTCTCAACTAGAACACACTGACCTACAATAAATCTTCAAGTGAAGAAAAGGCTTTTTAAAATTTGAATTTAATTAAAAAAAAAAGATTCATCTTAAAAGACCAAGTCCCTGGTATTCAGCTTGTCATCCGACTCCAATATAATATTCAAATCTTAATTCCTATGCAATTTTCTCAGAACTTTTTTCTCTTGCCTGTGTTTACTTCATCTGGAAGTAGTACCTGTGCATATATTAGTGCTTCTTGCTTTAGCCAAAACCTTGTTTTTAAAACATACTCTTATTGTGGCAATGTATGTTTTAAAAAGATGTTTTCCTTTATACTGGGCCAACCTTTGCAGTTCATTTCAGGTATTCACCGACTTCTACTCCAGTCTGAATTCTAAAGGTTATGAATTGTGAGCTACTACTGAACCTTCTCTGAAATGCAGTAATAGTTCACAAATTTGGCTTATTATGACAAAAATAAGGATGGCAAGTTTATAAAATTTATTAAATTAAACAAATGAATATAATCTACTTATAAGAGTCAATCATATATGCTATACACCATTGCTGACTCTTTTAAGGACCTTCAGAAAATTATTTTACTTCAAATTTACCTTTTGCATTTGCAAGGTAAGGTGTGCAAGATCCCTTCCATAAAAATTGAAGGTCCTTTAGAACTGGAGCTTAAATCTGCTAAGGTAAAAATTATTATACATGAATAATAGGTTGTTTTCCACAGATAGAATTGTAATGCTAGAAAAAGTGTGATGCAGCATCTATAAGTGAATTTTTAGTGTAACTAACTTGGAGACTAATAGAAAAATACTTATATCAGTGTGATTTCAACTACTGGATACTTATCTACAGTCACTGCTGCTGTATAAAGGGTTGGATCAGATCATGAAGCTACTGCAAGACTGTAGATATTCTTGGAAATTATTTCTTCAGCTCTTTCTCCAGCAAGGTGTTTAGGATGAATAAACTGGACACTATGAAAAAAAATCCTTTTACTTTCACTGTAGTTCTAATAGAAAATTACTATAAACGTGCTGAAAACGGCAAGATCTTTCCTAATTAATAGCAACTAGAAAAATAACAGCAATAGCATAAACACGTTGCCTCTCCCCTGTCTTCATACTCTAAAAGATGAAACTTTTGACTTTCTAAATTCATATCCATTACTTTCTCTTTGGTTCAAGCTGAAACAACTATTTCTAAAGGAATGCACACATTTTTTTTGTTACTAAGGTATTTTCCTTCCTTAATGGGCTTACAGTCTTCTCTAATTTATATTTCTGATAAGTCTGTAAAATCTTTCATTATATGTTCTCTTGTCTTGCACAATCTTCCTTTCATTTTCAATATACTTACCAATTTTTCAATCATTTGAAACTTGAGGTTAATCTACTGGCTTTAGTAGCAGCAATATTCTTGATTTATATACCCCACATGCCCTCTTCTTTTCTCTGATTTCTCTTTATGCTTTTAAATATGATAAATTTTAGGATACAGATTTATTAGGTACCCAGTAATTTACATTAGTCTACTTTTAATTTCCTTTTGCCATTTATCTGATACTTCTGCTAGTCTCAGTCTGGATCTCCTTGACTCAATCTATTCACAGAAGCAGCCACTAAAATCCAGCCCAAGATAATTTTCCTTTGCAGGAAGATGTCAAAGCTATCCATCAGGGTATCCTGGTCAAAATACAGCTGCCAGCTCACCTTTCTTAGCAGAGGCATTGAGGAAAGCCTTTAGCAGACTCACACGATCTTAGTAAAGCCCTGGGTAGCTGGTGCCTGCAGCCAGGTACTTGAAAATGTTGGAATGCAAACAGCTCTGTTGCCTGTTGCCTACCTGACTGGAAACAGACAAGTTGATAAGTCAGCTCTCCCCCAGGACTTGACTCCACACCCCCTTCAGACTGATGCAGAGCTCCAGAAGACAGTTTGCTATGAGGGTGGGATATCAGTGCCTGAGGGGCCACAGTGCTGCTTGTGCTGCAACAGGAGCTTTGTGAACTTGACAGAGGAATGAGAAGTTACATTTGGTAAGGAAACACCAGAGCAGGTGGGGTCTTCAGAAGACAAAACAGAGAGAATAAAACAAACTACAGCACTGAAGGAGCACCATTTTTCATCTTTTTCTTTTCTTTTGAGATATCATACCTGCAGAAGAATAGAATGATTAAAAGGTGCAATTCTCTACTCTTTGCTCATGAAGAAAATGTTTCCCTCATTCCTACTCACAGGGAAGTGTCTGAATGATCTCCATTCTGTGTTCATTTGGAAGAAATGTTTCTGTCTGAGTTTGTAATTCCTTCCTAGGAACAGTTTTATGTTTATGGTATCTCAGTTTTAGTACTGCATAGTTTCAAATACAAGCTTTAAAACTTTGAAGAGTCTCAGTTTCCAGAAGAGTCTATAAGAGCTTCCAGCATTAAAAATGTTTCCTAAACCTGTTGAACTCATTAAACTACTCTTAGATATATTTTAGTATAAGTAATTCAAATCAGTTTAAAGAAACTTTAATGTACTTGCTTGACAAAACTTGTATTTTAAGTATCAAAACTTCATTCCCCACTAAACTGTGTGAGCCACCTTCAAATGGAAAGAAAATTAGTTTCAGTTTTCCAGAGGAAGGTGGTTAAGCTAGACAACTCACTCCTGCTATTAGATAGTTACTGAGAGTTTTCTAAGAAAATCAATTAAATACAGTGACATGTTTCCTTCCTTACTTGCTTCCTTCCTTGCTTCCTTTCTTTCTTCCTTCCTTCCAAAACCTAAAATATTAAAAACTGTCAGGTCAATTATTTAATTGCTAGGAATACAGATGCATGAGGGCAGAATTTGCCAGCTGTGAGTAAATAGCTTTATGATAAACATTATTTAAAAGGAATTTTTCCTTAGTCTATCAGTCATCTTTAAATATAGTTTTATTTAATGGGACTTTAAATTCAATCTATTTTAGAAACTGTAGTAAAGTGAATATCACAGCATTTCTTTGTGTTTTAAAAACATTTTAATGGCTGAATTTTACTTCAGACTTATGGGGTATCTCATGAACTTTGGCCTGCTACCTTTTTTGTCCTCCTAACGTTTTTGAAGATTCATGTATATAGCATATTTGTGAGTGTATCTGGCCAAAGATATGTGAGGGAATCTGGTATAAATCATAGATACCTGAAAGATGCTCTTTCCAGCTCTTCTTTAAATTCCATTCTATGTTTCTAAACTTAGAACTTAGAACTTAGGAAAAGTGAAACTGGGAAGTCGAGGGGGAAAAATGACTGAATTATTTTTTCCTCAGGTTTAGAAAGTGCTACCTTCTGTAAAAAGGAACAAACGGTGAACACCCTGTATGGGGTGGTTCTGAAATAGATGATAAGGTGTTGATTTGAAGATTTATCTAAAATTACATCTTTGGCAAGCTCCACAAAAGAGGTTAAATTTAAGGGGTTTGCAAAATCAAGGGACAATACTTTTAAAAAGGAAGAGAAGCAAATACATTTTATTTCAAGAAGAAGCAAAAGGGTAAGAATTAAAGGAGAAGAATGAAGGACAGAATGAGTATATGAAGATCATAGATAAGAGGTGCCACCATTACAGAAGATCAGAAAGCAAACTTCTATATCTGTAGGAAGAGTACAGTCATACTTATCTTGTTTGCTTTTATGGCATTGTTAACATCATTTCTCTGTTTTTACCTTTCTCCATTGACTTCTTGTAGTCATGATTCTTTGTATAGTTTTTCACAATTGCTATATGATCTCTTGTAATAAGTCAATAGAAATAACATTTGAAAGAATGATATAGAATTAAAAGTATTGTGAAGAAACAGATTTGTAAGCTACTCTCCACAAGAACAAGCAATCAACACACAAAAAAATCTGAAAATATCTAATACTTCTCACATGTTCATAAATAAATAAAATTTATATAGACTTCCTGATTAAATACAGGATAACCTGTTTCAAAACCAACTGAAGTGTCTCTTGTAACTTTTGGTAGATATCTATGACTCTTCGTTGAGCATTAAAATTAATCTAAACTGAAGAAAGTTCTTCATTAAAGTGTAATTTGCGGATTGTACCCTCAAATAACATTTCTGTCTCCTTTATCTCATATTGGGAAATACTGTTTCAAATATGAAAAAGATGAATGAAAAAGTTGTTCATTCCATTTCAAAACCAAAGTTACAGTTGAATAAAACTCTATAAATAAGGATGGCCTTTCTCTTTCTCCATATTAATTGATACAACTCTACATGGTATTTATTAGGCCTCTGTATAAACTAGAGTTTTACATATTTTTCAAGCTGAAAAGACAGTCAAGAACTACAGTTCAAAGAGAAGAGGTGATAGTTAACTCTGCTTAGAAGTTGTAAAAAATAAAAGATGTTTTGACCTAGGGAAGGAATCAAATAGGTACACACTAGTGAAATGAGACCAAGAGAAAAAAGAGCAAACACTACTTTAGAGGGACTGAAAAAATTAGACACTACTTTTTTTCCTGTTCTTGTAGTTGTAGATGCAATTCTGTAATTGTAGCTGTAGACATAGTTTTGAGGAAAATTAGCTTTTAAAGATTATTAGTGACTTAGGAAATATTAAAATACAGTAGAATTTAACTGTACGTAATTTATAAAAAGATATATACGCAACTAACAGTCCAATAAAAAGAGAATATAGTTTCCATCACAAAATTTGGTGAATAGAACATGCTTCAAATACCTACAAGTTACATAAAAGTCTTGTTCCATATCTCATCCTGCTTAGTTATGTGAGCAGAAGTTGCTTGAAAGTGCAATGGTTATGATAACACTACCACGTAGGAAACTGATAAATCAAGTGCACCTTTCCTTTTATTAATATCCTATATTGAACAAGGGACATCAGACAACTTGATAGTAAAATGCTTCTTTTTTTCTGAAATCTACAAGAATGTTTTCTGTATAGACAATTCTGGAACTGAAAATTACACTGTGGTAAAATTACTTCTAATGGAAAATTATATATTTTAATACACACAACAGTCTTGTAATGGTCACAACATATTCTTCACTACTAAATTGTATATTTCATTAAAATTGTTTCACATACTGAAACCCTTTCACATATTCATTTAAACAATGAAGTTTGATGTTTTTATTGCATAATTTAAAGCACATGTTTTTCATGAACTAATATTCAAAATAGAAAGAATTGCTTTGTAAAGTATTGATTATTTATTCTTTTTAACAGGGAAGGATGATCCACATGTGTTGAGACTCTCTTAGAAAATGTAGAGCTTGAGACATTCAACCATCCTTTTAAGTGTTTTAGACATGATTTCAGAATGTTTGAATTAAATATTAACCTTCAGGCAATTAACTCTACATATGGCAATAGTAATCCATATAAAATTTATACATTTGGATTTACAACTTCTTATGGATGTGGGTAGATACCTATGTTCACATATGTACAGAGGAAATTCCTAAGCAGAAAACTGTTTTAAAAATGTGCTAATAGATTGTGTAAGTGATAGATTTCACTATGGACTGATTGTATTTACAAGAAAAGTAACCATACTTAGGTTGTGAGCACATCGGGAAATTGCCTATTGAGTAAATTCCCTTTAGAAAATGATCAACCACTTTATAATTTTTGATTGTGTGCTTAATTAATTGAGTAATTAAAGGTGATAGTGACTTTCACATTCACACACTTTTAAAATCAAAGTTACCCTTTGGGACTAAACTTATTCTCTGTCACTCCTAATATCTATTCCATTTCTCTGATGCTAAAACTCCATTTGCTCTGGAGAGTTGGTGGCTCAGTGTAGCAATTTTAACTTACACTTTATCATATATCCCCAACAGGCAAACATTAGTTCACTCATCAACTTGAAGGAGGCATGTTTGCTAGAGTTTGATTATCCATCAAATATTTCCTCAAAGTTGCAAGGATAACCCACATTTTACAACTCATTCCTGAGAAAAATTGTTGTCCAATGAAATCGGGAAATAAGATGTATAGTTTAACATTTCTTGAGAGATGTGTATTTCTGTCAGGTTTACTTTCTTTACTTGTAATTTTGAGAACAGAAATACTTTTATTTTTGCAATAAGGAATAAACCCCTTTTTATGTTTAGAAGCTTTCACACTAGGTTTTTCTTTTATGTTTTTCAGTTTGAAAAGACTGAAAACTGTGTTACAGAGACAAAGATGTGGCATCTCTTTTAGATGTGGAAAACCATTATCTTGTACAATATAGTACAGACTGAGACTGCATTCTAGTGCACCTATTTCCAGATTTTTAACAGCAAATCTCTCCACTTTTATAGTCAATAAAACTTCCAGGAACATTCAGGAAGAGTCTCAAACTGTTGATCATATACAATTATGTCTTTCCATATTTGTGTTTGGAATTTTGGTGTGTTTGTTAAGGCACAGTAGGAGGAGACATGTAAGGAAGGTTCTGTCCTACAAAGTTGCTTGGCCTTAGAACTGAAAACTACTGACTGCATAAGGTAAATCTCTGTGGGAGATAACCCTGGGAGTGCCTGGAGTATGTGGCACATTGTCTCAAACCTATCTGAAGTTGAGCCTAAATGTAAATGTCACAGTCAACTTGCTAAGTGCAGTTTCCTGCCATGAGTACCTGATGTTAATACTTCACGATTTTCATTGCTGCCTCTTGTCTGCCAGCTAGAACATAAGGTGTCATTCGGAAGAAAGGAAAGCTAAACAGCCTGAGAATTGCCGATTTGAAAGAAGATTTTTCGTCCCTACAAAGATCATCAAAGCCACTTCATGTTTAAAGGACTGGAGAGAATTTTCTGACTTTCTCTTCCTACAGAAACAGGACTCAATATCTTTATCATGGTACAAAAATAACATGAATTTGTTTATTTTTGGTGTAGAGATGGGTGGGAAGCTGAAACTGAGACAAGGGGAAGGGAAATTAATTGTTCATAATATTTTGTCAAAGGTCTAAGTTTTGTCATGTTTGCTTCAAATTTATCATTTTCTTTTCTGTAACATATACCATATTTCTAAAACTGCCTGAGGCAACTCACAGTCTGAGACCTAAGTTTTTCCTTCCCCTTTCCTCTTTTTTTGGTAATTGAAATAAAAATAAATAAATAAAATTATCACTATTTCGCTACATGTGGTTCCATTCTTGACTGTATGGTCTTCTGATATATACCTTCAAGGCACAGAACACGCAAGTCAGAGCAGGAGTTGGATCATTTAATTTCATTTTATTTTATTTCATAGCTTTTATCTCTCTGTGTGTACAGGCTAAACTTCCTTTGCCTCGGTCACACTTTTGTTTTCCTCTGGTGTTTCATTTTGCTGTATCTGCATTTATTTGATAACCTGTGGCTTAAACATGTTTTCCTATCTGGCGGAGGTTTCACTGATTTTTGCCATATGTTGGCTTATATCAGATTATTTCTTTTTTTGCCAACACATTGTTTTTACCTTCTCAGTTCCCTCACTGCAGTTGTTTGTTATTTTTTGTTGTTGTCTTTTTTTTAAGCTTTTTCTCTTTCAGGAATGATTTTTTACCTCCTTTTTTAACCCTTGTTTTCTGTAGTGACAACTGTGACTATAGTATAACGTATGTGAAACTTCACTTTAGGCAATATGCCTGACTTTAAATATGATCAAATTAACTTTCCACATCCTTTGTAATGACAGCAAAAACACAGAATGGTCTGACATGAATTACTTGATGAATCTATGATTGGTGCATACAGATACAAACGTTTCTGGGTTTATGAGTTACCACAAGTCGACTAATTCAATTTTTTAATTTATTTTTCTTAAATTTCAGTGTAATTAATAAATCAAAATCAAAGTAGTGTTAAAAATAACATATTAAAATAGCAATATATGCATTTATTTGGGAAATATATTATTTTCATCCAGAGAGTTTGTCATTTTATACATGTACATTTGAGTGTAGATAGAGATTCATTATAATATTTTATTTCTTTTTCATTACTTTTTAAGGAAAATAAAGCTTCATTGAATTTGTTTTCTGTAAAAGGGTGTATATTGCAATATTATCATCTCATCAACTTTTGAACTCTTTTATCAAGACTGCCACTGCTCTGCAACAGCAATACTACAGCTAAGGAACATTGCAGAAATTGCCTGCACTGGCTTTAGTTTGCCAGCTGTCAATAATATTAGAGGTGAAGGAGCTTGATCTTGAGTAACACTGCTTGACATGCTGGTCCGTTCTAGGATGATTAAGTCTTGAAAATCTATGTTACTCGAGGTGTGTTGTTCTATATAGGCTATACCTGAGCTGACAGCTTGTTCTCTGGTTGTACATTTGTGGTTCAGCTTTGGGTTTTTTTTTTTTGTGATTGTGTGTTTAGCTCCTCCTCTTCCTTTCCTTCTAGATTCTCTCAACATTTTAAAGGCAGTCATGGTTTTTCCTCCATAAGCATTTTGTATGTTTCCTAAACTCCAAAAACTCAAATCCACCATTTTAAATATGCACTTTTTTCCTATTTCATGAGTCATCTTTACAGATAAATGTGGCAATTTGTAGTAAACAGCAATTGTTACTTTAGAACCCATTTTTTATTGTAATCCATACCAGAAAATTCAGTTGAAGTGCAGTAAAACCATTTAAGCATATTTTCCTAATATATATATATATACATATTATATATAAATTAATAAAAATAAATTACATAGTATAAATAATTTGGAAAACTTTAATTCTCATAATATTCCTTTAAAAATCATATCCATAATGATTTGTGCTGGAATCTCTTTTATTTGTAGAGCTAATGATTTTGTTTGCTATAGCTACAGAATTTGCATTATGTCCTTAACCTGATAAAATATCAGTAGATTTCTATTAAACTCTATGACTAAGATTTCTTTCTGAACTAAATTAATACAGGAATTGAAATATTTACAAAGAAAATAACTTCTGACATAATTTGCTTTGCCTGCAGGCTTGTTTAGAAAACTGGTTTTTTTGGTTTTGTTTTTTTTTTTGTTTTTTTTTTTTTGTTTGTTTGTGATTTTTTTTGGTGTATATGTGTGTGTCCATGTCTGGTTTTATGGAAGTTGCTCTAGTGTCCTTAATTTTCCTCAGATCTCTGCTATCAAAAAAAGTCATAGATTTACATTTCTTAATCTCAGGGTTTTGGGACATGATTTTAGTAGCTGTTTGACAGGAGTCTACCAATATCTGTCCCTTAGTTTAGAAAGAACTTGAACTAAAATGATCTGATTGTTCGGATTTTCCATATTTTTATTCTTTCTTTGTCTCTACACCTTGCAGACATATGTGAGAAGTGGACAAAGTACCAGAAAAAAAAGATGTATTGCATATTTTTAGGAATGGAATATACAATGTGAGGAAAAAGAAATCCTGATGCCTAAAAGTCCTGACTTCAAGGTTAAGCACACAGGATCATAAAAAAAAAAAAAAAAAAAAAAAAAAAAAAAAAAAAAAAAAAAAAAAAGTGATGCAACTCCATAGAAATTTTTTGCATTTGATTCTAGCTGCAGCTAGCTTGAGGAGTTCTTTGCTAAAGAAATAATTCCTGGTGAAAAAAATCACAGCCTACTGGTGAAACACTGTATTTTGCCTGAGTGAAAATTAGAGGACTGTAACTTTCTAGTTAGTGTCTCTTAGTTAGTGCCTCTAGTTAGAGTATGATAACCAGCACCCTGTGATTGCTCTCAGAGCTCTGCCTCAGAAGAAAGAATTATGAAAATAATTTTGAATGGCCTACGTTAATCAAATAATAGAATATCTTGTGTTTCTTGGTTTAATAGGATTTGTGAATGTTTATATACACAATTATAAAAAAGGTGCACACTTCTTCTCTCTTGCATGGTACATTTCAGGCCCTCAGTAGAAAGTTGTTCCCACCCATTCCTTGTTCACAATGCAACACCTTGCCTGTGTAAAAAATGAAAAAAAAAAATTGTGTATGTCATCAGACCAAAATACATACTCTAATAGACTCGTTGCACTTCTGTTGTAAAGGACTCACAGCAAATCCTGCAGATTTTCTTCTCTTTGGCTGACTTGCAGCCTTCAAGGCTCCAGAAGTGTGTAACTCCCTTAGGTGATGTGTACATTTCAATGCACTGAACTTTTGCCCCAGGCAATTGCAGGATGAGAGTCTATTACCTGTGTGACACCCTCAGGTAATAACTATGGAGAACTGGAGAATGGACAGCCTTGGCTGTCCCTGCTGCAGTGTGATCAGAAGAGCTTGATAAGGACAGAGTTAATAGAATGCCAAATTACTGTTGGTTTGAATGCATATCTGTTTCAAATAGTTTCATTTCCTGTACTAGCAGCAATCTACTATTCCTTAGACCTTCTGGGTAACACATACACACAATTATACTTTTCATAAGGTTCTGGGAAAGTGTAGCAACATTTCATACAATACAAGGAACATTTGTTTATAATCTGCTCTTTAGAAATACTCTATCATTTCAAATGTCTTTTTATTTTAGAAGTGTTTTCTGATAGGGATCTATCCCATGTGCTAATTTCTGCCGTTAACCCTAAAATGAAGTGCATATAAGGTACACATAAATTAAAAAAAACCAAAACCAAAACAAAAAATAAACAGCCAAAACACACACACACACACAAACAACCAAACCCAAACCCTTCAGGGTTTTGTCTTGTTTTGTTTGTTTGTTTGTTTTCTTAATTTTAAAAAGAGAAACAACTTGGGTGTCATTTTCTGATAACATTCTTACTTCCCATTTTTTCACATAATAGCATATATACATGTCCTTGAAAATAAAATCCATTTCAGTCTACATAGTGAACAGTTAGGTCTCTTTATAAATTAGCTTTTCATATTATTTACTTTTAGAAAACAGAATGCCATACTTGTTATTTTCACAACTTGGTGAATGGGAACACAAAAATGTCACAATATCTGGTAGTTTCAACATTAAAATTGTTGAGCCATCATGGAAGATAACTGGTTTTGCTTCTTACTTGGAATAGCGTATTGCTAAGGTAAAGTCTCAAAAACAAACTACCCCTGTTTTATAAAGTGAGAGATATTACCTATTTTAGCATTTAAATATAACTGAAAAACAGTAATGGATATTGTTTTTCCTATTATTTCCTCCATTTTTTATCTGAAGAACCAGGTAAATCACTAACCTGCCTGCAAAATTATATAAATATGAAGCCTTTATGTGAAGCAAATGGAATTCAATACACTGTATATTACATAGTTAATTCCAGAAAGACATTATTAATTGTACCAGTCTGTGCATTCCTCAAGAATTGGAAATTGTGCATTGTAGGTACTGATACTCTGTACTTGAATGCTGATTCTTCTGGCTGTTGAAATAAAAGTGTATGAAAATTAATACTTTCTTGTTGAAAATTTTATACAAACATTGCATGGAGACTAACACAACTTTTGCAGATGTATTGCAAGCATCTGTCTTAGGCCATTTACTCTGCACAATTATATTTGCTATAACAAGACAGTAACTGAGAGAGAAAAGGTGTGCCAATGTAATGATTTGGCCCATGGCTTCCCCAGTAACCATTGTATCCAAGGAAGTATTCCACACGTGTCTTCCACGTAGCAGGGGGGGGAGTAGTTTAGTCTTCTTCCTGCCTGGCCGAGGAGCTGGTGGGGGGTGGTTGGAGCCTGGTCCCTCCGGTCATTGGTGGTTCTCCTGTCCTGGGCGAGTTTGTTTCATGTTTGTTCCCCTTCTTTGAGGTTCTTAATTTGGTTTAAGTTTGTCTAGTTTGGTTTTGTTAGGTTGGGTTTGGGTTTTCCCTGTCTTCCCTCCCCTTCTTCCCTTTCTCCCTCTCCCCTGGGGGGTGGGATCCTACATACTGTGTGATTGTGAATATTAGAAAATATAATTTATTCTTTTTATTCAGTTCAGTTTCTTTTGAGTGCGTTTCTTTTCAGTTTTTTTTCCTTGCCTTTGCTGGGAAGTTTCTGGGAGGGAGAAGGGTTGGTAACAGCTAAGCCAAACCTGCGACAGCCATATTACTGAGTGTTTAAAAAAACTAATCTTTTCCTCTAACTGATATTTATATTTTGGGAAGTAAAAGAGACATGAGGAACTTGATAGCTGTTATTTTTCATTATAGTGTAGAATAGGACATATATGCCCACCTGCCTTGAACAGCTTCATGTTTCAATAACTTTTTTGACATGGAAGTAGTTTGGTGCAGGTGCTGCGAAATGATACTGTAAGCATGTTCTGAAAAATGCACTTGCATTTTAAGACCTTAGGGTATAAACCATTGAGGAAGCAGACAGTAGATGAGACAGGTCTGAACGAACAATGTTGCTTTCTGCTACTGTCTGTTGTCAGACTACACTGTATGAAGGTAACTCATACTTGCTTGAATAGTCCTCAAACAAGTAGTCAAAGATTAAGGAGACCCCCATGATGCAAAAGTGAGCATAGGACAGAATAAAAAAATATGGAGGGGCAGATGAAATGGAAATTCTTCTGTTAATTAGAAAAGTTTCTCAGAGTTGCATGTGTCAAAAAGTTTTCTTATACATATATAATATTTATAGGCACACATATATACATACACACCCATATATAGGTGAAACTTTTTATTCACTAGTGCATCTTCATAACAACAAAAACCTTTCACATGCTTGCAATATATAAGAGCAATCTAATTATCCTTTCTAAGTAACATCCACACTAATTCTAGTTCCATATGTCTATTTTCCTACCATAATCTACTGAATTCCCATGCTAATACTTTTACTAGCAATTCTGTATAATTCAATGGAATTTTGGTCTTGACAAGTTTTGTCTTTTGCTCCTGTCATGGATGTGAAGATGTGAACATAATCCTGGTCCAAAGGTTCTTGTACAATATTTGGGATGGACTTTCACAGTTCTTTTTTTTCTTTTTTTTTTTTTTTTACAGTGAAAAGCTATGCTAATGACTAGTCTACTATGCAGACTGAATTTTTAGCATACACCACTTCCTTCTGGCAAGCTATGGTATTGATCATTTTTTACTTTTTAGTTTTTTGGTAAATGATTAAAAAGAAGCCAAAGTATTACACACAGTGTTTAAATATTGAATTTAACCTGCTTTAGTAAAAGTATTCTCTTACGTAAGCTGATCCAGCAGCTCACTGCCACTAGACATGACAATCCTGTTTCTCTTTCTTTATTTTTCTTAGCTAGTGATGAGGTTTTTTTGGCCTTATAGTAAGCTGGGTGCTAAGGAGGTTGGAGAGAGTTTGGAACTTTTTTTGGCTCAGATCACTATTAGGCAGTGGTCACCAATGATTTTAGTGATTTAGGATTTTATACGGCAGAGTTACATATATAACAGCACATCCCAAGAAGATAGGGAAAATCTGCTCGTCCTTTGCTTTCCTCCTCTGTTGCAAGGAATCCCATTGTGGGCTGCCTTTCTCTGAGACCAGTCCAATCCTTTTTTTTTAATAATGAAATGGCCAACTGCCTCACACTGTCTCATTGGAATTGTCACTTAACTTTTAGGAGAAAAGCAGACTAATGCATAAGAACCCCAACAGGCGTATTTTTTATTCTCAGAATATGTGACCCCAATTAGTTTCTTCATTTTCACAGAAGATACTTTAAGAGCAAACCATTGAAGCACTGAGATACTGTCTTCCTTTTCCTTCTATTTTACTTATATTTACTTATATTTACTTATATTACTTCTATTTTACTTACCAAGATTTTGCTTGATTTGTGTTTCCAGCTGAGTGGTCAAAAGTTTTTAGATAATGTTTCCATTTAGTTTGCTTCATTTAGAGCCATTCAGCTGTAAGGGTTTACAGTTACAATTCATATGTTAGTGACAGAACAAAACTTGGATTGCTACTTGATCTTCCATACTGAGCAAAACTATGATGGTGATACATTCTGTATATCCGAGCTTGAAACATTCCTTTTACATATATCCAAATCCTTGGCTTGCAAAGAAAGCTCATTACGGAAGCCAGACCAGTGTTCATGGTGAGCGAGAGTATTTTAAAGTCATTTATTAAGCTGGGCTGAGCTGAGAATAGTTTAAATAGCTGATGATTTTCATTTCGTCTGCAGACATTAAAAGAAGTGTTGATCATTGGTTTTAGAATCAAATAGAAAAAGCTCTACATAATTATGACTGCTATACCGGAGATCACCTAGATGTGGCTCACTTTCTAGATTTTTCTTAAAATATAAATACAACCAGTCATAAGAACAAAATATATAAAGTTGGACACTGTACTGAACACACTTGTTACAGTCAACAAAAGCTGAGATTTCAAAAGCTTTCATGTGCAAAATGGCCAAAATGGAGAGCAAAATTCAGTTTCTTTTAACAAATATAATGTCTGCAAATTTTCCACTTGCATTCAGAAACAAATAAAATTCTAATGAGGTTAAAAAAATATATTCAAAGTGGAAATAGATTTGAAAAAATAATTTTAAAAATATGAGACTACCTTCAGTTAAGCTCAGAATTTGTAAAATTAATTCCAGTGACTTATTCTGGTTCAAGTAACTCTAATATTGATTCAAAAACTAGTTACCAAGTTATAAGCTGATTAGAACTTTACTACTTTATATGCTTTCATGTAGCAAGGATACTAATTTCCAAACACTGAATAAATGAATGGCACTTAGGAACATAGATAACCCATGCCACAAAGAATATTTTTCCATGTCTACCACATCTTCAAAGTATCTTGAATTCAAGAGTAATGGATAGCATGGTCTTCATTTCTTTTGAAAATCAGGCAGTTTAATTTTAAGCTCTTAGAATAGACTCAATACAGAACTTTTCCTCCTATACTAGGAATAACCTTTGGGGTTTGCAGCATCTATACATTTCTTCCAGAGCATTTTCCAACTGTTTTATACAAAGGTATATTTCCAGATAATAATTTTGCATCTTAAAGTAGCCTTTTGAAGAACTGTTGTACATGTTCCTCATTTCACAGTTGCTATTAATATGCACTTTTGTTCTTATGGGCCTAAGCTTTTCAATTTCATTAGAAAAAAGGTGTGGAAATACTGACATTTTTCATGTGTCCTTTATCAGTGGATCTCTTTTGGTTGATGGTCAGTGCAAGTTACAGTGCAATGGTCAGCAGAAACCTTGTGACGTAGAAAAATGGATATTGCAGCATCTAAATTTGGTTTTCTACCACATAACTAAATAAGAGATGAGGGAAATGAAGTGTCAAAACTATAAAAAATAATAAAGAGAGAAAACTTCTGAACTGATGGCAGAATTGATTTGACTGAATCTTACACTATATAATGGCAAAAAAGACACAACCCTCTGCCACCCCATGCCAGAAAGATTGGTTATTCTGAAAATATTTAAGAAATATTTCATATACATAGGATTTACAGATGAAAAGTAGTGGAAGTGTTAAGTATTAGAATTTTTCCTACTGTTTTGTCCCCTATTACTGAAAAAGGCAAGAATTCCCAGCTTACTGGAGGTCTACCTTCCCTTATGTTATAAGCATATGCTTCTTAGAGCATATAAACGTACTTTTGAAAGAATTTTTGGTTTTCTGTGTCGGTCTCTTATTACAGAGTAGTGGGTTTTCTGTTTATTTTGTTCTTCAGCTTGATTTTGTTGACTTTGAAAGAAGTACTGCAGATGTGAAATGACAGATCTACTTGGTTTTATACCATTGACTGTTAATACATTTTAAATTATTTGCATACTATAGCATAACCTAAATTAGTCATTACAGTTGTTAACAGTTTGACTTTTCCATTAAAAACCTTTTATTGTGAAGAAAGAGGTAAGAAAAATATCTGTACTGAATTATGCCACAAAATTTAGTAGAAAGCAGAGACTTATTAACTAGGAGTCTTTGAAACAAAATCTTGAGTTTAATGTTTGATACTTTATTCTCCACCCTGCACTACTAACCTAAGTTAATTCACCTTAGAATGCTGATATAGGGTATTTCATTAGAGAAAATATTTTAAGTAATAATAAGCCTCTTTCCTTTAAGGCCATATAATGTTTATTCAATTTTAAAAATAGATTTTCCACAGTCTTGTAGTGAAATGTAGCCATTTGTTGGTGTGAGGTTTATTTATAATTGTAACCCTATAAAGTTTCCATATCTTTCATCATTCTCAACTTTGACTTTATGAAAATAGTTTGGTTTACAAAAAAATAGCATCTTGGTTTATTCAAGCATTAACAGGGCTAGTAAAGTAGAAGTATATAGTGTCTCCATTTAATAGTATAAGACTCTGTACATTGTCTTTGTTTGGTGTTCTGTTTATGAGCACTTGCTCACATGCTAAACTATATCCTTTTGCATACTGAGGTTGAACTTTTAACTCTTGGTATGAAGGGAAAGCACATATCAGCTTGTATCTAAATAAATACGAGGTCCTTTTAATATTAAGGTCATATTGATGCCTAAACTGGAAGAAAAGAACTTTCAAGACAATATTAGTACATATAAAATAGAGAGCTAGTCTTTAATTAAAACATTTTTAAGTAAGGTACAATAGATGCATAAGTGCATGATAAAGCATAGAGGTCCTACAAATTTATAACACTAATTAATTAACATATTTAATGTATACATCCAATATGAGAATTGTTCATCCAAGAACCTCCCACAGGTCTGTTCCTTGGCACGCCTTCTCAGAATGCAGTCAGAGGTATCAGTACCCCTTCCTTCTTTACCACCACCATCTTCAGCATCACATGCCTTCTTTGGAGCTTCGGCAAGATTTCTGGGCCTTCTAGGTTGCTTTGACTACAATGATGTCTTAATGTGTCCTTTTTTCTATGTGTCTTAAACAAGATGTCCTTGTTAAAATCCTTTTACCTGGAAAGAACATTAAACAAAACTTCAAGAAAGTGAGAGAAAAGGGCTTCAGCAAATGTTAACTGCTATTTTAAAATGTTAGAAACTATATAGCTATATTATTAAAATCTATATGCCACAAATCTTAAGGATCTTAACGCATCATTATCACCATTTTTGAAGTCCATAAGAAAATTATAATAGCCATATCCCTGAAAAAGGGCTTCTAAAGATAAAGTAGCAAATAATTACATGCAATTTCTTCCTGTAGATATAGTAATATAGGGTTATAACACATGCTAAGAGGCTTCAAGACAATTAGCTGCATGACTGCTCTGTAGTGTGTATGTTTTCTGACCTTACTATCAAATATATATAGACTTTTGTCTACCTAAGATCTACCTAAGCTCCTCAGTTAGTTGTTCAATTGCCTATCATGAGAAAACCCTTGTAGTCAATAAACCATAATATAACTTACTCTGCCTAACAAGCACAAAAATGTTAAAATAAAATCCCTGTGATGGTCAAGCCATCTGTAAAAATATTACTTATGCAGTTTGCTGATAAACGGTCAAAATAATCACCTGCTTCTCTATATTTTTAATGGAAGAATATGCTTCACAGGGTAGACATTTACTATCCAAATGTTTTATCAAACTAGGCATGTTATTCATACAGCATCATCTGTGTAATTCTTTATGGCTGTGCTACAATCTGCAGTACTTAGTTGAATTATATCAGTTCCCTGCAGTACTTTGTTCTATTGTACAATTTTCCAATTTCTGATTATTGATTTGTGTGTGGGAAAAAAATCTGAAATTATTCCATTTGTACTTATCTTAATGAACCAAATAAGAATTCTTTAAAAAGAGGAAAATATGGATTTAAACAAATATAAAACAAGTAGTTTATTAGTACATTTATACAGGGAGAAATCAAGAATGATGACCTGACAAAACAGTAACTGAAGAAAAAAAAAAGAGAATGTTAAGACTAACTTGTAGCATATAATTCAAAGGTAAAATTAATTTATTGTTTCTGAACTGAGAGTGTAATGGCAAATTTCTATTGATCACTCTGTTTTATCAGTACATATAAGACATATTTAAGCCATCCAGTTGGAAATAATGCTATTGAAATGGTGCTATTTAACTTCTCTACCTTGATATTACATTTCAAGACTCCCACAGAGATAACAGAAAATTGACTTTCCAATAAAACAATTTCGCAGTTGTTTTTGTAGGTTTGGGTTAGTTTGCAAATATTGAATCCAAATTGCTTTCCTAATTAAAGCAAAAAAAAAAAAAAAGTTTGGCATAGCCTTGTTCTGAGCAGTTGCCAACCTGTTAAGCTCAACATATGCTGAATATTTTATTTAAAAGTGATTTATGGGAAAATTTACCAATGATGGCAGACAATATTTTGCTTAAATTTATTTTCTTAAATGTCAGCAGTTTTAATGATTCAATATTATTATGTATTCAAATGCCAAGAATATGTATGAATTCAAGCTCTACAAACGCCTTAACAATTATATTATATTGGGCTGTCAGTTTATAAAATTTGTTCCAAATGTTTCAGTCCATTTCCTGCAAGTATATAGTAACTCATGTAGAAAATACTAAGTAGGGGAAGAACGTAACCTTTGTTTTCTTTTCTTATTTTTTTCCCCTCTGTTTTAAATGTAGGAAAGAAAAGTTATATCTTAGGACAATACCTATTTAAAAAGGAAGTGTTGATGTTTTGATTGTTTACAGAATATATCTTCTCAAGAAGAAAAAAAAATAAAACAAAACAACTACTAAACCCAAGAGCAATAAAACAGCCAAGAGTTTACCAAGAACTCACATTAAATATCAGGTGACCAAGAACATAGGTAGAAGACAGAAGGACAAAGCATTTACCTTACTGGATTTATTTTGAGAGTCTGTTTCTATGTCCCCACTTAAGGACATACAGATACAAACCCCAAATATCTAAAAACTGTTTTTCTACCTTGTCATCTTATAGCCAATTAATAAAGTTAACAAAAAGTGAATTTTCTCCCCTTACTTTAACATATGCAGCTGTAGTTGTAGAATACTTAAGACTAAACTGTTTTGAGTTCCCTACCAGAACTTTAGACTTGGCTTTGATCAGGTTGCAGCATAAGTATATACTTACTATAGCCCATAGTAAATCTCAACTGTGAGTGATGACACTTCCACATATGCTCAGGATACAGGTTCTTAAAGTATGTAGGCGAATACTTGTAACTCACATGGCGGTTTCTCCATCACTGCACAGAAGCAAGGTCCAACCATGTCTATGAGCAACTTTTTTGATCTTAAAGTACCATTTCCCTGAAAGCATTTAAGTTCAGGATATATAGGAAGCCAGCTGATATAAGAATAAAATTTAAATTTGAGCTGTCAAGATCATAAGGGCTGTCAGGCTTCTGTTAATTAAAAGTTCTGCTTTCTCAGTTCTTGCATTGCATATGTCCCAAGTCTTCGACTTGTTTCAAGTGTATGCATAGACTCTGAGTGGATTCTAGTTTCTTAGGTCAGATACGTGGTAACGTAAAACATGGCAGCAGCCAAGTTAAAATAGAAATAATACAACAACAACAAAAAAATCTTTTTAATTCCTGCTAAGTAAGAGAAGCACCATATTTTTTAATCCTTTCCTTAATAAGAAAAGAAAAAAATCAGAGTATACAGTGATCAAATATATGAATTATAACAGCTATAGGCACACTAAAATTCTCCATCAGTAAGTGAAAAAATAGCAAGAAAAGATCTGCTGCTTCTCAGTATGTACATAGCAGGTAAGAAGATTATAAATGAAGATTCAAATTACATTAGGTATTTACCTGCAGTTGTAGGAGTATTGTAGTTCTGTCCTCTGTCTTGCTAACCATTTAAGCACTCCACTTTTATTTTTATATTTTCAAAAATTTAGTCTGAGCTCAGCAGTACTCACCACTGAGCTTCACCAGGAAAAAGTAGCCAACTAAGCAAAAAACCAAACTCCCTTCCCACAAAACAACCAGAAGCATCAGGAGATGAATAACAGAATGGCTAAGGAATGTTGAACAGGACTTAGTAACCCATATATTTCAAAAACCTGCCACTTTTGAAATCTCATCCCATCTTCTGTTTTTGTCAGACCTCTCCTTTTTCTGAGATTATAAGATTGAGCATTAATTTAAAATTAAAATCCAATTGTTACAGTTATTTTTCTAATCTGTTTTTTTAATCTAAACAGGAATTAATGAAATTGAAAGTCAGTATAATGTTCAGAAATCAATATTAATATATTTCCAAGATTTTTGTGATAACCCAAAGATGTGGCAAATTTGAATAACAATTAAACCTTTCAAAGTGAAGTTAAATAATTTGATAATTTCTCAAGCCTGAAACTTTTAGGGAGACCTATTTCCTTAAAGGGATCAGATATTTCAGAGAGTTAGAAAAGAGACGTATATACTACTGAATGAATCTTTTTTGTATCCACTACATCTAAAATATAATCTCTTATCAAATTTGGCCCATATGGGTCAAATCTTTTAAATATTTCATGTCAAAATGCTATAACACAAATGGTCAATAATATTTTTAGGGGGAAAAAGCCAAAATGTTTGGAAATGTATGATCTGGAAAAATCTTTCTTTGTCAAAGCTTAGTGTTGCAATTCTGCTTTACTACTGTTTGTTCTCTGGATTGATAAATAAGCGACTATAGCATTGCTTAACAAACTCAGGTAAATTACACTGAAGGTACACTCTTAGATAATTACACAAGATCATCACTAACAGGCAAAAATCCTCAGTCATTTGCCAATTACTTCAAAGCCAAAGAACTTCTATTTAATTTGGTATTTCAAAATGCCCAGGTGACAAAATTTAGTAAAAAATAAACAACTGAATGGCAACTCTACCATGGCTGCGCAAGCAGTTCAGGTTATCTTGTATGTAAATTGCTAGGTGTATATACATAGTCTAACACATATGCAAGAAACTGATTCACATGCACAGCAGGACAGCATCTTTTCAAAATGTGTGTTTAATTAAAAACACCATTAAATAAGTAGATGGTGGGTTTTAGATCTCTGGTGCCCCATTGTACAGCATAGGAGATGTAAGCAGTAATATGGGCAGGGAAGTCATCTCTGAGTGTCTCATTCTTTAAATATTGCAAGAAAGAAAACATTAGATTGTGGAGATCATTATCAATGAAGCCATAATTTTTATATTTTTTTAATACACTCAGAGACCACAAATTAAGCTTCAAAAGAGGTCAGTGACTGTTTAAAGGAAATTTATCTAAATAGTTATATCTCTGGTTTCCTCAATTAATTTTAAGTAACATTTTGAAGAGCAAACTCAGAAAGTCTATGAAAAGCAGATGTTTTCTGTGTAATAAATCAGCCTCCAAATTCTTACTTCTCTATAGGTTAGAGGGAAAGACAACACTTGTTGACATTACTGAGCAAAAACGTGCTGATCTGTTCCATTTGGCATTGCTGTTGCTCAGAACTGCAAAAAGGGCTGACAATGCAGATGAAACAATGTCTACTAAATGAAGTTGTCCTCAAGTACAGTCCAATCAACTCAAAAAATAGTTATTCTTTTAATGAAAAATTGAATATCTTTGATAATACTCTTTAAATCCCACAGACATCAAAATGGCACAAGTAAGGGAATGTCTCTGTAAATTTCAGGGTGCATAAATATATGAAATGAACTGAATTGTAAGAAATCATCTTTCTAGATGTTGTCACAATCATGCACTATTGTAAATGTGGTTATGTTTATAAAAAAAAGATTAAGAAAGACATGATACAGAACACCGTATTTTAACAAGTAGATAGTCATAATAATAAAATAATAAAATAATACTGGAGTAAAATAATAAAATAATACTGGAGTAAAATAATACTGGAGTATTGTGCTGCAAATCATGCCTTAAATCTCTCAGAAACAATAGTAACGTGCATATTTTAATTGGTTTATGTTGCTCTGACAGAGAAACAGACTATACCTGATGTATGTTATTATGTTTGTGCTATATTCTGGATGAGTTCAGCAGTTTCATCTTTCATGTACTTAACAAAAAAAAAAAAATCAATAAAAGGCTAGGTAGGTATCTTTGTACAACCTGTGTGATTTCTCACTTGAGCAATATAACCACAGGGCAATGATTCTTAATGACTTCCTCTTCCTTTATTGCATTTTTCATTAGTTTTGAATTGAGTCCCATCGACTTAATATTAGATCCAGTGACATTTGGTCCTGACTTTGAAGGTGGATCTGTGATGATTATTTCCTAAACATGATGCCCTTTCTCAGCCTTTAATGGAGAATCTACTGCATATTTGTATTTGCTTTCTTCTACTGTATACCATGACATGCAGCATTACTCCTCACACACAGACAAAGTTAAAGTCTGGTAATTAAATGGTTTCTTGCTCAGTTGAAAACATCATGAAGAATAAGCAATAATGCACACAACAAAGATACAACTTTTCTACTGTCACTCATTTACAAATGCTGAAAAATGTACTTAACGATTATTCTAGTCTGCTCTAACAGCAATAGCAAAAAGACCTTCAGCAGCAGTAAAGTGTTAATATAGGATGAATTTTATGAATTATATTTGTTGATTAAAACAAACAACTTTTTGTTCATCTCCATTACAACATCTAGTCTTGGAATAGCAGTATATACAGTAATAAATCTTATCCTGAGGGTGAAAACAGATATATTAAATTTACCATTTTTATTGGATATTCCTACTAACATCTCAATAATCTTTGTTACTTATCATTTCCACTGCAAGAGATTTGGACACAAGACATTATACTTCTGATAACACAAAATTAAAAGAACCTGTCAGTAATGAATATAATAGATTTTCACAGTACAGTTAACAGAGACAACAGAAAGGACTTGAGTTCAAAGGCATTGGATAGTTATATGTCCTTTGGACTTCTGGAGCTATTGGTGATAAATATTTTTGAAAAGAAGGATACCAAAGGTGAAGTATAGACATTAAAATAAGCATTGCTCCTCTTAAACTGACATGAAAAAAAATCCATTTCTATAGACCATAAGTTCATTTGCTATTGGTAAGTGCAATTTGTTTTTTCCTAAGGAAGGTTAGGGTACTAATGATCTGATCCTCTGCTTTAACTTGAGAACTCTCATCTGTGTGAGTTGACTAGAGCTAGTCTTCCTCCTTGCAGTTAAACCTGGTGTTTGTTTCAGACCAGGAGGTTATGACCCATCCTGATCCCAGTAAGAAAAACAGACTCTATAAGGTAGAATTTAAAATCGTGTTTATCTGGTTTTACAATATAAAATACTGTTTACTTTACTGAGCTAATATCGGGATGAGAGAGTAACATAGATAAGCCAATGTCCCTTTGGATGCTTGGAGTTCTGGGTGCACCTGACCCATGTGCAGCACATCCACAGAATGTTTTCTCCCTCTTCAGTCAGCTGAGTTATTACAGCATTTCCTTATGAGTAAACCACTGTATTTGTCACTTCTACGGTCAAAACCAGCTGTTCACATAGACAGTTCCTCTGAATACTTGCAGGCAAAGGCAAGGCAATCACTGGCATCCAGAGGGAGCTACCTGCAACCTCCTCCATTGTGATGTGCTGGCTGAGTTTATCCTTCTCCCAAGGGATATGTACAACAAACATAGACCTGAAGATCAAGATGTACACATATCTCAGTGGAGCACAGGGGTGGACTGTCCCAGGTGAGCTGTTATGGGGACCACTAACTGGTGGTTGGTCTTCCTGACAGCATCACTACATTATGATCAGGTGGCTATAATAACCTGTGGAATCACTGTTTGATACAGAACAATGAGAGCAATTTATATATCATGAAGAATGTAACTTGTAGCACCATTTTTCTGCTAGCAGATATAGTATAGCACATGCTAAACAGCAACTGAAAGTGGTAGAAAGCTACATGGAGAATCAGAAATATATTAAAAATCAAACTAAGTATTTCGGTGTTTACTTCAAGCTTAGTGATAGTTAATCTAATTCTGTATGATATGCAAAAATATTTAGATTCACAGACATGGAAATCAGTGAAAGTACACTGACTTTCAGATACAGAAGCTATGAACACTTGCAGGTGGAGTTAATACATGGGACTGTTCTCGGGGGGTATGACACTGCCATAGTATTCTTATTGTCTAAAAAGAAAAATTACTGAGACAAAAGTCATAAAAGTTGCTTTTCTCAAAAAAAAAAAAAAAAAACAAAAAATGCCCTCAAAACCAAAAACCAACCAACCAACTAAACAAAAAAGGCAGAAAACTTCAACATGAGAAGTAGAAAAAAGGTGAAATTACGTATATATAAACTAATTATCTGTTTAACAATTTTTTATTGTTTGTTTTTGTGTTTTGTTGTTGCTGTTTGAGGCTTTTTTTCTTGTTGTTAGTGGTTCTTTTTTTTTCAGCTTTATTCAAATTAAATTATTTGTAACTGGCCTGACTGATACAAATATTGACAATTTGACAATACACTCATATTACTAAGCACATCGTTCATATGGGTGTCTGTTGTAATTTCCAGCTTTGGATTTTTTTGAGTGATTTTTATGGGGTTTTTGTGGTGTTTTTTTTCTTTTTTTTTTTTTTTTTTTTTAACAAATGAGCTTGTAAGGGACATACACAAAATGCATATTTGTGAGGTATATGTGTCTTTTTTGTCCAGTCTCAAGTAATTCCATGTAAAGCTTGTCTGTATTAAAAGAATATGAACTTCCACATTGTGAATGACAAAAGCTTACTAAGTAGGACACCTTCTAAATTCTCGGAAAATACCTGGGAATTTGCCTGAATTTTGTTTCTACCCCTTCAAAAAGAGAGGTTGTTTCATATGCAAAGTGTCAAAAATGCTATCTTGAAAGTGTTCTTTTTGAGTTCATCCAGTGTTTTAACTGGTTTAAAGCACAGAGCAAACTGAGGTATCCTTCTGCATTTTTTAATCACAAGAACAGTTTATTAGGGATCATTCAGGTAAATTGAAAAAGGATAAAGTTGCAAGCTGTCTTGCAATCACCATTGCTCTTCTAAATTTCAATAACATCTCTGGTTCAATATTTTGGAAATATTGGCTTTTTTGAAGTTCTTTCTATCACTCTTGTGCTTGTCATATGATTGTTTAATGATTACATAAAAATGTTCAAGTATCAGTTCCTTCAGTTGTGTAGGTCTGTCTTTGCTGAGCAAAGGAAATTTGGCAAATCGATCTCTGTTTTGAAGTTTTGATGCTGTCTGATTTTTTTTTTCTCTCTGTCTGAGCCGAGATGATGCTAATAACTGAACTTGTTAATAAAATTACCTGAAAGAAGATGACATAGTTTTTAAGGAATGTGTGCACACATGCCAAGTGTTCTTTGTTCTTTGCCAGCATTAGTGTTTCATAGTGCTGTTAAGACTTTATTCTAAAATGTATCAGAAGCTTTCTGGATCTGTGCAGGTCCCTGGAACTTCACGAAAAGCTGAAGAGAAATTTACATAAGCCACAGTTTTCTGTTAAATGCAACAGTACATTGGGGTATTTGGTCATGTTTATATGAGCTAGAGTATTCAGGGCCACAACTGTACGCATACAGCATTTTCTTACAAGTTTCCACTATCAGTTCTCCAGCAGATAGTTTCACTTAAATCACCACAAACTCTTCAAAGAGGACAGCATCTCCTTCCTACTTTTTATATTGTCAAATATTTTCTGCACCTCTCCTTTTTACATACATGCCCTCTAAAAGAAAATTTAAAGCCATTCCTCACTTTCTTCTGCCCTATTAGAATTTTGAATCTGCCAAGTAAGTCTGGCCTCTGACGTGAATCCCAGCATCTCTGCCGAATTATTTTTCAGAGCAAAGGCCCTGCTTCTCCAGGGCCTTAAAGGACCTGTTCTCAGCCCTGATATACAAACTGATGCTCAGTTTTTTCTCACTTTGCACCCACAAGCTCTGAGTAGTAAAAAGTTTATGGCATGATGTTGAGTGACACTGATCCATTTGGTAGTATGTAGTTTAATTTTCTCAAACTTCTTTTTATCCTTACTTGAACTTGTAAACAGAACTGTGTGTGTGTGTTCTGTTAACTCACCATGACCAAAACAAAACAAACAAGCAAAACCAAACTATTTTAATTCACTTAGTGATCAGCTAATCTCCAACCTTGTAAGAATGGTTTGATACTTAATCTTTAGTATAAAACTGTGCATTTAACTTGGGGTCTGTTTTTTCAGAACCATAATTTCTTATGATATCTTTGTAAAAATATTTTCAGCCTAATGCCTCAACATGGGGTGTGACAGGAGAAAGTCATGGGAAACAATTTTCAACTGTCTTGTATTTTGTATTTAAGTCATTACTAATGCACCCCTTTGAGCTTAATGTGTATTGTGTAACAGAAAAATAATAGTAAAATATGTTTCTTTAACCTCATAATCTACTTAATTATTATAAATAAAGTCAACTGTGGAGAAAAAATAATCAGTTTTAGGAAAAGTTGTGCAATGTGTGGCAGATTCGGGCAATATTTCTCACTAATTAAAAAGATAATCAGGATTCTGGAAATGTCACATTTTTTCTTTAAATGTTTAGACCAAAAATTTTTCTTTAAAAATGTCAACTTAAATTTTTAAGTAACTCCATTAAAGTAGGTGGGTGAATCCAATAACTTGCTCTTGACCTGTATCAGAACAAGGATTTGAATTTTCCCAGAATATTCTGTCTCCTTCACACTGTTTAAGAACTTGATTATCATTTTGGTTTGTTTGCTTTCCATCATGAGATTGGAGGAAACACTAATCCCTCAACTTGATAAACTGACTTATTCTTGGATTAATGATACAGACATGAGCTTTCTATTAAAATTACAGTTATTCATTAATGAAAAAGATTCTTGTGGAGACTGTATCTTTTTTTTTTTGAGGTGGGAAATACAGTTTCACCATGGGCTTCTTTTAGTGGGAATCTTGTCACCTGCTAGTGACATTTCTTATTTCTGTCCACACTTGAAGCTGCCTAAGAAAGACCCCTTTGCTTGGAAAACTCAGTAACACTGTGTATCTCATCCATTTTGAATATTATTTGCAGTTTTACCTCAGCAAAACAAATGAAGTTATCTCAAGGTCTGTGTTCTACCCAGTATTTACTAATATTTTCTATAGGAAATTGATAATAAAGAAGGAAACTAATCTAATTCAAAGCTTACTATGACACCATGCAGCCAACCATTTACTAGTAGCATTGAAGTAGACTTTGTCATATAGGTCTGGGAATAAAAACTACAAAAGATTCACCCTTGCAGGATGGGGCCTCAAAGTATATGTAATGAATACACACACATGTTCCTCCCTTATTAATCCACAGATTTTAAGTATCTGTCTGAATAATCTCTCCTCCCATCACAACAGCTAAATTACTTTTCGTGAGCATTTAAAAATTAAAAAAAAAAAAAAAGATTAATGCAGGCTGTACATTAGTATTTGCATGATTATTTGATCAATCTCCCTCCGAGAATGAATATTACAGAACATTTAAAAAATGATTTTACAGTAAATGAAATGCCAGAAACGATATATTATGTTTCATAAGTTGCACCCCCTAAAATCATAATCCTGATTTATTGCTGTGATCTACTATTTAAAGCATGAATGAGAATTATTAAACTCTCATTCCAGAAGGGATTTTTATATTATTAACAGATGCATTCTGGCTGAGGACTCTTACTCTATCATGAAACATGAATCTTATTTCATCATTCCTTTATTAATTATGTATCTATTGGGATTCAAAGGTGGGTCTGCTGTAGGCTGAGACCTTAATTTTTGACTCATGCTTTCATCAGCTCCATACTTGATCCTGGACACTTTGTCTTCAATGACCTAGCTATTATTATTACCTTTATCCTTTGTCAATAGAGACCAGTCTGCTTCCCTGAGTGTACATAATGTCTTTCTCCTCCTATCTCTTTTGCTTCAATAAAAAATACATTTTTCAAAAATGGGAGGACACTCCTTTTCCCGCCTCATTTTTCAACAGCAGAATCATGGCATTTCAATTTTTTAAGTAAACAAAAAGTCCTATTTTTCATACTGACAGCAAAGTGCAGTGATGTATGAACCTGCAAGTCTCATAATGACTTATCCATGATAATGCTGGAAGGAACCTCCATATATTTTTAAAACAAGTAAAAATAATTTGTTTTGGCAATGCATAGAGATCCTCGTTTTTCAAGCTGTAATATGCTTGGTTTCAATTTTTGTGATGTGGATCCATCCTTACAAATTAGAATTATTTTGTAAAATCAGTGAGAAGTTTTGCAATAGGTGAATTAGTTTTAAAATATTAACAACACTATCCTCTTCATTTTAGTTTGGGTAATGGTTTCCACCCTAAAGTAAGACTTTTTTGCTGCAAAACTGTATTTTCTGAGATAATTACAGTACTGCTGAGTTTGTTTATCAGGCCTAAGTTGTTAGTCATGTTATTAAAAGAGATGCTCATCTTTACATACATTCTGTTGAAAAACTATATAGTGTCTGTCTCAAATTCAAGACTCAACCACAAAAAGAACTTGTGTGATTGGATAATGTTCCTCTTGTTAAAGAGTTCATTATTTAAATACTTAATTCTCTTTATCTCAGTGCATGTCACAAGGGCAAGAAGAGATAAAAATAAAACAATGAAAAATAAACATAAAATTTAAGCTGAAAAGTTCTGGAAGAAAATCCCTGTGAAAAATCAATGTTCAATTGGTCTAGTGATATCAGTGCTGTCCTCTGTACATGGTGGCATAATTTGGAGTGTGATGTTTTTGATGGATTTACTCTGGGACATAAATATCGAGTGTTTAAACTATTATGAGAAAAGCAAGGACTTTCTCTCATATAAAAAAGTGCAAGTTTACTGAGGGTTTAAATTAGGCGTTATTTTAAGGCCTTAGGACTCGTTTCAGTGTATTTGTCTAATTTCTAGAAATAAAATAGATACTTCTAAAATAGGTAGAATATATGTCCAGTTTTTACAGTGGGCTGTATATTGAATACTTCTGGTGAACACTGTGAATGACTGCCTTTTTCACTATTTTAAGAGAGAAAATGGGAACCTCAGTCAATGTAAGTTCTTGCTCAGGAAACAAGGCAAACTGTTAAGCACCTGCCTTCTCAAGAGGGAAACATAGATAATGAGCAGGAAGGCACAAGATCATTGATCAGCTATTCATTCCTGCATCCCATGTAAGCATATATATGTAATAGAAAGCCAAACTTAAAAATATCAGTTCCACAGTCATGGACATAATTTTGCAACAGGTATCTTACAGTCAGTTTGCTCCTTAGTCATAAGTAAGACTCATTATTAAAGGCAAATTAAGAGAGATTTAATAAAATCCTCAATACATTTAAGTTTTCTGAAAATAAAAAATTGATGACTCAGTTGGACAGGAAATCAACATTGCCCAAAGTTCTGAGAGCTGGACCTGAAACATGGAAGGGGACTGAAATTCAACCCAACATTCACATTACACATAATCAACAAGAAAAATATATGTTAAGAATTATAATGATCTCTAGTTACTGTCTCATTGAAATAGTTATTAGTTATTAAAGTCACATAGAATGTGGGGAGTAAGAAATCTTTGGGGAAGTATTGAAGAGTTTATTCAAGTTTCAACAGCTTTAAATTGTCCTGAATCTTGCTTGCTTTTGATCATTTAGTGCTTTGTAGGCTTGCTTGATAGTGGAAATGTGGAGGCATTTGTTTCCACCAAATGTTGTGCCTTGGCTTTGAGGGGGTCAGTCAATATTAGAGGTTTAAGAAGGAATGATACAGATTACTTAAAATTTTGCACTAGACATGGTGACAGCAAAGAGACAGAATGAATAATACTTTGACTCTCAAAACATCCAAACAAACAGAAAAATGGTTTAGAAATGATTGCCGTGAATTATTACACATGGAGAAGCTAAAATTTCTGTGGCAGATGGTCCTACAGAGTTCTATGTCAATGCAGCTGTCATCAGATGTTCCTTCTCTATGAAAAGTGTGTCACCTGAGAAAGAAAAATCCATGTCATGGCAATTTCGAGGTTGCCTTGGTAAAGAAGGATTGCACTTGTTCGAACTAATACAAGGGAGTGGTACATCTGTGTTACAACTTGGACTACGTGCTTGGACTGTGTGGCGATCAGCAATGGTACCTGATTAAAAAGCCAACAGCCCTCAGTTACTGACAAGTGCAAAAGCCCTTTACACTCACTCCAGTTTTCATAAATATGTGGGCAATCCATGATTTTATTAATATCTGTGCAGATAACTGAGACACACAAAGGTTAAAGGAAGCTGTGTGCATATCAGGATATATAAAATAACAGGTCCTACTAGGGCAGTGAGAAGACTCTCATCTGAAATCATGGTTATATAATTCCAGGTAAACAATTATGAAATTTTAAGGAGAATTTTTCCGTACATATGAGCACCTATTTATTTCTGCATATAAATAGTCCAAATGACTAGTAACTTTGCTATTCTTTCACAAACAAAAGGAATTACTAGGGTCAGGTGGTTTCTGTCGTGAACTTTAGTAGCCAAAATTTTAACCAACAAAGGGAAGGGAAGCTGGGAAGGGAACTGGTAACTCTGTAATAATGTCCATGGAGAGGCAGGAGCTTCGCCCCAGCTGTTTGCTGGCTTCCACCTATGGCAAGTACACATGCCAAAAACATCATTTCCCAGAGTTGGAATTTAGCTCATAGAAAACCATTCCCTAAAAATCCTGACTGGTGGATTGGAGATTCTTATATTCATTTCACAGTGGACACTGCATGACCCAGACGGTGCAGTAGAAACTAGGTGTTTTTGGTAGTCTTTTCAGATGACCTGCACCATTATAGCTACTGGAAATTCTTACTAGATAATTTGTAGAAATGTTATTGTCCTAATTAAAAGAAATTTTTGGAATCCTTTGTTTCTTTTTTTATACTCAGGATATTAATACAATAATGCAACCTTCACTGATTCACATGAATTTTGCTACAAATACTTGAAATACTGCAGCAAATGCTTTAAGTGGATTGACAATGATCAATAAGAAGCCTATGAATAAAATTATCTTTTAAAAAATTAAATTCTTATACTTAATTAGGGACATTTATATAGGATTTCTCTGCATTTGTAGCCTTTTGTCACTGTATAAGGACCTTTATAAACTTCATTATTTTTCCGGGCACAAAAAAATAGCATATTTTTCTTGAGGTAGGAATGAAAAAAATATTTCCAAGAGGCAAGCCACCCCCACAAATAAAGGTAAAACAACAATAAAATAAAAATGAACACATAAACAAAACCAAAACAAATCCCTCAGCACTGCATTCACTACGTACCTAACTACACATAGGTTTAATTTAAAAAGTAGAAAACCCTGCACATCCTCCTCTTTTTCTGCTGCTCCTATGCAAACTGGGGTTTTTTTATTCCTTCCATTTCTAGTGCAAAAATCCCAAAACTTTTCAGACAGATGGTGTGATTCTGTGCTATGTTGTACAATGTATATTTGCACTCCATTGTTAAGGTAACAAGACAAAGTTATGAATAACAGATTAAAAAGCTCAGAGGACTCTCTAGTGGATGAAACCAGAGAAAATAACTGAAAAATAATTAAAATCAAGTATTAACTATGTGTAAGGCATAACTACTTCTATTCTCACTAGAGAACAGCAAAATTACATAAATATATGATCCTGAATAGAGTAGAGTAAAGTAGAGTAGAGTAGAGTGGAATGGAATGGAATAGCATAGAATGGAATAGAATAGCATAGAATAGAATAGAATAGAATAGAATAGAATAGAATAGAATAGAAT
>JAJPCS010000021.1:2025796-2080385 GCA_021164005.1 Willisornis vidua nigrigula | reverse complement strand
GAATAGAATAGAATAGAATAGAATAGAATAGAATAGAATAGAATAGAGTGCATGAATGTGTCACTCTCATACTGACTAGTTTTCTTTTTGGTGTATCTTTTATTGTAGCACCTTTCAAGTAGGGATGCATTTATGAAACATCTGCTACAAGATATTAAGGGAAACACAAAGAAGTCAACTGCTATTAACTATATGATGTTGTCAAATCCTTGTGACTAGCCCCCATAATGAAAAAAAAATGTATTAGCTGGGACTCCGGTCATCCAGAATACATATTTTTATATACTTAGCAGAATTAAACAATGAGAATGTGTTGGAAAGAAATGAGAATCTTTCCCTCTTGAAATAAAATCTTCAGTGTGTCCTTTTCAAGAACAAGTGACTGACAACTTATACCTTCCTTTCACTGCCCATCCCATTCCTTTACCCTTAATTTTCTTGTGTTGTTTGTTTATGGGGGGAAGATTACTTCCCATAAGTAAGCTGGCCTAGAAGTGACCCTTGGGGTAAAGTTCATTGTCAAGTCCTTGTGCTCAGATTCTGTGGATGAACTTCAAACAGATACAGAATCAGAGGACTTACCTCAGGGAACCAGCCATTCTTTTTCTTTCTTCCTCTTAATAGGCTGAGAACTGAAGTCATCATTCATTAGGTCTGGAGGAAGGTGAAGGAAAAAAAAAAAATTAGTTTCTCTACACTGTCTTCAATGCACTCTGTCTAGCTAGAGATGCTTTAAATGGGTGACAGTCCCTAGTCCACAAGGGAAGCAAATCACCATCCATCAAATGCAAAGTCAGATTACATTCCCTACTGTTACCAGGATAACCTGCTACACTACTTATATCTTTCCCTCTTTTTATCAATGAAGGTGTCACTTGGGAAAGAAAGGAACTTAAATACTCAATTCTGACATTAATGAAGGATGCTGGTTACCAGAGACTGCACTCCAAAAAGACAAGGGAGAGGATGAGATCACAGCACACTGTTATATCACTATGTGGTAGAAAACCAGCAATAATTTAGGTAGGAGATAAATTATGATTTCAGCAAAGAAGAATCAGAGTAAATTTTTAGGCTGCTGCCACCCTTAGGCTACAGAAAAATTTACTACTTTTAAAAGGTGAATTTTTAATCAAGTTTTTTCTAATATGCACCATATAAGAGATAGTAAACAAATGATGTTACACATGAAAGAGAGACAATCAGATGGTGACATCTGCATTTATAGCATCACTTTTTATGAGAAGAATTTACACATGACTGGACAAAGCCTGGCTTCAGTATAGCCTCAGGTCAGAGAAACAGAAGACATGATTGAACAGCATCCTATCCATCTGGAAACTGGTTCATGAAGAAATGTCAGGAAATTTTGTTTCTTCTTTTCTTGTTTGATTTGCCAGAAAATTAGTCCAAATAAAAACATCTTGAATGAAATGCTCATCTTTCAATTTTTATTTTTTTTAAGATATGTAGACCAATTATAACTGCTGAAAGAAGTTACATTTTGAAACTAAAAAATTGTTTTGGTTTAATGGCTGATTTTACACTAGCTGTTTAATTATTGTGCAATGCACAGCAATGGTCAAATAGTTAAGGATAATATCAAAAGATCTACAATAAAAAGAGTGAAAACCAAAGGGCAAAGCTAAAAGTTAACACATAAGAATCTGCCTACTGACACATGGTAAATTTGCAATTGTAGGAATAGTGGGATTTACATCTGTGAATTCTTCATACTGTACAATGCTATCAAGACAGGATATAAATCAAACAATCCTGAACTTTGCTTTAGGTTACTATAAGAGATCTCAATTGTGAAGAACTGCTAAAAATTAAAGAAATCATCTTTATTGTGGAATAAACACATATTAGAAATTTGAATATTAGAAAAACAGTTTGAAAAACAAGAGTTTATTGAAAAAATTCTTTGATACTCTCAGTTTGCTTCCTTTTCAGCTGAAACTGACCTGAATTATTTTGGCACATAATATAACAAATGTAACGTTAAAATGGCCCAGCTATTTCTTAACAATATCCTGCATTCGAATCTCTCTGAAACAACACATAAGTGAGAACTGAGGAATGAGCTAGACAAAATACTACTTATGATTAAGAAGAGGCAATTTAAAAATAAAAATCAATATTCCTTAAAAATGTGTACTGAGTTTCAACTAATGCCAGGTAAAATGAAATATAAACAAAAATTATGAAGCCTTTAAGATCTTAAAACTATATTGAGAAAATATGATATCATGAAGTCACTGTGATATCAGCACTTTGTGACCTTCGCTGTTTTAATATAGAGAGTCCTAAACTCATAGAAAAGAACAAGACTATTACTCTAGTCTTGTCAGAATAGTACTCTCTCCAGGTGCTTGCTTTTGGGACATAAGTGTTCTGCAATGTGCTGATGATATTATCAGAAATTTCTATTCAATATAATTGTAAGTGAATAATAGAACTCTTTCAGGACTTAAACTTGCATTAAGTTGAAGGAAAACAAGGCTTCTTTCTTTTTCTTATATAACTGCTCTGCTCAGTTCCCTCTCTCAAATGCTTTTTATCTGAAACCTTTAGCTCAATTAGTAGATTCTAATATTACTTGAATTTCTAAACAGTATTTTGATGGGGGTTTTTTAAATGAAAACAAACAAAAAAAACCCCAAAAACAACCAAACAGCAAACAACCCACTGTTTTAAAATGAAGATTCTTTTTTTTTAATTTAGAAATTATCATATTCGAAGGTTAGGTGCTTTCAGGTTACTCAAAGCCCCATCTAAACAGACTTTCAACATTTCCAGTGATGGAGCATCTATAGCCTGTCTGGGCAGTCTGTTCCACTGTCTAACTATTCTTATCTTAAAAAATTCCTTATGCCCAACCTGATTATACCCTAATTCAGTTTTAAACCACTGATCCTTGTTTTAGCACTTGTGTCCTTGGTAAATGTCTCTTCACCCTTTTAGACCCCTTATAATATTCATTATCTACATAAACAAAAAAAAAATATAAATATTATATATATATATTAACCAAACATTATATTTTACATTAATGCACTTAATAGTCAGTCTATTCAACGTGGGGTTTTTGCTTTTTTGTTTGTTTGGTTGGTTTGGTTTGGTTTTTTGTTTGTTTGGTGTTTGTTTTTTTTGTTTGTTTGTTTGTTTTGGGTTTTTTTTTATTATTATTATTTTTTTTCCTCCCCAGTGCTTGTTCTGTTTTTCCATTGAAAGTGTTTGGCCAAGCTCCTAAACTTGGGACAGCCTTTTGTTATTTTAATTTACATTTACAGATGGCTGAAATAGTTTTTCTAGTCCTACAACGATGGTATTTATTTTTCATGCGATGAAGTGCTTGTGTCTGTTCTCTCTGATTTCTTTAAACTCTTTTCAGTCTCAGAGAAATGTTTTTCTAAGACTCCTTTAATTACACTAGCTGAAGAAGGTTTCAGAACTTCCTTTTACTGTCTCAAAGTTCATTCAGTGCTTAGTTTAAGCCTCAGCGAGGTAAGACCTCAGGAGGAACAGGAGACCTCAGGTGAGGTCTCATATAAGGCAACATGACTACTTCAGAAAGCAGGATTCTTTCCTGTCTTCATTGCTTTCTAAGGGTGTTCTTTTACTGCTGGGTTGTCAATGCCTCAACTGACATCAGCTCTAGGATCTGCCACCATATTTTTTTTAATTATTTCTTTTAATCTGCTTCAATAGTGTATTTGGCAACCAGATATGAAGAGTTATCTTTTAAGTTCTAGTTTTAAAAAAGGTTTCAACATTTTCTCTTGTTTCTTCTAAAGTCTGATAGCATGATACGTGTGTGCAGAGTTCTTAGCAATTAAAATCCTAGTGTCACAAACTGTGTACTCTTTGATAGCATTCTTTCCTACAAATTCATCTCACTTGCCTGTCTTTCCTGTTACCAAGAGTTATACTTTACGAGTTCAGAAGAAATATTAGTATATCAGGCTGAAATTCATTATTACTCAAGGGTGTAATTCACGTTCTGTGCATTAAACCTATATATTAAACCAAATGGAAATATACAATAACAAGAATTGCATGTGTTTTAGAAAGTAATTTTTTTTCCTTCCATGCTTAAGAGCATCCACAGAAAAGCAGTCAATGGAAGATGTTCTTGGGAAATACACATTATTTGCATCATCAAAGGAGGAAGGTACGGAAAGGTTGATATCTCTGTGTTAAGTAGCTTTGTTACGACAACGTTCTGATATTTACGGCTAAGAACAGTAAAAGTATTGGCCAAATATATTAATTTCTGTTATAACATAAGTATTTTGAGGATAGTACCTAGCACAGGGTAAACTGGCCTAATACCTTTGTTGTGCCGTCATGTTTACTAGAGAAAACACAAAAATAAAGTGCTCAAATAAAATGAATAGAACTAAAAAGGAACAATAAAATAAATAATGTAAAATGCCAGAAGAGAAAATAAAGAAAAATAGGTCTGTACCCCTCATCTCAGTTGACCTTTCTGAAATGGTAAAGCATAAAATGCTTTAGTGCATAAAATGATATCAAGACGTTTTTCAAGAGAGTCACTATGAGCACATTTTAAGGTTAAGTGGAAGAGGGCAATGACCAGCAAGATTGCAGCAAGAAGTGTTTTATGTATTTAATTGTGCAAGTTTAGCATGGGGTCTAGGACTCCCTGAAACTTCAAAGCCATTTTAATAACAAATGGAAATGGCTAATTGGTGAAATACTGGACAGCAAATGCATTAAAACCACATAAACAAAAAACCTCTGTATTTTCAAATCATATAAAGACCACAACTTTTAAATCAACTCTGCAATTCAATATTGTTCCACTAATTTATTACACCAGGGAAAATGATTTCTATCTATATGTTAAATGAACTTTTCACAATTAAAATAACCACATGAAGCATACATTTGATGTTAAATTGAAGACTAACAGGTGAGGCTGTGTTGTTAAACATTTCATCCACACAGGATGGGAAAAAACTAGTATCAGCTGGTTTAAACAGCAAAGTAAACTCCTGCAATAGTGAATCACTGCAGCTTCAGAGCCAAAAAGTGATGTTCTATATGAGTGACATCCCAGATGAGTGTGGGAGCATCACCTGCTCACTGAAGTCAGGATTAGACTTGTACAAACTGACCTCAGCCACTCTGACACTGAGGTCTGTCTGCAATCATGTGGGAGCATTCTTCCTCAGAAGAACCTCCAGTTACACCATGGTTGAAAATATTCTGTAACAGCTTTTCTCTGTGATTTTGTCTTTCCCCTGAAATTTTCCTGGTTTAATTTTGGTGTTTTCATTGGTAGTTTCATTTCTTTGTTTATTTGTTTTGGTTGGTTGGTTGGTTGTTTTTTCTATGAACACCAAAGTCGGATTAGCTTTTCTGGAAGGTTCTTTCTCGTCTGTGAACTTGTCAAATACAGTAGAGCCTTAACTTCTGATGAACACAGGTCCAGTTATAGTTTCACATCCAAACTCTGCAATACTAATAACTGCATTGGGTGTCAGTGCCAAGCTGCTGGAGCAGTGGGAGAGCCAGGACTGTCCTGTGTGAATGCAGCCAGATCCAGAGGACACAACACAGGACACAGGTAAGCCCATCTGTCAAAGATGGTGCTGCCCCCATAAAAGTGGATTTAGGAGAGGACAAAATGTCACACAGGCAGTGTGGATTAAGGAAAAATGTATGGGAAACAACTTGTGAGAACCAAGATGAGAGGTAAAAATGGGGAGGAGGTGCTTCAGGCACCAGAGCAGGGATTCTCGTGCAGCCCGGGGGAGAAACATCACAAGCTATTTCTCTGCTTCCCATGGGGCAAACCACAGTGGAACAGACATACACATTGAAGCCCATGTAGGACTCAATGCATTACTGTTTCCTGAAGGAACTGCAGCCCATGGAAAGACCATGATGGAACAGGGTTATCTTAAAGGACTAAAGTCCATGGGAAGGACCCCTGGAGATGCAGGAAGATAGTGTGAGGATGAAGGAGCAGCAGAGAGGAGCTGATATGGACTGTCCACACCCCCTATTTCCCATCCCCTGCACTGCTCCTGTGAGGGACAGGAGGTAAAGGGTTTGGGATTGAAGGAGAGAAATTGGATGTGCTAGGGGGAAGGTGTTTTAGCTTTGTCTTTTTTTCTTATGATCCTACTCTTTTATAATTGGCAATATATTATCTAATTTTCACCAAGTCGGGTCTGTTTTGTCTATGATGGTGGTTGGTGATTGACCTCTTCCTGTCCTTATTTGAGCCCACAAGCTTTTTCATCATTTTCTTCCTGTCTGTTCTGTTGAGGAACAATGAGTGAATTACAACCATTTGAATTGAATTTAAGTTTTAGAAGAAACTGCTGCTAGTATTTACTTTGTCCTGCCAGGGACACACCATTGAAGAATAACATGGAATATTGTCAGCTGTTTAAATGAAGTCTGCTCAAAAATTAGGAGCATATTTTTTACCCTTCATACTGTGAAGGGAAAAAAATTCTAGAGGTGATGTTTATTATCATTATATATCTGTCAGACTACTCCAGGAGAGCTATTCAAAACATTTGTACTTAATACAGTTCATTTGTTTATTTTTGTCTGCAAACTTAGCACGGCTGCAAGGAACAAAATGTCTTACTCCACACCTACACATTATTATGTCTAATTTTTCTTTTTCATTTACCCTCTTCCTTCTTTTATATTAATGAAAAATCAGTTTTAGCACCAAAAATATCTTAGCGGGTATGTTGTTTTGACAGCACTCAGGCAGCATCCAAGTGTGAGGGAAAAAAATTGCTGGAACTGAGAGTCTTGAACATAACTCCAAAATCAAGGAAAAGACCAAGTCTAGGCTCTGGATAGAGAAACAACACAGAGTGCTTTTGGCAGTCCTATCTAAGATCCCCACTCTGTTGACAGGTACTGGACACCCTTCCCTGACTACTGTGGCTGAATCTAGTAAGTAGTTTTGGATTGAATTACTTTCTGTGGCAGACAAAACAGACTTTACAGTAGGCAAATTGAATTTCTCTGGTTCAGTGACCACTATGGCACTGCTCCTCTCAAGAAGATTTTCACATTATTGAGGGCTGGTAGGTTTTCTTGTAAATACCTACAGGCAGCACACACTGCAACACAACTGATTCCTTGTCTGTTGCCATTAGAAAGAAAAAAAAACCTGTCTACAACTGCCAAGTCACTTACACAAGTGTGTATACACAGCCACACACACACAAGGAAAACAAAATGCAAACATCTGCATAAAGTGTTATTTTTGTTCTATTGGGACTGTACTCATATGTCTGAAAATTCACATAATGATCTTCTTGGAAAGACTTAGCATCAGTACCTCGTGTTACAAAACACAATGTGTTTTTAATGGAGTGAAAAAGCAGGAAGGTTTATCTGTCTTAGATACAATTATGATTAGGGAAATGGCAATATGTACTTTGACTCAATCAAGTTGGAGTCTAGTGCCAGCCATATCCTGAAAGGAAACTCAGAATCTCCATATTTAAATTATCACTAACATGTAATCTTACATCACTGGTATCTCAGAGTTTCCCTATAGCTGGCATTGAACAGAGTCTCCAAGTATGTTCTTTATTTTGTTTGGCACATATATTATATATATATACACCATAAAACTATCATTAAAAATACATCTCTACAATATATAAAATGTATTATTTAGGCAGTGTTTATAGAATCATTAGCACATACAAAAAAAATAGTACTTTTCAGGTGTCTCCATTCACAATACAGATTTTCCTAATTTCTGTTTATTTTTCAAAAGTCCATTTTTATTCTCCCCAAAGACAAGGGAAATTATTCCTGTAATTTTCATGGATTGTTTTTACTCTCTTAAGTGGGATTACCTTTCCATGGACAGGTTTTATTTTTATTTTTTCTGTGTAATCTAGGAAATCATCAACGCAGGATACAGAGATGCAGAACACAGCAATGTGAATAAGCATTTTTATTATTATAAATGGTCAAGAAACAGTGTTATTTCAGAGTGAAGCAGACACTTTCACTGATCTTCAGAGCTGGTCCCAAATCACCATCAGCGATATGGATGTCTGATAAAGAAATCTTCTGCTGTAGTTTGAAAGACGTTCAAAGGACAGAGTCAAGCTCCAACACAATATGGGAAAACACAAGTCTAACAGAAAGATGCATTTTTGTTGCTTCTCATATTAATCCATTATTTAAAGCTCCCCTGCTTCAAGTCATCATTGCAGCAGCAATACCTCTTGGATGAGATAGTGCACACAGAGCCCTCCAGAGAGATAGTTATTATGGGGGCCAGCAGAGAGCTACTTTTTCATTATTGTCTGGGGTTAAGAGGCCGGTTTATGGGATGGTGAAATAACCAGGAAAATATTAAATACTTTAAAAACAAAATAAGACTTTTTTTTTTTTTTCTAGAAGTAAAGAAAGCACAGATTTTATCCTGGCAAACATTTCAGCTCCTGCCTTTCAGAAATCATCCATTATGCAAGTTATTTGGAACACAAAAACAGTCAGACACATACACATACATTTTAAAAGTCTTTTACCTACAGGTGAAAGGATTAATTTGAGAACTGCAATTTTAAGAAATCAAAGAGATACATTTAGACATCCTATTTCCATTGCTTTTTATAAAAATTTATGTCAGCTTATTATCTTACTATTTTAAGACTTTGAAACTGAAATTTTTCATTGACTCAAACCTATTTTTTGAATATTGTCACTTTAAATGTTTTCTCAAAGAATTTTGTCTTTATTTTGTCTTTTTCTTATCAGACATGGAGTAACCTCTATATAGTCTGTGTTTTTTTTTTCCTGTTGTGCCCCAACATCCCCCACTGGTGCCTGGAAAAATGGAAACATATCTTCAGCAGAAGATCCTTATGAGAGAGAAAATTTAGTTCTGTATTTATAGAGGCTGTTAGATAAACTATAAAAATTAGATTAATGATACATAAAATGGATATTAAATAAACAGACTCTGATTCATTCTAACCAATAGTCTAATTTCCAAAGTTCTCATTGCACAGCTTTGAATAGTAATGACTTAACTAACTTTCCTTCCTGTCACGTGAAAGGGAGACAGAAATACAAAGATTTCTAGTCTTTACTGTATTAATTAAAAGTTATTAGCTGTAAGCGCTCCCAGACAATCAGATCTTTATGTACCCCAACACTGTCTGCCAATACTGGACAGCCCACAGGATGGAAGGGGTTCTGACCTCTGATATGAAGCTACACTTCAGTCAGGGAGAAATATTAGCAAAGCGCCTCCAGAAAAAATAGAGCCTTATGAACCCAGCACTGCCCGTCGAACTAGGACAGAACACAGGCTGGAAGGATTTCTAACCCCTGATATGAGGACCACACTTAAGCCAGGGAGAAAATTATTAGCAATAAGCGCTTCTAGAGAATCAGAGCCTTAAGGTCCCCAACACTGTCTGTCTTTTAACTGACAGCACACAGGTTGGAAGGTTTTCTGACTTCTAATGTGAAGCCACACTTAAGCCAAAAAAGAACTTTTCTCACAACAGCTCCCAAAATAATATTTATTAATACAAATATGTGACAATTATTGTGGGTTCTGCTTTGCCAGTGATAACATTCAGCTGCAAGATTGTATTTAATTGATAATAAAAGACCCCAAAAGAAACCAACACAAACACATTCTACAGAGACAAACACACTAAACTCAAGTTACAATACAGCAATGTATCCCATTTTCACAAGAGACAGAAACTAGCAACAAAGAGCTACTAACTAAAACACAGCCACCTAAAACACTTATCCAGACACTCTATCAATAACACAGGACAATGAAATATCTTTCACACCACTCTCTCTGTGACACAAAACAAAAGGGAAGAGCAGAGCTGCTTCTTATCAACATAGATGTTGAAAAAGAAACTGCACATTGAAAGTAAAGCAAGTTACTGTAGTTGCAAAACAGAGCTGGTCTTATAAAGTAAGAATAGCAAAAAGCAATAACCAATATAAAGTAGCAAATGTGAAGGAAGTTACTGTTATTAGTATTAAGGTAGCAAAACACATTTAATAAAAGAAATGCTTATAAAGTAAAAATCAAAGTAAGAAAGGAAGAGAGTAAAGTTAAGAAAATCAAGTTAGAAAAAAAAATAGAAAGCACATGGTCTCACCCTCTTTTGTTGTTCCAGGAGGAGGAGAAGGCAGGACAAGTTGCAGCAGTTACCCTCACAGAGGCTGGCATTTTTTTCCTCTCCCACTCCTCTCTGCTGGAGTTTAAACTCCAAAGACTTTTTATACCTTTTTTTTTTTCTTTTGTGTGGTTTTGTGACCAGTAGTCAATGTATTGGGTGGATGATGGTGATGCAGATGCCTGAAGGGAGGTGGCTCCTTTGAGCAGTCATAGAAGATATTGCAATGGGGGGGCCATGTCATTCCTTAAATAACACTCAACCCTATGTTAATCTTATCAGTGTGAAAGCCTTTGTCATTGGCCAGGACCATCCCTCCAGGGGCTGAGGTGAATTCCTCAGCCCATCAGGCCTTATCAGGGGCCATCACACCACACTTCCTTTTTCTTTTTTTTTTCCCAGGTTTATCACCTGAGTATTTATAAAAACAAATTCTAACCAGTTGTAAACTTGTATTATTTCCTTTAAATTATTTATCATGGTGTTGATTACATGTGCTTGAGCATTAAGGTCCCATTATCTACATTTGGCTTTCCTTGCAATGTTTTCCCTTCTAGCACTTCATCCACCCAAAGATGAATTTCAAGTGATTTCAACTTTTTTACTTATTTAAGAGAGATTCAAAGGAATTTCAACTATTTATTTTCTTTCCTTCTAGTAATTAACTCCACTTTGTGGAGCAATCTTTTTAAATAGCTTTCATGTCTTTATTTGTACTTTTGCAATATAGAAATAAGAGTAAAATATTTTTTAAAAGTTTTTTCAGAGAAATTGTCTTTTAAAGTAACTCTAAATATTTTTATTTCTATATTACAAGACACACAGTGTATTTAGTTAGCAAGGTGATAGTAATTTTTTTCAATGTTATTAGAAAAAAAAAGTAGGTAGAATGGTAACACAGTACCAAGTAAAGATTTTTACATTTATTTTTTAGGTTGGTTGGTTGTTTTAATTATTTTTATTAGTTGATGGTCCCAGTCTTTCCTCTCTGTCTGTTGAACATATCATCTGCATCTATGTTTCAGAACTTGACTGTGCTTCTGTACCTCTTACCACAATCTTGTCCAAAACTATTCTCATCCACTGGCCATGTGTGCAATTTTTTGGCCTCAACAGACCTTTACATTGGCAAAAGTCTCATTTTTTGACAATACAGTTTCACGGTCATTATAAAACTTTTTACCTTAGCATTCTAAGTGCTTGCTGAAAGTTGCTTCTGTCATGATTACTAATCATAGAATTACAAAAAAAAAGGAGTGGGTTGTGTTTGTTCTTGTTCTTTTATTTTGTTGTTTCAGTTTTTGTTTTTTGTTTGTTTATTTTAAAGCAGATTTCTGTTTGTTACATGGTATCTGCTTTACTTGGCATGGTAATAATCACTTTTATGTTTTCTTAGTGCTAGTTTATCATCCTGCTACTGATTAACATTTTTGTCGTATTTACCGGAGCTCATGTTGTACATATGAGAATACTTCCTTTATTTGTCTCTTAAATTTTCTTTTTTCCCTTGTTAGTGGTTTTGCTATCTCATTTTCAATGTTCTGGCTGGTTGCAATTACAAGGTTTCCCAGCTGGGAGCTTGTTTCATTTTTCTTGGTCTCTATGACATGCTAATCTGTTTGGAAATGTCGTTCAAATTATTTTGTCTCTCTGTTTTGCATCTTGTTTCCACACAATATTAATGATGGCTTCATTGATACTTTTCTGCTCAGAGTTTTAAAGAAAAACAGTACTTACAAAAACTGATCCTACCCTGTGAGCCCTTAGATTACAGGAAAGGGACTTCCAAATGGGCTTTGAAGAGAAATTCAACGCCAGTACTTTACAGAAGACCCAAAAGCTAGACTCTAGCTTTTCATTGCATAGTAGGCAAAAAAGCTGCTTCAAAGGTTGGTAGGTAGATCTACCTACATATCCAAAGATATAAATATAGATCAAAAGTTTCCTAAGTCTCTGCTTAGCTTTTTACTTCAGCCCAAGTCATACATTTGTATGGCATTATAATTGAAAGTTATTGTGGTGGTATGACCTTCTTGTGGCATAATATTGAGTGTATACCAACTGCTTTGATGGAATCAGATAAGCACTGCCTTTGGTGAGCCCTGCTAAATAAAGGTTTGCTTGATCAGGGTTTTGTCCTCTTGTTTATTAGCATGTCCATGCTCTGTTCTATGAAGAGACATATAAATCTTAGCAGCTTGACAGAAAGATGTTTGTGAAAGTGTGTAGGTCTTTATTTTTACGAAGAATACAAGTTGGCAAGAACTCTTTAAAAAGGTGCTGTCTTATGACTTGTGATCTCTATTCTTCAGTCTACATACTAATTACCCTATTTAATTACATTTAATTAAATAGAGTCATCCCTACTATTTTTGTTGATTCAGTGGGTGAAGGGACTTTTGTAGATGGATATGATGAAAATATTTGAGGGTAACTTGTTTAAGATTTCACTCCTATCCATCCTTAAATTCTAGTCTTGCAAGGCCTGTTCTGAATTTTTTTTTCTCAGAAACTGCACTGAATTTGAAGGCGCATAAATCAATTATAGTATATGTATTTAATAATAAAAGTTTACAATGAAAATTGTCATAGAAACCAAGATAAAGAGATCTATAAGTGTACATAATGGAAGCTACTTAAAAGAATGAACTGCATGGTGTTTGATTTAATTATCCAGCTCTGATCCATGTTCCAGTTCTGCTAGGCAGTAGAAGTTCAATCAATGCAGTCAAATGTAAGCTTTAGTAATATCCACCAGATCAGAAGAACCAAATAGAGCTTTACAATAACAAGAATAATAACAGAGTCATTTACAAGTGTCCAAATATTTTTGATTTTTTATCTTTTCCTCCATTTGTTGTGCTGTTGATTTCTGGAAGTTGTGCAACATACCCTTTCAATACTTTCAATTGCCCTCCTTTATAAGAATTCATGCCAAATACATAATCTGTGTCTAGATTAAATGTCAGATAGTCATTAGCACTGGAAGATTGACTCCATCAACTAAAAACCAAACTAAAATATTAAAGTTTCCTAGTAATTTTAATATTCCAGTAGCAGTAATATTCTAGAATGTTGATCAGCATTTAATACAGGAATTGAAACTCGAACTTTTTTCCAGTGTTCTTGGAATTCTTGGAAGTCAGCTTTTTACAAACCATGTAAGATTGTGTATGTACACTGAAAAACAATCAATTCCCAATCACCCTGCAGTACTGAATTCTGTTGCAAATTTGTCTATGATTTCAAGAAAAACAGCATTGATTTTGCACTTTCTGTGGAATCATGTGAAATTCCTGTTCAAAGAGCCAGTATTTAGTTGACTGTCTAACTTTAAGTGGATGTATCCTTTGAAATTGTTGCCAACTGATGAACTGAATGAATATTGATGTATAATATCAGAGAATATACAGACAGATAACTGGTAGAAAGTTACTTGGACATTGGATTTATATTTCTGCTATTTCAGGCAACTAGACAGTGTTTTTCTCCCTTAACACCATTTTAAAACTAGATATACTATTTTTTATCTGTTATTCTAATTAAAAGACTGGTCCTTAACCTCAGTCTTTTAATGGCTGGAAACTTTAATCTAATTTCAATGCCAAATTTATTCATGACAGTTTTATACCCATGTGCTCTTCTGCCAGTATTGTCCTTTGGCTTAATTAGTTTTTGTCTTTCCCCAGTGTTTACCCATTATTTTTTTTTATAGCAAGTAATTATATCCCCACTCCGTCTTTGTTTTTGAGTCTTTCAGAGCTAAAATCTTTTTGTTGGTTCTTGGAAAATAATCAGCGAAATCATGTTAGATATGTAATAAATTTAGGTTCAGAACTTCAACATTAGAATGTTGTATGCAACGTTAGAAATGTGGGAATCTGAACAATGTCATCAGTGTGCTTTTGCATTGGAAAGATCAATAGACAAGCCAGTTAAGACGAACCTGTCTTGAAGGTAGTGGAGTGTGAGCTAGACCGATGGATTGTTACATCAGGGAACTAAGGAAGACACAAACATATTACAATACTGGTGTGAAATCTATGTCTGTTAAAGAAAAAACAGTTTCTCATTACTGTTACTTTAAAAAAAAAAAAGCAATCATAAGGTTGTGCCATCTTAGGCACAGCTTTGAGGTAAAAATTATAAATGTTAAACTGCACCATTTGTTACATGATCATGACTAGAGTTGAAACCTGGGTATATCTGAGAGAATAATCAAGCAATTTTCCTTTAAATCCTCAAATTCCACTGGGAAAATATATTTCATTCTTTGTTGTTGCAAGTTATTTAGGGATACAGAGAGATAAATATTTTATAGAGACATCTTTTACATACATGTGTGTATTTGTTTACCTATATGTTTTCCACAAATAATTGTTATATTTCCTTATTGTAGGGATTGGGTTGATTTTTGTTTTGTTTGCTTTTAATCTGTCAGAAAGTATAGTAATACCAGGACAGAAGATTAAATTAATGATAGTAACAGTCCTCCACAAAATTTCTGCTGTGGCCCCTAAAAGCCAGATACAATAAACAAAGCAGTGGGTTCAGAGTTGAATTTCAATTAATGTGTTTGTTGTTTGAAATTTCATGGATTATAAAGCTAAAAATGCAAAGTTGCCTAACTTAGTTTTCTTATAAGATAAGTACTTGATTCAAACACCATCTGGCCAACATGAAAGATTCACAAATGGAACTGAAATGGAGATGCATTATATCTATGTCCTATTTGTTATAAGAATAATTTGCAACAAAGGAATTTAAGAATATTTTTTTCTTAATTTACTATTATTTGGGGGTTTTGGTTGTTTGTTTCTGTTTTTTCCTCTCCTGCATTTTGTTTTCTACTCTCAAATATTTTTGTTTCTTTTTAATCAGACAAAATAAGCTAAAGTATAATGGGTATCTGGCACAAATGACAAGAATGTTCAGTTTCAAAATTCTAAATAGCTATAAAGTATTCCCAAGGTTTCTACATTGTGTTCATGTGTGCTCATTTCTACTCTGCTTATCATATTTTGACATTCCCTGTGTTTCAAATGCAGTTCCTGTACTTCCCCAACAAAGGTGAACATGATTCAAACATTTTCATATCTGAAATTTTTTACTATGTCTGGTAACTTAGAAAAGTATTGTGCTATTTCTGCCATGAGAAATAAAAATGATATTTTGAAATCTCATCCAACACACTGTTAATACTTCAATTCTATTTTCTTAAAGGTTCTAAAGGATAAACTCTAGCTCTGAAGATCTAGAAACCAACTGGAAAACATGGGAAGAGTGTTATTACATTATATAATGGCTTTTCCTTACCTGCCTAAAATTATTATTTTCTTTTTCTCTCTTTATATTATATTTTATCTAACTATATTATATTAAAAAATCTTTGTTATCCTGTTTAGTTGGTTGGTTGGTTGATTTTTTAATCATTAACATCTGTGGTTCTCTACAAAAATGAGTCAGTCATATGACAAATTAACACCTTGTTTCTTTCTTGAGATGAAACTTCAGTTTTTCTAAACTTTTCATGTCATTCTAATCCAGAGGACATTTTGTAAGTCTGCTTAATGTTTACGTATCTATTTTTAAACACAATTTTGCAAAACATAGAATTCAAAATTGTGACCAAATAACTTTCAGTTTAATATCTCACAATTAATATGTGCCTCTTACTTTAACTGTATATTAATATTGATTCTTGTTGGAAAAATGGTTTTAATTGTAAATATTGCTCAAGGTCACATACCCTGCTTACCTAAAGAATTATTTGCAAGGAAATTGAATACTCTCTATTCTTCTTTTGAAATTTTGTAACAAAACCAAAACCAAAACACTGAAACAAACAAAAAATCAAACAAACAAGAAAGCTTTCAATGTTAAATAGTTCACACTCTTCCCATGTGACCTAGTCCAGTGTTTACCCTTCCAGCCATTAGAATTTTTTCTTTGTTATGACTGGCCTAAAATCTCCCATGCTACAAGGCAATTATTATCATCCCATATTCAATGGACATGTGGGAAAAAAGTACTCCTTCCTTACTAGAAGCTTTTCACTGAAAACCTGCTTGAAAAAAAACCAAACCAACAAAACCCAAACCAAAACCAAACAAATCACAATAAAATTCAGTTCAGGGAAATGAGTTTTATAAGGTATACAAAGTGAACCATATATGTATGATGTGCTGCTTTATTAAAATGCATTATACATGGCCAAGGACTATTCTTTATCACCATCTCACAAAACGAAATGCTTTCATACTCAGGAGTGTACTGTTGATGTGACAAATAGCCACTATTCTGCTACTGCCTTTGCCACCTCATTGTGATCTGGCTGAGAAACGTGACTTCAACCAATGATTTGAAAGTAAGCAGCTTTCAAAGGTTACTCAAATGTTTTGGAACTCTTACAAGGAGACCTGTTTTCAGACAAATGATAGAAAGAATGACTGAGTGAAATAAATGCCCTTTTTAGGCTTTTAGAAAGTGTAAATTTACAGTTCATGAAGGAACAGGATAGTTAGTTCATTTTTTTGCCAATAGATCTTGTTTTGGTTGGCTTTTGCAATAGATTACATTAAAAACAAACAAACAAACAAACAAACAAAAATGTACAAAAAATGTTGTTTGTGTGTATATGAATTCATTCAATCTTACTGTGTACTTAAGCTATCAAGTTACACAAAAAGTTGTCACTTCCTGTTCACCTCATTTATATTAATGTGTATCTTACAGTTAAATCCATTGTGTTATACTTTCTAACTGCTCCAAGCTTAAAGAAATTCCCAAGAAATTACCCTAGGAATGTGGTACAAGAAACAGAAAAGTTTATCAGAACATTATTTTGAACTCTCAGCAGGATTGATAGTCATAAAATCCTGCAGACAAAATAAGAAAAAGTTCCTTATGTGCGAATGAAACAATGTTTGGGGTTTTTTTATTGGAAGAAAACTAACTACATGAGGATTTGAGATGCAGAAATCTGAGCTGTATGAAACATGTCACTAATTTATTTAAAAATAAATCTCTAGTTCCATCAGAACTTATATATATATATTAGAAATCAATTTCTTGACTTTGAATAAGCAATCTTTAAGAAAAGTTGACACTTTATTTTGTATTTATCAATGTGCACCTTGAACTATAGTTGTTTGTAGTTTTGCCTTTGAGTCCATCTGTCTAGTATCTTTATTTACAAAATGCAAAATTCTATCTCCCATCAGGGTAGACCGTCATTCTGTGTTCCTGCAGTATGACTTCTTTTCTCCTGAATGCAGTTAGTATTACTGAGGAACAAAAATGGCAAATATTTCAGTCTTTTCCAGATTATATTAATCACCAATGCTTCCACTATTACATTGTCTTCAAGAATTGCTGTGTCTAATACACAAATATCAAAAGATATGTTTTGAATTTAAAAAAAAATTGCTATCATGTTAAGAAAACAGCAAGACATAGCAGGATCAAAATATGCATATTCTGTAAAAAAATGCAGCGATATTCAGAACAGTATGGCTGCTGCCTCAGCACAGCAACACAATTTAAGATGGAGTGCACTGAAAGCAATATACGTTTTCAGGCTACATAAATCACAAAATCATTTTTCAGAATTAGTTGCCTTGTAGGGGCTTTGTGCCTTTTTCTGAAACATCTGGCATCTGCTGTCATTGAGAGAACATTATTGGACTAGACAGGACATCTATTTGCTTCAATATGGCATTTCTTATGTTCATATACAACCCATTCTTACAAATTATTGCTATTTTTGTTGCAAAAAATAAAATGTCCAGACCAATATTGCTATTGGTGGCCCTTTTCTTTTGTCTTTTCTAATTGTGTTCCTTGCTGTGCCCTAAATGAATGATGGACTTTATTCTGTATTCCTAGAAACAAGAACATACTGGCTTTATGATTCATTGCCAAATACCACAAATTCCCATCTTCCATTGTTCTATTTCTGAAGAATATTAGTAACATTCTTAATTTCAGAACAGAATAAAGCAGTACATTTCCAAAAAAGCATGAAGACCAGTCATTTAGAGGTGGAAAGACTTCTTAGACTTAGCTTTGATTTTCAGAAAATAACTGTCTACCTTTTTGTAAAGAAAAATGCGCCTTCACTTTAGCCCATGGAATTTTTTTCAGTTTCTAATCAGCCTTGGACAAAGACTTGAAAGAATTTTAATGGATTTAGTTCATAAACTATGGAAAAACTAAAAAATACAATGTTCCTAACTGGAGCAAAGTTTCTAAGGAAGAAAAGTAGCATGAAAAGAGAGTTCATATTCATTGAGAATTGCAGCTTAATTTGCTTAAAGCTTAACAGTGTATGACAGCACTGAAGGGGAAGCTGATTAGATATGTTCTTCTGAGCAAGCTAAGCAATCAAAAATTTTTCTGAGAATAGCACTCGTTGCAGCTTTTTGGCCTCGAGTGGCAGCAGCCTTATTGTCTACTTGAAATCTCACTGTTGTGAAGCTGTGCTCTGGTTCCATGTCATCATCAGGAGGCCAGTGTGATTCATCACTTGCTGTGGAGAGAAGCACACCTATTGCTGGACTTCTGGCAGAGTTTGGAAAAATGTGAGATTCTCATCCAAGGCAGCTGAGGTGACAAAGCTCCTTGAAAATATGAGTTTAGCCAGTTAGAATGTCACACTAATAGATTGACTGGAATAAAATTAAGAATTATATCAATACATACCTCAGTTAACAGTTCTCTATATTTTCCCTTATATTTCTAAATTTGAACAGGGTTGTATTAGCACTCCTCCCGAAATGTACACTCCTTATTTACTTTAAGCAGAGTTAATCCAAGAAATACATGAAAAACACACTAAAGACACCTGTTCATGTGTGATTGTCAGAGTAATTTTTTAAAGATTTTTAGGAGGTGTATTTAGATCCACTTGAGGGTACTTCAGATAGTAAGAGAAGAACCTAAATTTAAAAGTTACAGTTCTGGAGACAGTTGGAGGAGGTTCTTATACATAGCAACTTGGAGTCTGAACTTCTCACTACCTCAAAGAAAAGGACTTACAAAAAAACCCCAAACCAGAATGTATGTCCAAGAGGCAACACTGGGCAGTAAAAGAGGAATTTAAAATGCCATAGTGCTGAAAATGTCCACAGGGACAGGTCTGTATGAGCAAGTTAGAATTAAAAAACTCTATTTCTGAAGGTGAAATCTCTAATCCAGGAATAACCACAAATATATCCATTATCACTATCAAGTTTTTTGTTTGCCAGCTTTTTCATTTCTCCATTCTCTCTTGCTTATTGGCAAATTTCCTCATTGTTTTTTTTAGCCCAGAGAGCTATGAAAATGTCTAAATCTTAATTTATATTATTTTACAGTCAAAGATTCAATATGTATAGCTTGTGTATGTGATTTGTTCATTTTCTATTAGTTCACAAGAAAAAGTAAAAAATTAAAGCACAGAGACAAAACACCATCATAAAACACTTACTGTCGGGAAGCTAAAATAAAAATATCAGAGTTTTATTGGAAGATAATTGCATCTTTTAATGCTAATTATTGTGATCTCTAATACCTGTTAATCTGGAGGAAAATTCCTTTATATATTAACAGAGAGATATAATCCAGATTAAAAAAATGCACACACAGTTATTGACAAGAATATATGACATTAGATTGATTTGAATAAATTTAGATTTCTATATAAAGTAATATTTCACACTGAAGAACAGAAGTACATTAGTCTAATTTACTTGTAATCCACCAAAATTGTGCTAAAAATTTTATTGACAAGTCAAAATATACATTTCCTGATCTCTGAAATCCTTACAGTTTGGAATCCAAATTGTATATGGTGAGCAGTTTGATTTGTATATGATGAGCAAATCTGTAAGGTACCAAAGCAGAGGTCTGTGCATGCAGTTAGGTTTTAATTAAACCAAATCCCAGTACCCAAAAAGAGTTATAGATCAATAGATCAATATGTGTTGTGGCTGTTGGAAGGGTTTCTTTGATTTGAGATTGACCTACCTTTATGGAAAAGGTGCTGTCATCTGACAGAGTAAATTCTTATATCTAAATGATAAATATGTTCATTCAAATATTGAGGTATTTATGGTATCTTGATGTAAGCTGTGAACAATGCTCTCACAAGGTTCAGGATTAGGAACTGTATATTCTCTCATTTTTGGGTTCGTATGAAAAAAAAATCTGTTTTGTTTCGTCAGCAATATCTGGATTATTTGCCTAGATAATTTTTTTATGTTGGTAAGGAAGGAGCTATGTGTCCAGGAAATGAATTGTGTTACACCTCTTTTGATGAACAGACCTTCAAATAACATTCCTATTTTTAGTACATTACAGAACAAGGAATCAGTGCCCTTTCCCCACTGTGCAACTTTTACTAAAGCGGAAGACAAAGTGGGGAAAATAAATGAGGACACCCAACTGATTGTAAAGAGTCTCCTAAATCTAAATGAATGAAAATGGAATTTAATACTATTAACACTTGACATCTTGGTCTTCCTACTCTGTGCTTATTAAAGTGTGAATTTTTCACATTATAAAATATATCAAAGCTTCTAAAGTCCTATATGTAGAAGGAGACAGTAACATTCTTTGTTTGTCTACCTGAGAAAATACAGTTTAGATCCAGGATCTACAAATGGGGAAGAAAAAAAGACATCAAGAAAACAGAAGAAAATGGAAAACATTGATCTTTAAAGAAGGATGCCTGTGAGTAAAGGAAATAGGATGAAAAACTTTGAACAGCTCAGATGGAAGACCTTCATACTGGGCACATCTGTGGTGGAGTGGAACATTAAAAATAGAGGTAAAACTGGCTTCTGAAATTAAGTTGTATTTGTGATTTTGGAGTCCATTTAAATATGTGCTTCAAATTCAATTTCAGCAATTACGGACTCATGGAGTTGGAGCCCAAACAAAATATTTGGACCAAGGATGTGAAAAATGAAACCTCTTACCTCTCTTCTCTTGTACACCTGTCAGGAAAATGGTATATATTCAAAGTCATCACATTTATTTTTAATGTGTATTTTCTGTGAACTTAAAATTATGCAGGATTGTATTAATGCAGAGAAACAACATTGTTTTCACTTCAGATAATGTGCATATTTTTGTCTAGTAGTGTATATGTTTGCATATTTGCAAAATATATTTGCATGGATATGTACACATAAATATCCATAAAGATTTCTATACCAATAATATTTTTAAACACCTAAGAAAATATTAAATTACTTTAAAACTAGTTCAAACTATCTAGTTTTCATCTAATGAAAATATCTTTCCTTTTGCAATATAAATTTCTGAAGACTCTTATTAGCCCTTATTGAGCAGTACACTACACATTTATGTGCATTTTAATTTTTTTCTTTAAGGACATCAAGAACACTATATGTCTGTGAGCATTACAGACTATCCTTGCTGCAACTTATTGCACACTTGAAAGAAAAAATAATTTAATTTATTATTTGCCGTTATAAATATAATTTTGGAAAAAAATCATCATGAAAGAAAAGGAAGCTTTATGAAGAAACCAAAACATTTCTCATGCAAGTATAAAAATTACTTTATGAGGTCTATCAACATAGTCAGGTAGAAAAAGGGCCTGACAATACACAGATTTATTTTTAAAAATTTCAGCTATGTTTTAATCATTTATATAATAATGCCATTTCTGTTGAGTCTATGTCTTTCATCAGCAGTTAAATGTCACCCTGACACCAGATCCCGTCAATCTCGGAAGCTCAGCAGGGCCAGCCCCAGTTAGTACTTGGATGGGAGACCTCCTGGGAGTACCAGGAGCTGTAGGTTCTAGTCCTGAGGACTTCACCATCACTACCCAAGCTTGCTTGGCTGTGGCAGATGAACCTTAGGAGTTAAAGTGGTGGGGGTGTGCAGTTCTGTGCACGCTGAGCCTCACCTAAAAAATCCACTGTGCAGGCTGGAAGGGCACGTGGGGAGAGCCCTGCCCAAGTCTTTGTTCATGAAGCCAAGCCATGATATGTCTTTCATATTCTCTTGGAAACATAGACTTTCTCATTTCTGTCATTTTGTTGAGACAAAATTCTTAGCTATGATCCAGGATTCTTTTTTTTAAAATATAGAATATTTTCAAATACACCTTATTCTGTATGCATTAAAATTTTACTATAAATTGCTATGTCTTTCAAGAAACAATCAAATTCAAATAAATAAACATTAAATGTTTTCTATATATTTTATTAAATATTTTCTCTTTCAGGTTTTATAATTGAAAAAGCAAGATGCAAACAATTAAAACAGTGTCTACCATTTATTCTTTTGGAAGATCTGTATATTATAAATAACTGTTGGGTTTTTCTCTTTGATTTATAATTGAAATGTCTGTGTTAAAAAGTGAAAATATCTGAAGAACTGTGAACATGAAATTTCACTTCCTGTGAAATTTTATGCAATTCTTCTGGTAAAATGGATCAGACATAAAGTCAATCTTCTTTGTCGCCACTTCATATCCATAAAAGGCCATTTTCTCCAGAGAAAGAAGTTCTATCCCTTTCAAAATATTAATATAAAATGTTTTAATATGATCATTTGAAATTTTTCTGTATACAAAGTTAAGTCTAAATCCCACTTTACTGTCCAAATCAGGTAAAGACACTGGAAAAATTGTTGATATTAATTCTCATAATAACTAATTCAAAAACTAAAACTGTCCTTCTGAAATGAATAAAAAAAAAGGTAAAATATTTGTTTATTCTACTTCTCATTTAGCTTTTTATAATATGAACAGTGTTTAGTCATTGTTTTCAGAATTTTTAATGTAGTTCACTTCTGGCAAGAGGACTGTAAATGCACAAAGCATGGATGAAAGGCTCAGAATTGCCTGACAGAAGGCTTTTCCCAAATGGATCACATTAGAGAGTGAGATGACCATCGGCCAGGGTAAACAGTAAGTCAGGATTTACAAGGAGGGATTTAGCCTGCAAAGAAGTATGAAAGAGCAGGGAAAAAATGTTGCAGCAGTCAAAGTACTCGGATTACACTTGGTGTAATGCTTCTATAGTGGATGGGTTAATCGTGGTGAGGAGAGGTGGATTTAGGCAGGAAGAAAGCCCCCATGACCAATTCACTGTGTGACTACACAAGTGTGGTTAGACCATTTTAGAATTAGTTACAAAAATATGTGTAGAATTTTTTACATGTTTAGTCACAGTCTAGCATTGTGGCAAACCTGCTGTATTAGTGATAGTGATACTGAATGCATAGCTCAGTGACTGCTACTTAATTGCATGTTATTAAAAAGAATCTAATCCTGACTTGGTTCAAACTACCTGTTCTGAGCAGTTTTTCCCCACAGCAACTTTAGGAAATGGAAAATGGGACTAAAGACAGCTATCTTGCAATGACAGTGGTTGAATGTCCACTTAAACCAGAATATACCCCAAGCTCAACCACAATAGGAAAAAAAAGAAGTAAAATAATTTAGGCTTTAAACTAGCTGCCTATGTACACAACTGTGTATTCACAGTCCTTTCTTAAGATTTATGATTTCCAGATCTTTCTGAAAATGTGACAAGCACAAAACTCCTTCTTTTTTCTTTTTTTTCTTTCTTTTTCTTTCCTTTTTTTTTTTTTTAATCCCCACATCAATGTAAGAGCTGTATCTTAATTAATTGAGCTTTGTCACCAGATCTTGAGAATTGTCAAGTATGTTGCTTATATTCCCTGCTCTAAGAGGAAATTAGATTTATTTGCTTGTCCAAGTAGCCAAGACAATTTAACCTCTTTTTCAATAAGCCACTCCAGTTGGGTAGTCTAGATAATGTCAAGGGAATTTGACAGAAAAAAACTACCTCTTTTACCCCACCTGACTGAGAAGCAGACTTGTTCTTGGCAGTAACCAGCTAGATATGGCAAGACACAAACAAACATTAAAAAAAGTAAAAAGGAAAGAACTAATTTCTTCAACGGCTCTGATGAGTTAATCTCAGAAAACAGCACAAGGAGAAAACCTCACTGCCCTTTGCTTTTCCAGTTGTTATGGCTACTACTGAAAATAAAATGCTGCTCCTAATAACTTTCACTTCATGTTTATTTACATGTACGTTTTGAAAGCACAAAAATTAGTTAGATGTAATGCCCCCAGCTGTGATTGTGAAAGCTAATATTATTGTTCTTTCACAGCTTCTGAAGTGGTAAAGCAAATGACATTTTAGAATGCTTCATACTTGAAATGAATTTTAGACAAAAAGAATTCCACAGCTAACGACAAACATTTAAGATAAACATATTTTCCTCTCTCTGCTACCCTGGAAATTTCATCACCACCCTGACTCTCACCACTTTCTCTTGAAAGTGTTTGCAAGCAAATTATTTTTCTTCAGTTTCTGAGATATCTTTTTAATACATCCTCCCTAAACTTTCTTTCATCAATAATAGAGTTATAAAGGTGACAGACTGTAATCTTTAACTTACAAGTGCATTTCATAATGCATCACTCCATTTAAGGGTCATTGAGCAGAAAATGCTAAATATATTGATGAAAAAAAGTCTTGTTGTTTTACTTCTTGATCATCTCTTTATGTGCATAATAGTGATCCAATGTTAGAAGTGTGATTAGAAATATCTTCCAAGGCATTTTGTATTAAATTCTTATGCTGCCTTTTTTTTTTTTTAGCAATGTAACTAGGAAGTTACATTTCTGTTTTAACAGGTAGTTTTAGGATGTGTCATATGGCAATGTACAATAATCAAAAGCAATTTATCACAAAATCTTTTTTAATGCCAATATATTGTCATCTTCACACAACTCCAAAAAGCTTAATTACAATTAGCATATAATAATAGCATGATGGGTGAGACTCATTGCTGTGTAATAGCTGGTGAAGAAAAGCAAAGCAAGAAACAGAAAACATTTTGTGGACAAAACAATTGTGTTTTATCACAATTTGCTTAAATAAAACTTCACAGTCTAACCACATGCATTATAGTGAATTTCTTACATACATTTAAATTACATGAACTATTAACCTTACCACAGTTAGTCAGCCCTTTGAAGATTAATTTTCCAATTCAGCAAGAAACGAAAGCAATTGCTTTATTTTAAGTGGGTGAGTAATGTAATGATTTTCAGTGGAGTTGTTCACAGGTTTACATCATGACTGCTACATGAGAATTAATTCACAGAAAAGTGGTAAAACTTGTGCAAATACTTTTTTGAACTGCCATAAATAATTTCAGAAAATACAGTTAAAAATAAATACTTTATACATGGTAAATATAATGCTGATTATTTCATTTTATAAAACAGTATCTAGTTGCATTTTTTATTTCAAATATAGGGGGAATGACTACACTGTAAAATTACACTGAAAAGGAAAAAAAAAAATCAAAAAAACCAACAACAAAACAAAACCAATCTGAAACCGGAAGGGAGCCACACATAGAGAAATCAACTGACTCTTTAGAAAGATAATTTTTACAACTTGGCATCAGTATCAGCAAATCTTTCTTACGGTTTATTGGAAAAAAAAAAAGGAATTGACTCCAAATAAAATGGAGTTCTAGAAGAATATTATCTAAAGATTTTTTTTTTCTGTTGAGTCATTAGAAGGAAAAGACAGTGATAAGCTGTTCATTAAAAAGAGTGACATTTCAGCTCCCCCTCAAAATCAATGACAAAACCCTTTTGTGATTTCAGTGAACTCAATTCGATCTACCCTCTGGGCTAAAATTGGCTGCCTCTTCATTCAGGACCAATTCCATAGCACAGAAAGATTTTCAATAGACTTAAAGAGGGCAAAAATCAATTAATCAGATGAAGATGGAACACCAACTGTTGTGGTTTAACCTTGGTAGGCAGCTAAGACCCACAAAGCCAATTGCTGTTTCCCCAAGAGGAGTGGGGAAGAGGCCCAGAAGGGTATAAGTGAGAAAATGTGTGAATTAAGATGCAGATAATTTAATAAGTAAACTAAATGCTGTGTGTGCAAGCAAACAAAACAAGGAATTTTTTTACTCCTTTGATCAGCAGGCAGGTGTTCAGCCTTCTCCCAAAAACCAGGGTTCCACAATAAATGAGGGAATCACGTAATGGGTAAAGTTGGAAGAAATTACAAAGTGGTCATCTGATCCCGTCTCCCTACTCAAGCAGGGTCATACTAGAGCATATGGCACAGGATTACACCTATGCAGTTATCGAATAGGGAAAGACAGTTGACCAGTGAGGGAGACTCCACAGCCTGTCTGGGTAATTTGTTCCAGTGAATAGTCACCTGCACAGTAAAGAAGTTCTTCCTCATATTCAGATGGAATCTCCTGTGGATCAGTTTCTGACTGTTGCCTCTTGTCCTATTTCTTGGCATGGCCAAGCAGAGTCTGGCTCCATCCTCTGGCACACTTTTTTCAGATACTCATGTACACTGTTGAGGACCCCTCAGTTATCTCTTCTCAAGAATGAACAGCCCCAGTTCCCTCAGCCTTCATTCACAAAAGAGATGCTCCAGTCCCTTAATCATCTTCATGGGCATAAAAGCACTGCTGGGTCATGGACTTCTTGTCCACTAGGACCCCCAGGTCAGACTTCAGGAGGTCAGATCCCAGCCTGTCCTGGTGCCTGGGATTACTCTTTTCCACATGCAGGACTCTGCACTTGCCTGTGCTGAACTTAAAACAGTTCTTCTCTGCCCATCTCTCCATCCTGCCAAGGTCCTTCTGAATGGCCGCACAGCTCTCTGAGGTATCAGACACTCCTCCAGTTTTATGTCATCAGCAAACTCGGTGAGGAGCCATCTGTCCCTTCATTCAAGATATTCAGCAGAAAATAAACAATCCTGGTGGCCAGTATTGTCCATTAAGGGACATTTCTAGTTTCAGGACTCCAACTAGACTTTGTGCCTCTTGTTATGACCTTCTAGGACCTGCCATTCAGCCAGTTCTCAGTCTGTTGCACTGTCCGCTCCTCCAGTCACACTTCCTGAGTTTGCCTATGAGGATGCTGTGAGAGACAGTGATGAAAGCCTTGCTGAAGCTGAGGCAAAGGATATTCACTGCTCTTCCGTCATCCATCTAGGTAGTCATTTCATCGTAGAAGGCAATCAGGTTGGTAAAGCATGATTTACCTTTAGTGAATCCATGCTGACTACTCCTGATCACCTTGTCATCTACATGGATGGAGAAGAACTGCAGGGATTGTGGTGAGACTGACTGACTGGTAGTTCTCTTCATTCCCCTTCTTTCCCTTTTTGAAGACTGAGGTGATATTAGTGGTCCTTCAGTCCACAGGCACTGCTCCTTGTGGCCACAACCTTTCAAAGATTATCATGAATAGCCTTGCTGTAGTGCCACCAGCTCTCCAGCAATTGTAGGTCCTGATAGCCAGGGCCCACTCCAGAGGACATGTGGATGTCAAGATTATTAAGGAGTTCTCTAACACAATCCTCCTTAACCAAAGAAAAATCTTCTTTCCACTATTCCTTTTCCATGGTCTGCTGGGTCAGAGGTTCCTGAGAGCTTATCTTGTCAGTAAAGACCAACGCAAAGAAGGCATTCAGTAACTCTACTGTCTCTGCATCCTCTGCTACCAGGATCACCCTTCCTCTCAGAAATGGGCCCAGGATGTCTTTGGACAGCTAGGGGCATTCATGCCAGTTGTCTTCCCTAGCACCCAACTTGCTGCTTGTGCAATTTGAAAAGCAGATAAGGCCTTTATTCTGTGTAAGATCTGTGGAGCAATGCATAAACCATCAGTGTGTTATCATCAGTGTTCACATCGCAAATACAAAAATTATCACCATGCAAACTACTATAAAAAGATATTACTCTACACAAGGAAAAACTAGTACACCATCCTAATAAATAAGTTAAAATTTTCATAACACCAATAGCAAATATGGTCACTAAAGTAATTAGCTTCTCTAATACATCCATATATTTTTATTTCTCACTGAATACTTTGTAGCTTACTGTTCCCAGTTGTTTGCATTATATCATTATTTGCATAAATTCTGATTTGACATTAAAACATTTCAAGTCAGTTGATTCACTAGTCTCAACAATTTTGAGTCTAGTGAAGCATCACCAGACACTGAAATTAGTATTTATTCCGCACAAGAGTTGGAAGATGGGGGGGGGGGGGGGAAATCCTTCAGAGTCCTGTTGGAAAAGAAAAAGAAACGTGTTCTAAATTTTGTTTCAGTCCCAGAGAACAGATGTGTAGTAATACTAGACACCTCACACTGATTTAGGATAGGAAAAGCCAGATTTCAGATGTCTTCTTATCTGCCTCTTTTCTCTGATATAATATCAAAACAAGGGAAACAGACTACATCTCAGCCTAGTGAATTTTACCTTCTTTTTGGACAGCGTGGAGGAATTTTGATGAAATAAGAAGTTTTGCTGTCACAAATAGTGTCTTAAACTCAACAAAGTATCTTAATCAAATCACTTCTGACCATCTCCTATTCTAATACCATTTCTAACTAATTAAAGGTGCAATTGTTTTTCATGCAAGAACAAATCCAAGAAATGTCAGGTTTTACTAAAAAAATTGTAAAATACAAAGTAATTTGAGATTAATTTATTTCTGAAAATAGAGGAAAGTGGAGAACATTTCACCATTCACATTAGTTTCCAATACTGTTTATCCAATAGAAAAAATTTTTGAGCACAAATGAATCAGTGTTCAAAACATATACTTTAAGTGTAGTCTTTATAAGCCACCACTTCTCCACTTAGAATTGAGTTTCTTATGAGTTTATGTGGTGCGCATTTTAAAGTATTCTGCTGCTTGATATGTTGTTGGTTACAGTAATATATACCGGCCCTGATATGGGGTATCCAAGTATTATGTGCCTGAAGCTGTACAGAGCATTAACAGCCATGAAAAGCATTCTGAGCAGAGATCTTTAGAAATGACAAAAGTCAGTGACAATAAACTGTGTTGCTAGGAGACCATAGCCACTGAAATTGTGTCTCCATTTAAAATAAGAACGCTGATTAAAAACATTCTCAGTAGATAATGAATAAAGGTGTCAGAGGTATCTGTTGTGCCAAAGATCAGACAGAACATTTAATTTGTAAGCCAGAGCAATATACCCAATTCTTTAATGGCAGGCAATGCGCCATAAGGATTTCAGGACAACGAAGGAAGATAATAAAACTTCAGACCCTGCTTAGATCAGAAGTTGTAGTACATCATAATGTAGTTCAGGAATTCTTTATCTGTATGTTGAAGTTATATCTCTAAATTAAATTAAGAATGTTGCCAAGTAAGAGCTGTGAAGTCTCCTAGTTGCCTGGTTTAAAGAGCAAAGACAGGCTCTGAAGAACAGAGATGACCTCAACTGAAAAAATATTGCTATGAAAGTTAAAAATGCATGTAACAAATTCCAATTTTTTTTTAATAGTGCTGAAGGGAATGATGTAAGTGGTTCTTTTTTCATCATAATGGATTGACTAACTATATGGATTAATATATCACAACATTTGGAGATATTCCACACAGATGAATGGAAAACTTCAAAATTAGTATTTCACTGAAAAACAAATTTTGCTGTTGAAGAAATGTTACCCTGGGCAAGAGAAGAAAAATATATGCTTTTACTCACCTCAAATAAAGTATCTGAATTGGGAAAAGTATTTTATGGAGGGAATAAATGCATGGCTCTGCTTCTCTGCCTATTTACTCATTTAAAAGTGTTTGCTGCTTTAAAGGATTTTTCACCAGTTAACACCAAAATCTATGTGATTTCCACACTTTCAAAAGGGTTTTCATTTGTCTGTCAGGTTGTTCTCTAGTAGGTTGGTTTTTTTTCTCTCATATGGTGGATTAAAACATAACTCTAGCATATTAAAGATTTGCTTTTTTGCAAATGAAATACCTCTTGAGTGATTTTTTTAAAATTTTTACCGAAAGAGTGGGGTTCCAACTTGGTTTTTATTAATTTCAGCATAAAATGGGAATGTTATTATGTATTTTTACAGGTTTGGATTTGGTGTTTTGTTTTGTTGGGGTTTTTTTAATGTGTGTATGTGTATGTGTGTGTGTTATATAGTAGAGTCTGTCAACGTAAAACTTTGAGTTAATAATAGAAAACATCTTCTCTTGAGTTTATTGATAATGTCCAAAATTTTACAGGCTAGAAATACAACAGACATCAGTGCATGTCTCTAGTCTCAGTAACCTAAGCATTTTACAGTAGAAAAATATGAGTAAATCATATATTTAGAAATAAAATACAACTATTAAAAGACAGAGTCACTATAATTCATGGTTTGCTTTCTGTTTCACCCCTTATGTCTCTACCATAATTGTTTTTGTACTGTAATACATTACTTTTCACTCTGATATATATATATATATGTATACAACAACAGGATTTACATTGGTGAATTGTACACTAAACACAATTATTTGCATCAGGAGAATAAGAGATAGGATCTGTCTTTGTTTTAGGAAGTTGAAATCGTATCCAAACTGGTTTTCAAACAAATGATTTTTCTGGCAAGGATGGATTTGACACTTTCAATAATGTTGATTTTTTTGTACTTGAGAGTGGAGTTGTCATTTAAACTTTATCCTGGATGCCTTTATAAAAAGAGAAGGAAAAACAAGCACCTCAAAGAGAAAGCACAGACTGTGAGTTAATAATCTGTTTTGGGTTACATGCTAAGATTTTTGTAGTATGAGATCTACAGGGGTATCTTCTGTGAGAAGACACAAGGAGCTGTTTTCATGTCCAGCTTCACTCAGCTCCAAAATGTACCTGTCACTGCTCCAAGGTGAGCTAGTGAGACATGATGTTGGCATCTCTGTGATAAAATATTTAATAAAGGGTAAAAAAAAAGAGTGTGCCACCAGCTTGTGACGAAAATGTGAAAGAAACATTAACATTGGTGAATTATGAGAGGAAGGAGTTGCTCCAGTCTCCAGAACAGAATTTCCCCTGGAGGACCATGGAGGACCATGTGGCAGCCCTTGGAGAGACAATGCTGGAGCAGAATCCTGGAAGGAATTGTAGCCGATTAGTGTCCCATGCCGAAGTCCTTTTCTGAAGGAATGTAGCTCATGGAAAGGAACAATCCTGGACCAGTTCTTTAAGGATTTTGTCCCATGGAAGGATCCCATGCTGAAGCATTCTGGAACATGTGCACACCAAAAAGTGGCCTGTTATGGACTGACCATGACTCCTATTCCCCATCCTTCTCCACTTCTCAGAGTGTGGAGAAGGTAGAAATGTCAAGACTTAAGTCAAGCATGGGACAAAGGAGTTCTGAAGTAAAAAAGTTTTTGGTTTAGTTTTCTCATTACCCTCTTCTTTCTATCATAGTCTGTTATGAATAGGCAATAATTTAAATTAAACTTCCCCAATGTGAGTTGCTTTTTTGCTCATGTTGATGAGTGATTTTCCTGTCCTTTTCTTCACCCATGATCTTTTTACCATATTTTATCCTCCTCTCTTGCTGAAAAAGGAGTAAGAGAGCAGCTTGGTTCATGTCTGGTGGCCAGCAAAGGTCAACCAAAAGCACCAAATCATATTGGTGCAAGTCAGTAAAGAGTGTGGTAAATAGGTTTGATATTCTTTTAGGTTACTTGCATGGGTTCTGAATTACTTACTTATCTCCAGAGAAAAGTTTAAATACAAACTTAAGAACAGCGACTTTAAAACACAGCAACACTACTTAATAAACCAGCTGCATAAATGTCTCAGTGCAGCACTCACAAAACAGTTACAAAGTATATTTACTTAGTCTCAGTTGCAGCATTTGAAGTACAAATAAACAAGGTTATTGCTTTTATTATAAACACCTAATCCTACAGGCAGCTATGAATAAACAATATTCCAATGTCATGTAAAATTATAATCTAGGACAAGAGTGTTTAGTAATAACCTACTTCTTAAAAAGAGTAAAACCCAAAGGTAATTAACTACCAGCAGGCTTAGCATCCCTTTACACAGACAGAAAAGTAGGAAAAATCTTAAACCATTTCCTGAGGACTTTCAAGTCACAAGAACTTGTGAAAAAGGAAGGAGCAGAGGAAACTTGAATCTTTATTTTTTTTTATTATTTTACAAAGCAGACATTCTGTCTTTAGGAGAGAAACATATTTTGTCATTGTTTAATTGACACTTTTGAGAGAATGTAGACAAATTAATTTGTGTGTTTTGCTATTAGATAATACCGTGTACTTCAGAAGTTTCATAGGTGAGTGGAGGTACATGAATTTTAGAATTTCAACCTCTCTGTTTATTACAATATTTTAACATCTGACAGAACAAATACTTTAGAATATACCTCTTGGCTTAATGAACTATTCCAACATACTTAATTTAAAATCTGTGAACTATTCAATTAAGATTTCTTCATAATTAGGAGTAGACTAATTCACTTACTGGGAAAGGACATCCTTCTTATTCTGTATGCCTCTTTTAATGACGTGGGTTCTGGGAGCTGCAGTTCTTAAGTATTCTGGCCAATGGAAGGAAAATGTAATGCAAGGAAAATTGAGTAACTCCTCAGGTTGATAACTGTCTCAGTTTAAAAGGAATCAAGATGTCTATGAACTAAAGCGAGGAGCCCTTCTGGACTAGGAAGGAGGCCTCTACCCAAAAACCACCACAACCTTTGAAATTAAGTCTTTAATCAGAAAATGTAGAGAAAAGGATAACAGTTTCTTTACCATAAATATATATATATATGTATATATTTATGGTAAAGAAACTGTTATCCTTTTCTCTACATATATTTATATGTACATGTGTGTGTGTATGTGTATATATATATGTGTATATATATATTAAAAAACCCACAAAAACAAACAAAACCAACAAAAACCCAAAGAGAACAGAACAAACAACACCGTAACCAAAACTTTCCAACAAATCAAGTCCTATCTATGCCCTGTTGGTGCAGCTACAGTCACAGAAAGGAGGAGGTGATTCCATGCCTTGAGAGGCAGTGGCCAGGATGAATCACTCACAGACTCTGGCAAGGCTAAGAAAGGGGTCAGGGAGAGGTACTGGCTTTGAAGCTCTGTCTGAAAGCACTGGAAGGTGGTTAGTAACATCTCTGCAGCTGGCAATGGCCCCTCAATGATCTCACAACAAATCCAGGCAGTGGCTATTGTTCCCTCAGAAGAATGGCACAGGGAATGCAGAATTGGGGGTGAGCCAGGACCCCCATCCCAGCACCTCCACCAGCCCAGCAAATGGTGGCTGGCATCTATCCAGACTGAGGAGACAAGTGTGGTCAGCACCTGTAAAAACCCTCTCTCACCCTGCCACCTCCCCCAGTCCTCTCTCCAGCCATCACGTTGGAATGGAAAACTATCAGCCATCCCTCTGTTTAGGCTGTAGGCAGTTAGTTGGCTCTCATAGTGGGGGATTGGGCCTCAACAAGTCATTTCACCCTGACTCTTTAACTTCCAAACCACTGTGTTGGTAAGGGACAGGAAAAAAATTCCACGAAAGATTTCAAAACTATAGCAATAACTTATGAAATGAAACATTGAAAATCTATTGGAACTGTAGTGTTTAGATGCTTTAGAAACTGATTTTTATATCTGTTTAACTGTGTTAGAAAACAAAAGATAGATCAGAAAATGGTTTCCAAAGAGCAAAGAATGAATATTTAAACATTGGGATTTTCTGAACCATTAAAACTAGCTAAAAATCTAACCTGTGCAATTATTAAAATGAATATAAAATCATTGTTCTCTGTCCTGTTATGAAACTGTGCATTCATGAGCTAAAATATCATGTGAGAAAATACTAAAAATATTAAAAGACCATTAGTCAAACTGTTGTCAAAAGAGCAGATCATTTAGATGACCAGATAGGGAAAAAATTATAGAAAGTGGGAGGTTTGTCTTGCTTTTTTTATTTTATTGTTTTGGTTTTGGTTTCTTTTTTTTTTTTTTTAATTTTGGCAAGTTTTTCCTTAAGAAAGATAATCTGAAAAAAAAAAGTAAAAAAGAACAATTATCTGAAGTGAGTAGCAACATGTCATTTCCATCCCTGTTTGGCAGCATATACCACAAATCATTCTGTTCATCTCTGTAAGCGAACAAACAACTAAGACCCACAAACCAAATAGCAGCGCATAACAGCATCAGCGATAGGTAATTTCCCTATTCAGTACGATTTATTCAGTGTTTTGTTTAAGATTGTCTATAAAACAGAGAATGAATTTTTAATTCTTTCTTTTACTTTCCTTCCCCCTCCCCATTGAATATGGAAATATTATTTTAATTTCAACTTTTCTTTCTAAAACTGAAATATTTTGCCTATATATAAAAGGAAAGGAGCAAATAGTACCTTGGTTAGCAGACCAAAACTATCAAGCTTCATTGCATATGAAGTCCTTAATATTAATTTTATTCCTGATCCCCAGTCCCTCAGCAATTCTGGAGTGGCTTTTTTTGCCAAACAAATGAAAACACTCTAGGCTAAAAGGTTTTTGCTGACCATAGTCATAATTGTCAGTTATTACAAAATAATATCTAAACAATCAAAAATAATTCAATTTGAGAAATAAAATCTCAACAAAAAAATGAAAATATTTGATGACTTAAGAAATGTGCTTAATCTAAGAACTAGTGAGCTTTTCTCCGAAAGACATGCAGAATAAATTGGAAATGAAGTAATTATAGTATTGTTGGGTGGCTGAAGTTTATTTTATATTTTTCTATTTCAGAAAGAATACAACTAATGATTAGATTTGTAAGGATTTCTCTCAATGCTTGTATCCTTTAAACCACAATGAATAGCCCCAAATATCTACAGCAGAAGGAGTCTGTTCACCAAAATGACATTAAGATATCAGTAAGATTATAGAGCCTCCAATTTCTTAAAGCTGTTTATCCATCACGTATATTTATAACACCAGCGTCCTATTCTGATGTTGCCATCATATATTCATTTAACTGTTGAATGGCAATAATTCAAATCAGGGGGAAAGTGCCATAAACTGTGCTTTTATTAGAAGTAACAAATGGAACAGAGAAATAACCTTTCATAAGTGTATCCTAAATGAAAGGAAAAAAATAACAAAAAATTATTAAAGTTACAAAAATTTCCTAAGAACATAGGCATAGAAAAAAATAACAACCAACAGTACTCTAAGTAGTACTCTTAATGATTATTCATAGCAGCTCTTACACCACTCTTACCTTCACCTATTTACCTCAATAAGTGGTGGCAACATTCTAGATAAGAACTATATTCATCTTAATTTTTGTTAATGTCTTCTAAATGGTTTCAATATTATTCCTGCTAGTGTATACACAAAATATATTATTTTGAAAAAAATAACACCATCTGTGATCAAACTGAGTTTTCTGAATGAAGGCTTGAAGCATAGTGAAGAATCAAATACTCGTAGCAAAATAATCAATTTTCACCATCTTTATATATTGTATGTGAATGAGAAAAATTGAAACTAAGAATGACCAGTGTAATTTCAAGGCAGCCTAACAAAAAGGAATGTGGAGAATTATTGAGTAATAGAAGTTATACGCTGTGGCCCTGCAAGGATCAGTGTATCAAAACTGGATAAAAATATATAAACTTGAAAAAAGCAAAATGAACTCCAACCAAACACACAATTGGCAATAGATGGTGTGTCTTTAGCTAATGAAAATCAGTCCTGAGGTTAAAGAGGAGTGATAGACACACTGTCACTTGAACAAATAGGGAATAGTTTCCTATCTATAACCTCACTATTAATAGTTTATAGATTTAATATCACACATAGATAATGTTGAACCAAATGTGGAAAAAATATAATAGTTGAGACTAGTTGGGAAAATATTTCTTTGATCTATATCTGAATTACTAAAATCCCTTTTTTTTTTTTTCTATTGGTTCTCTAAGTCAAAATAAAGAAGAAGTAAGAATTTCTAGGAGGAAATTCTTCAGAGATCAACACTGATTTTGATGTGAATGATACTTTGCTCAGTATTAAAAATAAAGAATCTTTAATTGCTTAGTATTTTGGATATAAGTCATTTCAGAAAGGGAAAGGAAGATTTGTAGATGAGTCTACAATTCTAAGATGAGCTCTATTTTTGTTCCATTTCAGAGTTCTGCAGAAGGCAAAGACTAATAATATGAAATTTCAAGATCAAAATTTTTCCCAGGATAATATATGCTGGGTGAATAGTATTATCAGTAACAGCAAGCCTGGCAATCTGACAGAAGTCATCAGCTCCCAGGACTGGAAGGATTTTTCATTATTTTGGTTTTTTGCTTTTATGAGATATTTTTGAGAAAGCTTGTGTTGTTTTTTGGGAACTGTTTTGGTGTTTCTCCCTTCTGTTCCATTACTTCACCTTTACCAAAATTAACACCAAAATAATGCATCTTACTGAGCCATGGGAGTGGAGTATAAAATAAGTAAAGAGGAATAACTCTAACTTTTAGGGCACCATAACTTTGGGGTGAAATATTGCAGGTGACAACCTCAGAAATTCGGTTGTTTCCATGTGGTTTTTCACACAGTGAAGTGTTGGAAGTCGTCTTTAAAGACAATGTAAGAGAACCTTAGCTCTAAAGTTGATGTTCTGCCTGATAGCTTGAATTTGCTTTTTCAGCCTTTTCATGACTTCTCTCCACTCTTACAAGTATTTTACTAACCTAGATGAAACCTGATTTTACTAGCTTTTTTTGAGAAACAAATGTGGAAATAAACAATTTATTCAGATACTAACCCTATCTTTGTAATATAAATTTACTGCTATGTGTTTACATCAATACCTCCCTTTCTCCCTTTTTTTTAGCAAATATCAGTGTTCAGGGATCAGCATCTTTCTGAGAAGAATGTGCTGTTTAGCATAGTGTTATGAGGTTGATAAATGCTAGCACAGCATGAGCTTCTCTTTATTCTAAATTCAGGTTAAAATATGCTAATAATTTCAAATGTTATTCTACTATTAGTGTATCTAAGGAAATATATTTTGCATTTATATGAGATAATTAAAAGATGTTTATGTAGAAAAAAAGCAGGGTTTTTATTTTTTTGGTTGAAGATCTAACTCTAGAATTTAAAGTTTAATTTGACATTTTAATTGAATGTGAATAAAAAGAAGGAGGATACATTAGTAATTTTGTATGAATTTACCTGTTTAGAGCAGAGAAAAATCTGTCTGAAATACATGAAGGCATTAGTTGTGTTCTTCAGTTTCATATGTAAGGTAAAGAAGAAATACAGTGCTTGATTTTCCTGTTTTCCAGGACTTACCTGGTGGGATTTTTGAAATGATTAATAAGGTACAAAAGTATTTGGGAAAGTAGGAGAGGCAAGACTTTTGCATCTCTAAGTCATTGTATGATAGAGAATAGCTGAAGAACAGTGCAATGTTCTCAAGGTACTGTACAGCTCTTCTGACACTGAGAATTGTTATGTCTATTGGAAGAGTACATACTTGTTACCCTGAATTTTACTGCAAGAAATCTCCGGGAGTTAGGGGTTTTTTTGTTTACTTTTGTTAGTGTTTTGTTTGTTTGTTTTGTTTTAATTTGCTTCTCTGTGTAACTTTTCCTGACCTCACTATGTTGTGTACTCTTTTGTTTATGATGTTGTTTAAATGATAATTTTAATATATTACCTGCATTCCTTCTTTTTCTTTTCTTTCTTTGAGGATGATTTCAGTGTGTGACTTAAGCATATGACACTAGGCATTACTAATGATAACCTCTTAAAGCTCCCAAAGCACCATGGTAAGTATGCTCATGCTTTTGCAATCACAAGATGAATATTTGACAAAGGATGTGTGAAGTAATGTAATGGTGATTTTTTATGTGGGAAGATATGCAAATTTGTGAAAGGGTAACTGATCATATGTGCAGGCAAGGATTTCACATATATATCAGAACTCTAGCAAACACTAAGGCTTAATTTTAAGACAAGTAATTGAATTATTAGGGAATTTTCACCTAGACATTTTTGAAAAAGTAATTATTATCATGGTATCTGACATGAATAGACTGATCTTTCAGATCAAAGTCTCAAGCAAAGAGCCCACAGGACTCCCTAGATTGATATCTGGCCTATTTATTTGAGATATGGAATAAACACTGTACTATCTCAGGCAGAGCATTGAATGTGTCTCTCTCTTGGGCAAGACAGGAATTCCACCTAGGAAGGAGGCACATCCATCCTGCCATATTCATTATTCCACTGCACACATCTTGCAAACAAAGTAAAGTAGTGAAGTTTGTTTTGCTTTTCTATCCTGTTAAAACAAAACAAAACAAAACAAAAAAAACAAACCAAGACAAAGTGTAGAATCACAATATCATGGAAAAAAAATCGCACAAACAAAAAAAAACAAACAAAAAGCCAAATCAAATAAAGGCCAAAGAAGTTTGTATTCTGATCAGTCCTAATTAACAGACAGCTTCATTTAAATGCACCTACAGTGTGCTTTAGTTTTGCTTTGTTATTGTAGCTTGTAATGTGATTTGATAAGCATAGTTTCCTCCACTGTTCACCTCTTTCAGTGCAGTACTTGATTAAGTGATTCTTATCAGGTACTATAGGCACATCAACCAACAGGGGTCACATTTACATGCTCTACTGGAAAAGAACTTTTAGTTGTTAAGTGCTCTAATAGTTCAGAACCTGCTGTGAAACATATGGTAAGAGACATTAGCCACCTACATGTGCTAGGAATGTAAGGAAGACTGAAAGACTGTTGTACAAACTGGCAAAATAATTGAAACTTAACGAGGAACTTCTCAAGGCAGAAAATGACCTCTTCTTGCAGTGTCACTGAATTTCCACTATTCATCAGATGGCTTGAAAAATGAAATAGTAGGAACACAAGGAGCAACCCAATCCTAGTGAACACTATTTTTTACTGTGTATTGATTATCTCTAGGTGTCGGTTATTACATTGTTTCAGTGTAAAATATTCAGAGCTGCTTTCACTGAACTGACTTAAAATCTTTGTGTTTTCCAATAAAGCCGAGACAGAAAATTCTGCTCTTACATAGACAAAATGTGCTTTTTATGAGAAGTGAGACAAGTTAACAGAAATCCTGAAACTTTTTTGTAAAACAAAATGTTGAATTCAAGCTCATTTGGAGATGTACACATACACTGTATCCTCTGGTGCTTCTGCTAGATGGATTTATCTGGACCTTTGACTGACAGCAAGACCTAACTTGGCTGAAGTGTATAGTGTGTAGGCTAAACTTTTATTCACAAAACTGAAATTACTAGAATGCACTGAGCCATTTTTTTTTCTCAGTCTGATTATCAAGTCTTAGGCTGTAATCTATGTATGACCACATTTCTTCTTAAGAAGTGTTGCTCATTTAAATCTGTGTCACACTAATAAAGTAGGTATAAACAGAACTTATGGGTCCTGTTAATGAATCATTTAAAATGTAAGATGAAGTGTACATTAAACTGAGCGTAATCCTGGAGCTGTCACTTTGTTTAGTTCTCCTGTATATTGCAATGAATTTTAGATGAGAAAACTGCAATTAATCACACATTACCTATATACTAGATAATTATTAGGTCAGCTAAACTTTGTGTAAGGAAGATGGAATTTTCATCATGTGTTAATACATTTCTAAGCTCAATTTTCATGGAAGTTTCACCAGTTCAGTTATTTTTTTTCCAAAATCCTGGAAGCAGAATTTCATTTGGTAACTGATATAGAATTTTTTATTTCTGCCAGGAGTAAATATGTAGGTAAACATCAGCAGTTTGATATCAGGCTTACCATGAGAAAGCATGCATTGGGCAAATAACAATGTCTCCTTCTGCCACATAACATCTGCTAAGGCAGACCAAATCCAGCTCTTAGAGGATTCACTGCTGTCAAGTTTTCTGCGAAACATCCAAGGGAAGAATGGGGTAATAGTGAGAAGGTAGAAGATAGAAAATATTTCCAGAAAAAGGTACATGGTGCATATTTTTGGGTGTTACAGAATTTTTCTCAGTAACTAACTAGGACATGTTTGTTGCCACCCATTACTGTGCTAACCTTCCTTGTCCCATAGGTCATGATGGGAGAAGCAGGAAGAGTCAAAGTTGAAGGAAGTTACATTCCATTTCTTTTCTTAATCTGCCTGACCTCCATCTTTTCTCATGATGTGCAAAGGATATCAAGCATCACATGGAATCATATTTTGATGGTATATATGAAAATAGTTTTCTTTGCACTCATAGAATCTGAATAATCTTTGGAGCTTCCATCTGATCTTACAGTTAATACAGAAATGTGTTTAAAAAACTCTGGTAATGATAAGTCTTAAATAGTCTACTAGGTTTCTGCAGATTCATCCTCTGTGCTCAGGGAATTCAATTTTTTTTTCCAGTGGGCAGTGTGAATTTGCTGAGATGTGCTTTTTGTACTTCATTTTTCTTTAAAGACATGATGGGTTAAAGATTTCAAAGAGATTATTGCTCCAGAGTGGTGAATAACTCTTCTGTCTGGTCTTAATTAGTAATTAGCAGGGAAAGTATTGTTGACTTGCACATTTATGTAAATTGGTATCTGGAAAGGCTTTACTCAGGGTTGCCATAGCAGGGGAAAAAGAGTTGTACCCACTTCTAGAGTAAAAGATTTGTTAAGATGAGAGATATGAGCAGATAAGATGTCTATACATAATCCAAGATGACAGGGCTGAAACTGTCCCCTGAAATAAACTAAGTATCAATAATCTTGGAGAAGTAAATGAGGCTGGGAAGATTAGAATCTAAATGAAACCTGGAATAAATCCCAAACAAGGCTGTGAGTATAAAGAATTGCATTCTTTCCCATCCAGATGCTCTCTTTAGTGATAACAGAGCTGGTATTGAAGAGGTACAAAAAAACTTACTCAGGTGATTTATCTACAGCTTCTCATCTGGATAAAACAAGAGGACAGAGCGTTCTTTCGGATTTGACATTGGGGTAAACAGGAAATTATTTTCTACTCTTTTAAGTCACCTTTGTATTTAAAAATCTTTGTAACTGGATGTGGTAAGTAATTTTAATTTGTTTTTACCTTATCCTGTCTTCTTACAAGAAATTATAAAGTACTTTGTTAACATTAAAGCACTATATCTCTTTTGGATATCCTTCAACTAAAAGCCTGGATACAGGAGCATGCTGGGACATCATGGAGCTCCAAAATATTGTCTTAGGCAAGCCTGAGAGCAGCAGATACTTGCAGCTACTCTGTGTGGTTTGGGAGTCAGTAACACAGTCTTCATTTTGGAAGAACTTCTATGACTGCCACTGTGACATTCATTCTCTGACTGACAGCTGACAATGATGAGCTTTTCTGACGCATGAATTTTCCTGAGGAGTTTATGAAGCACTGCTTTAGTAGGAGAGCTCATAATGTCTCAATTCCATCATACTTAAAAATGTTCTTTCTGCAGGGGGAGCAGGAATAAAAAATGGACCACATCCATGATCAGCAGTTTCCATTTTGAAAGAGAGAATTATACCTCCTTTGGCAGGGATTAAATATTCAGCGTTCAGACAACTTGTGTTTCATACTAAAAGGTGAATAGACATATACTATGATACAATATAATTAAATGAACTATTACTATTAAAAGCAAATAAATTATTATCCACTAAATTGGTGTTCAGAAATACGTGCTTTATGTGGCCATAGGCTATTATCCTCTATTTTCCTTTCAGGGTGGTGACTCTTGATGCTTCCATTTCATAGAATCATAGAATCATAGAATCATGGAATCAGCTGGGTTGAAAAAGACCTCTGAGGTCATCAAGTACAACCCTTGATCCAAACCCAATTTGATTATTAGATCATGTCCATTCTCACCTTAAAAACCTTCAAGGATGGTGAGTGCACCTCTCTGGGCAGGCCGTTCCAATGCCTGATTACCCTCTCTGTAAAGAATTTCTTTCTGATATCCAGCCTAAACCTCCTCTGGCAGAGCTTAAGTCTATGTCCTCTTGCTCTACTTCTGGTTGCCTGAGAGAAGAGATGAATCCCTGCTTGGCTACCACATCCTTTCAGGTAGTTTTAGAGAGTGATGAGGTCTCCTCTAAACCTCCTCTTCTCCAGGCTAAACAACCCCAGCTCTCTCATCCTCTCCTCCTAGGACTTGTGCTCCAGTCTCTGGACTTGCTCTGGCACCTTTACTTTTATCCAGAAAAAAACTAAGATTGCTTCTGAATATTTTATTAAAATAGGGAAGAAAATACAAAAAGAACACTAAACAATCAAAACTTATTTATGGACAACTGTCCCAGTGGATAAAAGGGATTGGCATTTTAGCTTGGTTTCCTTCTAGTTTCAGGAAACTACCAAGGCAGAAGGGCTCAGTACAGAGAGTAGTTAGTTTTACCTGAAAGAACCTCAGATGAATTCATTGCACTTTCCTCTGACTTGCTCTTGGAGTCCAGAAGAACAGTAGGATTTTAAAACTGTATGGAAAATTTATATGTGTTAAAGTCCAAAAGATCACATTTCCTCTCTGTGCAAAAAAACACCCAAACAACAATCAAACGCAACCAAACCAAAATCTCTTCAAAAGAAAAGACTTGATTACAGACTTTAGCATGTGTAGAATATTGTCATTGTACTAAATAGTTTCTTTCATAACTACCAACAGTTGCACTCTTAAATCATTCATGTGGGAAATATATATCTTTTCATTTCAAAATTACTCCACTATTGGAGACAGTTGTTCATCAAACTAAAATAGCCGCACCTCTCAATTTCAGGATATTACAGCAGTGATATTAATATAAATTAAAATAGATTCTCCTTTCCCAAGACTTGCCTCAGTTGATTATATTTTCTTTCAGTATTTTCTAAGATGAAATGTGGAATCTGATGTTTGTAGGTTGAGCAGACCTTAGACACATGTTAAGTATTGCTTTTATTAGTCTCCTGTTAATCCCATTCTACAAGTTATTGTCAATGTATACTTTTCACTTTTCATTCTGGCCTTCTTCTCAACTGCATTTAACATTTATGTGGCCTCCTAGACAGATACAGTAGTATTGTTCATGTATTATTATGCTTTTAAATAATGCCACTGAGATATTATGGAAAACCAAGAATAGAATTATATCGGTTATCTAAGCTTACTATATTTTTAGTATCTAAAAAGAGTTTTTCAGAGAACAAAAGGTTATTAAAACTTGCTAAGAGAAATAAATCCCCACTTTTTATAAGCATACATGTATACCTACACATATGCATATTCATATTTATCTATATAAAATTGTATTTATATTTATATATAAATTATATTTAGGGGGGATATGTAGTCACAAGTGAAGGATCCTTCGGGTTTTTGCTAAACATTGGAAGGCACATACTGCTTATCCTAGTTTCTGTAAAGACACAGAAGAAAATAGTCTGATGCTTCTGTTCTCTTCAGAATCCCTTCTTGGCCAGAGGGCCAGGCATTAGCTGGTACTAAGGGAAAGCAGTTCTCCTCCCTGTGTCACCCTGAAAACAGAAAAATCAGTCACATTTTCATTTTTAAAACTTTTCTCTATATTTTCCTTCTATTCCAAGGGTCAGCTAGTTCTCCATAAAATGGAGATAAATTCAGCTTGTGGAGTTGGTTGTAACTATTCAGCCCACAGTGCAAGCATAGAAGCAGAAAACAAAACAACGTGACATTACCAGAAGAAAGAAATTGAGAGAAATGCATTAAAGGCAGCTACCAAAAGGCACTTCAAGCAGCCTTTAAAGTGGTTTAAAAAAGAAAAAAATCCAGGGATCCTCACTTTGTCTCAGCAACATTTATTTGTCTGAATAAAGCTGACAAAGCAGCCAGTACCATTTTAGTGTTCTGCTTCCTTTCTTTTAGTAACTTGACTTATCCATCTTTATTGGAGCACTGTTCATTTTCCCTGTCTCTTCCCACTTTTTCTCCTGAAAGAATATTGGTTAATATATTTCCCACCTTCTCTTCCTACAGTAATCTAGTTTGCTGCTACAAATGTATGTGAGAATTCTACTACTATCAAAATGACGAACAGAAGGCAGAAAGAAACAAAAAGTAATGTAAAATGCTTTTTCATCTGAAAACGTAGGGAAGAAATGCATAAAACAAAAACCATATTTTATAGTGATACAAATATGTGGGTTTTAGTAATTGGACAGACAAATGTAGCACAGTTCAAATCTGGACTATGCTCTGCCATGTGCCATGAAACAAACAAAACTGCTCCTCCACCAGGGATTTTGATGTCCACAGAAATAGTATCTCCTGTATCTTTTCCTCCTTGGATGATCTGATTTAACTGCAGTCAGCAACTAAGCATCATATAAGCCACTCACTCGTTCCCCCCTCCCTGGCGGATGAGGGGAGAATTTGCAAGAGTAAAAGAGAGAACACATGAGAAAATCATGGATTGTGATAAAAACAGTTTAAAAATCTTTAGGATACATATACATACCTCTACATACACTTGAAAATAAGCTAAACTTCACTTGCACTAATTTTTTTTTTTTTTCTGAAACTTGATAAGTAATTCTGACTTGAGTCATTGTGATGGATAAAATGAAAATGGGTAATGTAGGTCTGAAGCTAAAACAACATCATAGAACTTGGAAGGAGTGGGCTATACAGTCAGGTTTACTGGAACAGTATAACCCTTTTATGGTCTCTGGCAAATACATGACCAAACTATGTGTTCTTTTCCCATATTGAGATCACTTTACCCAGGAGAACACAAGAACACAACTTCTGACTTGATCATAGGAAGATCTTTGCAAATATACACATTATATAATAAATATCTAAAAGTTAGCTTGATCACATTCCCAAAGCAAAGAAAGGTCCATTTTAAGAGTTCTGTTATTTTGGCTTTCATGTTTGTTTATTCAAAACTTTGTTTAGATATAAATTCTTTAATTAATAGTAACACCTAAATGATTAAGCTATGAACAATTATTTAAAATGTTGTATTTAATTTAAAAAGACACCTTGGCCCAAATTTCTCAGACAGACACCCCCCCCCCCCCCCCAAACAAAAACAAAACAATAGTTGAAATGAAAGAATTTTTTATTATTTACAAAAAATCTCTTTGTCAATTATGCCATAGCAATAGTGACATACCATACCTATAGATTATTCATCTTATTTCTATCTCAATTTCTTTTCAAATTCAAGACCACATTATAATTTGTAGGTGCTTTTGGTAGTCACAGGATAAATAATGATGGTAACTAGTTTTTTCTATTTGTTATTGGGTGTATGAATTTGCATTCAAATAATACTAGACAGGTCAAAATCTGACAGAGGTAGAACAAAGTGGGAAATTTGTTACATACTGTCCTTGACAATAAAAAGAATTCTAATATACTCTGACTTTAAATTTTGTGATTCAGAACTCCCTACATCCTTCTTAATCAAAACGCCAGTGTTCATAACTCTATTTTTCAATTTCAGCATCTCTCTTCTTGGCTTCTAATGCTATTCTTACATTCAAGCATTAATTCATGTAAAATTCTATTAGGTCTGTCTGTCTTTCCTTTGTATTTCAAACAAATGTAATGTAACATTTGATATATTTACAGGCAGGATTATTAATATTTCTCACCAAATATCAAAGAACCAAAGATAACCATTCAAAAAGGTGAGTAGGAAGATGAGTGAAAATGAATAAAAGTCAAATATAGAGAAATTACAACAAAACACAATCCAAAGCATTTTTAGAGACACACAGCTATTTTCTTTGGTTGACAAATATTAACATTTATGAACTTTTGTAAAAAAAGAAAGTTAAGTAAAGGGTATTATGGATGTGTTTAAAACACAAATCTAATTCAAGTGTTTATTTAGTACTATTCAAAGAGGTAGTCATAGAAATACCTTATTGTTATGTTTTATTGGAATGTGATAAAATGTTATTTCATTGTTTCTGTGCTTTTTGGCTTCTCCCTGGATATGCAAACCAGTGCTCTGCAATCTTCTTGCAAAGTCTGACCTCTCTTTCAGATACCATACAATTTCTTCTTCCTTCAGAGTTCCAAGAGGAGTTCTTTGTTCAGGAAAGCTGAACTTTAGCCCTGCTTGCCTGATTTGCAACATGATGTAGTTGTCTGATTCTGTGCTTTTAAAAGTGGTTCTTAAAAAGTGAACAGTACTTGAGGACTCCTAAACCCCCATAAGTAGTCCCAGAGGACACTGCTAAGTCACTTGCTGAATAGCTTAATCTTTGCTCTCTTGCAATCCAGGGTAGCAACTCTGCTGATCTTTTTTTCCCTTTACCAAAAAGTTCTAAACTCAATTCCCTCTTGATCACTGTGTCTAAGTCTGCCAACCTACCTGCACATATCCCATGAATCCTTCTCTCTTCACAAAGAAGTCTTGGAGACTTCTTCCAGTGCCTCTCCCCATTAGCGAGAGGATTGAGGAAAACACTACCTGTGCACATTTCTTGATTGACTGTAGATTTCTTCTTGCAATATAATTTGTACCCTTGTGAAAGAGGAGGAGTTTACGATAACCAAAAGACTTTAGTAAGCTCAATTGTCTGGTGACATCACTGATTTGAGCCTCAGGGAGGCAGTAAACCTCCCTGAAAATATGATCCAGTCTGCAGATGGATGCCTTAATTCTGCAGAGGAGAGAATCATCTTTGATCATAACTAAGCATTTCTTCTCATTGCTAGTATTAATACAGCTCTTGACACAAGGAGTTGGTTGATCTGGCCTTGGTGAGAAGTCTGGCACAGACTTCTCCTTTTCTATCTTATATTCTTCACCTACCATTCACGGAGCCTGATACTCATGTTGTAAAGCTATTTGAGAGGGTAAAGAGGTGTTCCTCTTACAGCTCCAATCACTAATTTGCTTCCATTGCTCATTAACCCTCATAATACCATCTCAGTCTTGACAGAAAGCAGGCGCTGGACCTACCTATAATGAATTAACTTGTGTGTACCAGAAATGTCAGAGCACAGCTCCATTGGTCTGTCTCCTTCTCAGACTCTGAAATGCTCCTCAGTCTGTCCTCCTGCCAAAGCTCAACCCCCAAGGAGAACAACAGTTCATCTACCTGAGTACACATCCCAAAGGTGTTCGTCCTGTCATCCTCCATCTCCAGGCACACCCTGTGTAGCCTGAAACCTAAGTGGTTGCATGCCCTGAAAGGTGCTTTGTCTGTGTGTCTGTGTTGGATCTACTGGGTACTAGAAGCTCCAGAGAAGCAGAGGATATGATTTTTTCCAGGTGGTCACCATGCTGCTACATAGCTGACTGCTGGGAGATAGATAATATATCCATCTACTGATATTAACTTGGCCGATTTTTAATCCTCTTTAAATCACCTGCACTAACAGGTCCAGGCTGGGTCCCTTGCTGGCTTTCACAGTGAATGTCCTCTGAGTTACTCAAGTAAAAGTCCCTGTTCAGCTGAAGCCTGTCCATGTCCTTATATATCCCTTGTGTCCCTCACTGCTTCTTTCTGTCACTGCTACCACTGATTTTCTTCATGGTGCTCCAGCGTCCCTTACAGTTTGGTAAAGGATCATATGAAAAGAACCTTAAAATATGTGTTTTAGTGGATAAAAAAGGCAAATGTTAAGCTTCTTTAATGATTGGAAGTGTCTGTGATAGAAGACATTTTATAAAATTTCAAAGGTGTTGATATTCATCAACGAAGAATATAATTACATTAAACATATAGCCATTACTTACTGTTAAGAGAATAAAACTTAAAATGAGACTTATTTTGCAGAATATGGGGTAAAACCTCACACAAGAATGACATCTCAGATCTCTTTTTCTGTGTTTGTTTGTTTGTTTGCTTGTTTTCTTTAAATAAGCACAAAGGTAGTGAAATTTTGGCTGCCACACAGTGTGACAAGACAAAACCACTCACTATCAGGAAGGCTGAATAAACCATTAATGGTTTCCTTGAATGGGCTGTGTCTCAAATTGTGAAGAAGTGACTTGTGAAGAGAAAAACAGAAACAAACTTTTAGGAAATAAAGCTGCCAACAGGAAGCGTAATCCGTACATTTAAAAGCTTACAAGTATAATTAAATATAACATTTATTTGTGCATCTTTAGTATGGGGGAGGGAGTGTTGGTTTTTTGTTATTTGTCTTATTTATTTGTCTTTTGTTGGTTTTTTGTTGGTTTTTTTTGGTTTTTTGTTTTTTTTTGTTTGTTTGTTTTTAATGTAGAATTAAAGCTTTTCTGTTAAAAGAAAGCAACATTTTCTATAAGCCAGGCAAGTCCTTATGTATGACTTGCATGGGCTTTGGACAGTTTTGATCAGAGTTCAGGGCACACCTATTCATTTTTTATTTGACACTTTCTATTGCAGTTTTTTTCTTTAAAATAACTGAATTGAATTTACACTGTGATTTGAGGACATGATGGGGCATTTCTGATTTTTACATAAGATCAAAGTAGTTATTGTTCTAACTCAGTAATTATACTGCTGTCTTTCTGCTTTCAGACATATGCATGAAACAGTCTGTAGAAGTGTCTGAGGATGGGTATTATAATGGCAATTTAAGACATGTCTATACAACTCCCGATGAGCAACTAGTATTGTTACTTCTCATGAAGTAAAAGAGACAGCTCATTACAGAATTCTGACTGATGAAGTTATGCAACCAATAACAGAAGGGAGGACTGGAGTGAGACAGCCTGATACACAGGTTTGTATAATACAGCCCAGCAAGAGAAAGGTACAAGAAAATTACCACATGATGTGTCATTAGCTTCCACCTCTCATAACATGTGAGTTTGCATCTCTCTCTTGCATCTCCTTTTGCATCACACTCTCTTTTGATCAATCATACAGGCAAAGAGATCGATCAGATATGCAAACTTAAGCTGGAAAAAGAACACAAGCACAGGAATGAAATATCGACCTGTCTCTACCTGCCAGTAGACTAACAACATGTTCTAATTAATTGTTTTTATTTTTTTTTTTTTAATTCTAAAAAGAGACTGTGGGCAAGCTTCCAAGGCCTATAGGCAGTGCAGCTTGTGGCAAGATTTTTGCCACTCAGGATGTTGCTCTTGCTGCCCATCAATCCCTTAGACTCTTTCTGTTCTGTTTTCTTCTCAGATTGATCAAAATTGCATTAGACAGAAGAACAGATTGCTGTGTATATAGTTTACAAATATAGCAGTAAGATAATCTCCAAAGACATGCTAGATTGAATAAGTAATTTTTTGTGCCAATATTTTCATTATTACAGACTATTCTAATTTCATCTTTCAGAAAGATTGAAACTGGGTTCTTGTAAAGCACCACTATATGGAAATCCAACAAGAAGCCAAAGTATAATGACAAATTCAGTTTTCTTTCTGAAGGGATAAACTTTATATTATGTCATCTGTACCTTACACACAGTATAATTTCATTAATTTACTAAGTTCTAAAACTGTGAACTGTCCTAAACCAACAACCAAAAGAAATAAGTTATGGAATTACTGTCACTGATATGGGGAAAATGCGAACTTTTCTCTGTATGATATCCCCGAACCTTTGCAATTTTGTTAAAAATTATAAAGATCTAAAAGGGTATACAGACTGTGTATGAGGGGTTCACAAATTATATTTGTGGGGCCTTCAAAGCTAAACTCTCATATCATGACTCCTCATATTTTTGAGAAAGATAATTTAATCATAGTGAATTAAGTATAATTGATTGCATTGTTGATCCTACTTGTCCTGTCACCCCCCAAAGGAAATGGTCTAACTCACAATTTTCTAAGAAAAAGAAAAGAATAGAGGTAGTTAGCATTTACTTTGTTTCATGATGAGGCCAGTGAAAATGCTGTTATCCTTGGTAAGTGTTTTGCAGGAATAAAGTATCATCAGTTAACACAGGATGAACAAGACATTTTACAAAACTAATAGTGCAGTGAACTTGTTGAAGGGATGAAAAAAGACGGTCATGTTTTATAATTTTGTAGCAACTTGACTTACATTCCGATTAGTACTATATTGAACAAACAGTAAGTTTGGTTTTCTATTTGTAAAATGCTTAACAACTAGCCTAATTTTATGAAGGTATATTTGTTCATGAAATAAATAATTAAAAAAAAAAAAAAGGAAAAGAAGAGAGAGAAAATACCAGTTTGAGTTTGTATCAAAATCCATGGTGGTAACAGCTGACCTTTAAGAATTTATGCTAAGAGTAATAAAATGAGGCTTTTGGTTTTGACATCTTTCTGTTTGGTTGGTTTTGTTGTCCCACTCCCTTCCCCATCTTTCACTAGCTACTTATCATTCAGTATTGAATACATATTTTTCTAGCTGCATATAAATATTTTACATCAAATTCATATATTTGACTGGAACAAAAACCAGTTAAAAAGACTTAAAAATTTAAAATTGTTATTACATTTATATATAATCAAATAAAAAGTCTAAACATATTCCTACTTTTCTGAATTTGTTCTCAACACTCATCCTACTATAATCCACTATGAAAAGATATTAATACCAACCTAAACTCTTGAGATATTTCATATTTACATCTTCATGTGTTGCTAGAAGCTCAAAAGCAAACATTTATTGGGAAGATTGTTGACTTTTCCTGCTCTGTTTCTTAAGTAAACACAGTTCTGGAGGAAAAATTATCCCAAAAATTATATTAACAAGTTTATTTATTTTTAGGTGCAAAAGTGACTTGACTTCATTTTACATATGATAGAATGTCACTTGAACCTTGTGGGGAAATGTTACTGTTTAAAGTCCTATTGATTATATCACAAAAACATCAAACTGGTCACATAAATCAGAAAAGAACATTTTTTGACTACATAGATGAGCTACTAGATTCTGCTTTCTCTCATCTTTTCTTAGCAATGTCTCTTAAATAATTTACTGAAAAGTATACTAGCTGAAAATAAATGTCCAATTTGTTTTTTAAAATTAAAAGTAAATAATAAATAATCATTGTTTACCGTTATCTCTGGTTCAAATATCAAACCTGCTGACTATATCAGTGTAACAAGGGAAGGTTGTTGAGACAGGAAGGAGAAAGAGTGAAAAAACACACAGCTACAAAAGTCTTTGGAATGAGGCTTGAACTCAGGAAACTAAAGCAGAAGAATAATATCTATAATTTTATAGATTTTATTTCTCATTCATCCAGAAATCACAAGTTTACATAAAACAGGAATTATATTATTTTAAATCAAAGGAAATGTAAATGTGCATAAGAGATATGACAGAAGGCTTCTCCTAAAGTAAAGGTCAATATTTTTCTTCAACTGGCAAATGTATGTTTGTAGAGGATGGGCCACACGAGAAAAAGTTTTGAAAAAAAAAAATAGTACATGGGAGAATATTGGTGTGGGGGAAAGAATGTTGATTTTCATGTGCTGAATCAATGAAAACTGCTATTAAAGTATCTTTTTCATATATTATTTCCTATCACCTGAAGTCCCTCACCAAATGTTTTGTTTTATGTCAATCTACAAATCTTTCTCTTTAAGCCAGTAAAGACTTGATGAAATTTTATTGCATCATGGAATATATAATCCATCTGGGAAATCTGGCCCAAAGAGAAGCTTGAGCATACAAAGCATTTACACCATAAATCCCAGTTCTTGGACTTCTATTGGAAAATATTCTGTATTATCATGTTTTGAGACCTGGCATTTTATGGAAAAAATGATGAGATTTTCCACAGGAAGCAGACATTTTTCACACAAACAAGAATTACTCTGCTGAAACCCAGTTTTCTGTCAAAACAATTTTGACTGAAAACTTTGAGCCATCTGTTTTACATCATCACAGTGAACAGAATTTGGAGGTGGCTTGGTACACTCTACAGGCAATTTCAAGTGAATTTATCTCAACCAGCTGGTACACACCAGTTAACAAATCTGAAGAGTATGATGTTCAGTAGAACTCGGTCAAAATATTAGAAGTAATTCTGTACTTATAAATAAGCTGACTCCATTATATCCATAGTAGATTACACTTTTTTAGTTTCTATCAGTTCTAGAAAACAAACCAGGTGTCTGTTATTCATCTGGCCACTTGACAGTATTAATGGAAGAGGGGAAATGGGGGTTATGCTGTGTACAGTGGGCACATCTGTTCTGGTAACTAAATTACAGCCGACACAGTAAACAAGGTGATCTGAACAAGACATGCCATCTGTGTTTCTTACAGCTTGTTTCCTTATTATTTTATTGGACTCTAATGTATGCCCTAATAAGTAGGGCTTTTTCTTTTTATGTAATATCTTGCTTGCATATATTGTCAACAAAGCAATATTCAAAGAAAGTGGTATCATTTACATCTATTTCCATTATGAAGAGTTTAAAAAGAAAAAGTAGAATTGTAAGAAATGCTTGGCAATGAAAGAGAATAAAAGAGAATAAAGATATTTTCTGTATCAAATATTAGATCTTCTAAGTATGGAATTAAAGGCCTGAAAGGACTTTCAATTATTTTTGAAAGTAAGATAAATATGAATGAATAAACATATTAAAATACTTGAAGAATTTTCAGTTAGAAGAGTTCCATGGACTCCCTCTCTAGCCTGATTTTTTTATTTCGAAGTCTTTATCAGAAAGATTTATCTAAATCTTAGTGAAAATATTTGTTATCAAATAACTTGGAAGTTAAGTGGACAAAAGTCTGTTCTGACTATATATCTATGTTAACTAGACAGATTCTTCCTGAAGTCAAAAAAAGGGTAATGTCCATTCGGATGAGTAACCCTGATTTAAAATTATGAGAAATGATCACACCTTGTAGGTGAGGGTAAGTAAACAAAACAATCAAACCAAACAAATCAAATGAAAATAAAAACAAACAAAAAACCCTAAGCAAAGAAGGAAACAAACAAAAAAAAAACAAAAACCCAAACTCAACCAACAGTGATTTTGTCAATTCTGGCTAGCTAAAGTGGATTTGGATATAACAGTGAGCACGGGACAGTGAGATAACTGCACTAAAGAAGAACAATCTGGGAGAGGAAAAAACATGGAAAAGGATATATAAAGTCACACAAATTATCTAATCAGAGCTCTCTGTTCAGTAGTCATGCACCTGACCAACATATTTTGAAGGACAACTTACCCTTTTTTTTTTCCTACTGTGCTCACATATGACTTTCTTCTTGAGAACTAGGAGCATGGGATGTCTTCCCTGACACAGGTGAGAGAAGTCCTTTTCATAGTATCACATAGCAAAGCATAACAAAACTGGAGGAAAAATTCCATTTTTTCTCTGTATCCAATAACAATAACTATAAGTGCACGTGCCTTTAGTGGACAGAAGCAGCAAACACTATTAACAGTCTTCATGTAAAAAATTCTATAATGTAGAAATCCTGTATATTAAATGATACTCTGCCATCCTTTACAGGCTTTCATGTGCTCTGATGTAGTTTTTGTTGTTGCTGTTGTTGGGTTTTTACCTTACTCCGTGTTTCCTCACAATTTACAGTCTTCTTATTACATGTCTCATTTCTCTAGAGTTTTTTCAGTGTCACTAAAATGTAGCATCCATCTGCAGTACTGTAACTCAAGTGCTCCTATAGAGAAAAAGATAAACAGGAGAAGAAGGGTAGAAAAAATGAAAGAAAAAGTGTTGGGGTTTTGATTACAATCCTTTAAAAGGACACAATATTCTGTAAATATTATGTCTTTGTAGTTATTGTTGCCAGTGGAGTTAATAAAACTGGAGGTCAAACAGGTCTCAGCCTCCTTGAGTTATTGCATCTTAAACTTTTCCCTACTACCTTTTTCTCTCTATTATTTGGTCTGCCCTTAAAATAATCAGATTTTGCATGATACATCTTTTAATGAAACTTGTTTATTCTGCAACACAACCACAGTCTTTGATCTACTATGATTCTTCTCTTTAAACACACCTTTTCTTTAGTGCTTTTGCTAGCCAGTTATTCTTTTTTTTTTTAATTTGTGAATTTGATTTCTTTTCTGAGGTGAGTTTTGCCTTTGTCTTAAATTAACTATCTCATTTTTGATCTTAGTTCACTCCTTGAGTGGAAAGTAGAGTTCATACTGGGTGAGTCCTGTGAAATGTTCTTCTTTGTACTCAGCCTTTGAAAATTACACATTGACTAAATTTTTAATGAATTCCATAACTTCATCATGATCTTTCCCTTGTTTCTATAGATAAAAAATGTGCTGGATGTCTTGCTGTTTCAAGATATAACAGATATACACTTTTCTGGGTTCATAGTTCAGACATTAAAGAAGTTATGGGGTTTATTGCAAGACTTTTTGATACATAAGGATGTTTCTTTTCTTGAAAGTATGCAAAACCCCCTATAAAAAGATGTTTTTCATCTTCTAAGCATATTCAATCCAGTTTGGGGTTTTTTTAGTTCTTTTATCCTATTGAGATGATTATTAAAATAGTCAGGATGGATCAGTTACTGCAAAGCTGATCCCTTAGTTGTAAAGGGGTGAAATTGCAGAACTGATTTGGATAAGGAGAGTATTTAGG
>JAJPCS010000021.1:1939299-2016107 GCA_021164005.1 Willisornis vidua nigrigula | reverse complement strand
ATAATAGTATCTAAAAAAAAAAGGGGGAAAAAAAAGAACGGATAGAATAGAATAGAATAGAATAGAATAGAATAGAATAGAATAGAATAGAATAGAATAGAATAGAATAGAATAGAATAGAAAGAATAGGGCAGTTAGAGCTGAAAGGGACCTACAACAGCCATTTTGTCAAACTCTCTGACTGCTTGACCTCTGAACAGCAATTAAAACATATTTTTAAAGGCAATATCCAAATGCTCTTTAAGCACTGATAGATTTGGAATATTGACCACCTCTCTAGGAATTCTGTTCCAGTGCTTGAGTACCCTTAATATCAAGTCTGAACCTCGCCTTCACCCATTCCCATGCACCCTGTCACTGGATACCAGAACAGCGCACTACCTCAAGTGGACTTTCATATACAGACACATGGTGATCCTCTTTCAGTGTATTTCATGTTTCCCAGTAGCCACGTTTAGCCACTGTGCATTGCATTATGTTTCCTTTTTCTCATACACAGGAGGGGATATTTTGATGGATCTTTCAGAGATGATTCATAGGTGTAGGAAGGTCAAATATGAAGTGTTAATTCACAAAATTATCAACTAAAGTGACAAAAAACTACCAGGCAGGCAAGTAGTTATTTAGATCTGTTTTGCAATGACTGTAGTTGACTGCTGTAGCAATCTATTACTTGTTTTTGTTACTGAATAATTGTGACCTTTTACAAAAGAATGTATCACAATAGCTGGAATGATTATCTATTTCCTAGAATAGATTCATTGCATTTACTTCTGAGTTTTTTCCTGGTATAAACAACCAGTAATAAACTCAGTAAGGTATGGTGTAACTGGATGAAGAACCTAGACAGCTATGCTACTAAAAACAATAAACCCATTTTTTTTAATTGGACAAGACTATATTACTTTTGCATATAATATATACATGTACATATATATTATAATTGATGTTTCCATATATGTGTGTGTAATACATATAATGCAAATAAGTTGATATACTTATTGACATTTTGGTTTTCTGTAGAGACTTACAGATCTACTGTTAAAATCTACTGGCTGCCAGTTTTTCAGATATTTTAGCAGTTGCAAAAGAAAAAAAAAGCAAATCTTAAGTCTTGGTGCATAAGAGTGAACATGGCATTTCAATAAAATAAAATTTGTAACTTCAGAACAAACATGGATTTCTGTGAAATCTCTTTTTAAGTAAAAAGCAGTATAAAACATTTTTGATACTCAGGAGTGTTTTGATGCATTCTAACAGAGTTTCATCCATCTGTTTCCTGGGAAATAATAGCATAAAGGTAAAAAGTAATTATTATTTCCTCATGTTTAGTGCTAAAATAGCACAGGCTACACATAGTTTTCACCTAGACTTATAGACACTTTGAAAAAGAGAAAAGACAAACACTAGGTATTAAACAAAATCACATATTTTGTAAAAGAACAAGCAATGTAAAGATATATAAACTAAAGACTGAATCAAAAAATCATTGTTTGGATCTTAATAAAAGAATTAAAGATTAATCACTGGTAGCGAAAAGGCTGACTATACTGCAAAAGTGCAGATTCAAAGAATAATGTGATTGTGCACCTCTGTTGAAATTAGTCAAAGCAGAAGACATCTAATAAACAAACTAAACAAAAAACAACCCTACAACAGAAACAAACCAAAGAGCTTCAAAAACAATTTTTGAGTTTAAAAATGCTTAAAACAAAAAGTATCTGTTCAGACCTAAATTGCTCATGTATTTCTTTTGCCCATGTCTTGCTATTGTTACTGATCATTAAGTTGTTGTCCTTTATAAAACACTGTACACAAGATGACAAAAAGAAAAGCATACGTCATTCAACACGTTAAGAGGCTTTACTCCATTTTTTCAAAAGCTGTTTGGACAGTGTGGTAAAACTCCTAAATGATAAAAGTTATAATAAATTATTCTCTTGTTAAGGACGCTAAACCTTCTGTTGGATTTCAAAAAGAAGGTAATTGATTGGGTTTTTTTAGCTGGAAGATGAGAACACTTGCGAATCCGAATAGTCAGCAGACTTTAAGTAACCCTCAAAAGTGTTTATAGTCATGCTTTTTCATTTTGAAATCAAGTTGAAAAATTACTCTTCTATTTAATGTAATTCCATATTTCTTTCATTGAATGAGTTTGGCTTTCATACTGACTCAGCATACTGACTTAAAGATCAATAATCCAGGCTTGTGATGGAGGTTATTTTGGGGTTTTGATGCTGAGTAGATCTTCAGTCATTCCTTAAGAAAAGGAGTAATATCAGTAACAAATCAGTAAAATTTACTTTTTCTAACCGTTAAACATAGGATTTAAGTGAAGAAGCTTTATCTCATTGTAGAATTTAATGTTAGGTGTAGCAGAACATAAAATCATACTTGAAAAAGTGTTTTTTCTGTAAGACACTTGGGATATAATATTTTATTCATATCTGTGGAGAGGAAAAAAGTGATTTAATTAGCTGATTATTATACAAAGTAATGAATTAAAATCAACACAGCACAAGGATGTAGTCCAGAAGCTCCTAATATATTTAAGCTATAGTGATAGTTGTGATTTGCCTAAGAAAGGTCACTTTCTCCACCTCTTGGGAGCACTATTTGGACTGACAAAAATGAGAGGAAAAGAAAGAATAGGCAGTGCTTTCCCGTTGTGTTTCGCTCAGCTATAGCTGCCATCAGCTGCAACTCCTAAACTTTCCTCTGCCAAAAGAAATCAGGCAGGGTTTTGAGTTCTGAATAATTTCCAGTTAGATGACGAGAACAGTGCCTGTACATATTGCCAGCTTTGCAAATGCAGAATTACATTGGACTGCTATTGCAGATTTGTGGAGACATTAGGTTTAGTGAAACAGACAAAATACAATCACAAAGAAACATGATTCAAAATGTCAGCAAAGGTAAGGCAAATGGATCAAGGAGGTACTAGAGAGCCACTCTTGAATTCACTAATACTTACTATGTGTCCATCAGCTCAGAGTTAACTGGGTTTTCTCAGGGCAAGCAGGCCAACCTACTTCCAGGAAACCTCCTGGTGTGAGGTCAGAGGATGCTGACATCTTTCATCTCTCTTCCATGGAGGTATCTGGGGATCTGAGAGACTGAGGCAAATTCCACATGGAACAAAAAAAAACCCAAAAAACAAACATGTGCAAAGGTGGATGTATTCAGTGATAGAAGCACGTTCCCTGATGAATCATATTACCTCTTCAGAACAAGTCTTTTGTGATACAAACTGCTTAATGAGACAGAGCACATTCTTGTACTTAAAGAACTCTCAAGGAAGATGAACATTCCCATGTTGACTGTCTTCCTTGAAAAGGAGGAGACATTGCTACAGCTGCAGAGAAATCAGAGGAATATCTTGAGTTTAAAACTGGGTACTTCTCAAAGTATCCATTGCTGAAAAAGAATATTTGGCCAGCATCCTGCAAGTTTTCTGTCACTTATCTCCTGTAGCCACTTCTAAGTATATATTCAACAAAATCTCTAGACAGTGTGTGTGTTCAGTTGTCCTTGGATCCTGAATCACCAAACACAGTAGCATGTACAAAGCTATGAGGAGGCACCTATATAAGGATCATATTTTCATCTTATTTCTTTGTTACACATGACATTGCAAATTTCTAAGACCAAACATCAAGGTTTGAAGACCTGCACAGAATCAAACATTCCTGTCAAGAATAGCAGATATTAAATCTCTGAAGAACTTTCTCACTGTCCACTTTAAAGTTTATGATAACTCCTAACTGCAAATGAGACTTGGGAACATGAGGTTGAATTATCAGTCACTGAATAAGCACCTCATACTTCCAATGTTGCCAAGCATAAAGTAAGGAGGAAGAGTCTGACCCTTAATGATACGAGCTGTGAAACTGACTTTCCAATAAAACTTAATATTTTAAAAGACTGAATGAGTATTGCAAAAGAGAGGAAATATTGCAAAATTCAATAATCTTCACATGTTTTTCTTCTAATGGAAGAATAATTCTGATTTATAAAGTCTGCTGAGAAAGGAGTAAAAGTACCCAGCCAAGCAGATTCTTAAATAGCTCCCAAAAGCTTTAGCTGTCTCTTGTGAAAATTAGTCAGCAAGAACAGTAAAATTTCAAGGAGTTTTCATACTATTTTGGATTTCTTAAAAAGTGCAAGAGACTCTTAATCTTCAGAATGCTCTTTGTTGACAAAGTAATTCATAATAAACTGAAATAGGAATCACAATAAGCTGATTTGTCTCCAAGGCATAGTTTATGTCTCCACAAACTGTCCAATAAAAGAATCTTTTCCAAATTCTTGGATTATCTTTTACAGAGGTTGTACAAATTGACTTTCATGGCAAATATATCCCACACTATGTATTCTTTATTAACTTTTTTGGTGTCATAGGTCTGGAGCAAAGCTCCAACGCCAAGTCCAGACTGAAATCCTACACTTCACTGGGTGATCAAAACCTTGCATCTATCTCTAAAGTGCTGATTTACCAGCCTAATGAATGTAATGGAGATTAAGCATCTTCTGCACGGTGTGGGTGCTCTAAAATCTTGTGAAAAATCTAATTTAGTAATAGCACTGTCCCAGCTGACAACTTCTTATGAGAGACTTGTTAAAAATATTTTAAATTTAAAATGTCCATGATTAGACATGTATGAAATTTCCCTTGCATATATCTGCATATAATTTAAATTTGAACTTAAAGGAAATTAAATAAATGTAACTAGTAGCTTTCAAATTATAACTGCATGGTCAATAACTTTGAATGTTAGCTCACTGTTCCTGGGGACAGGGGTAGTAAGAGTCAATGTTTTCTGACTCTGCATCATCATCTTTTTATGCCTACATTATTTAAACTCCTCTTATAAACAGATTCAAAGAACTACTGGACTGCATTTGGTTGCAGAAGATACAGTCTATAAATATGCTTAATTTGAAGTACATATGGGTCATGTGATATGATGAGTTTTGTGAAATATTTGAACAATATTGAAGTGCTGGGTAGATGTTTTCACAACTTTGAGGATGGGATATATAGACAATATAATTTTTTTTCTAATCAATAAATCATAGATGTCTTCATATTAAAACACATTCCTTCCATCAATGGCTGGTCTACAAAGTAGATGAATATGTGAGCAATTTATAATAGATTGTCAGAGGACATGATCAGTTTCCTCTTTGAGAATTTTGTGAATGGATAAATTAAAGAATATTATGCCTGTGTAGCAGTAGACAATTTACGTGACAAGTACTGAATTCTGGACTGTGGCTAATTCACAGTTTTTCTTATTCTCACAGAAACCAATCAGATCTCTGTTAATCTCCTGTCTTGTGAATGACCCTCTGAGTTAGCAGAATGCAAGGGCAGTGAGTCTCTCCTGAAGTTCAAATAAAACAGGAAAACTCAAAGTTTTTGTGTCCAGAGCTTTGATCTTACTCAGCTACGACACTTTCAGAAGACAGTACTGTCCTATCTGAAGTGCTCAACACAGGTCTGCATCAGTTTCTAGAAGATTTCTTGTAGGCTTTTAATAATACAAACAAATTAGTGAGGGATTATATACCTGGCCTTTCAGAGTGGCAGTTGCCCATCATGATCTCTGGGAAAGTAGCACTTGTGTTGGGTGCATTACTTTCACAAAACATCTTGAAGCACAACCTTGAAGGCTAAAAAGAGAGCAGAATCTTTAGTGGCTCTTACCTATTCTGTCTATAAAAGGAAGGTTAACTATTTAAATGTAGAATTTATTTTGTAAGAAATTGATTAAACATAGCATGTGAACGTCTAAAACATTTTTTTTTTTAGAATATAACTTATCTATGGTCCATGCAAGCTGTATTATTTGCAGTTTCCTAAGAGTAGGCATAATACTTCTCTTGACGAGAAAAAAAGAGATGCTTTTTCAAACAAAGATAAATTCAGATAGATAATTTTAGAAATATCCTTAATGAGTTTCTGATTAAGGATTAAATAAGTAAATCTTATCTCCTACTATTTTCTCCCTTCTCTGTTTCACTCCATTTGCAGGTATTGACTACACTCAGAAACAGTAAATAGAAAAGGGAAACACTAAGCTCTTGGACTGCCTCCTGAAATGAGCAATTGTCATTATGTGGATTTTTGTTGTTGGCATGTCCTCTATAAATTGGGTAAAGGCCTTCAACTTCTTTGAATATGTGTTAAGCAGTCAAGATGGTAACAAAGACGTTATTGAGATGGTAATGAATTGCTGTACATCATGTGTCATACTCAAATCCATGTTTCTAGTCTCTTGATCTGCACTTCAACTTGATGATCAAAGCAAAATGTTTCCTTTCATTTATTTATGCCTTTATTAAATAATTCAATGAAAATGACACTTTTTATTTGTTTTGTCTAGCCAATAAATCCATGTTTTATAAAAAAAGAGAAGCAACCTGTGTTTATTTTAAAATAGACAGGAGTTTGTGAAGTATTTTACATTTTTAGAGTCTCAGAAGGGAATGATAAATTAAAATAAATAAATTATTCATAATTGTAGCAGGCTCAAAAATGAAGACTTATAACAAAAAGGTCCTGTTCCAGCAAGGACATAACTACTGCATAAATAGTTTCATTGAAGTCAGGAAAATAAGACCATGTTTAAGAGTCTTTCTGGATGAAAGCCAAAATTAAGAACAGAGTAAAATTTAGAGAATTGACAACTACTTAATGCAAAGCGTGAAAGAAAGAACTGACTATGTAATCAGGGAATATAACTGATTGTTGTGATGGCAATAAATGCATTAATGAGACATCATGATTTCTTAGAGAGGAAAAGTACCATGATAAAAACATGAAAATCCGAGGCTTTACTCTAAGCATGGGAAATGTTGAGATGAATTATTTTCCTCCCCCTCACCCATTTTAATAAAATGAATGTTTACAAACTATAGGTTATAAAGTTAAATGCCATCATTACTGAAATAAACTCTCAGAACTGTTTGGAAATTGCATGGTAATGTGCCAGAGAAATGTAAATGAAAAGTAATTAACTGTCATTCTTATGAATCTGAAAGATTGCAAGTGATAGAGGTACCATGATAAGCCAAGATAAGCTCCTTACACTTAAAAGGATTTGGTCACCTGACAACATTTAGACATACAGGTAACATCAGCTCTTGCTTTGAAAGCAACATCTATGCTCCAGCATAGGAAGAGTTTTAAGAGAAAGTTTCAGCCAATTGGTCCTAGTTAACTGTTGCAATCCACTTGGATCTGAAATCATGCAACAGATAATTCTAGAAGGAAAAGTCTAATTCTGCGTACATGCAGTGCCCTTCGCAACCAACATTTAATTCTCTCTCTTTGCCTTCTGCTCTTGTAAGGGTGTTAAAAACTTCATTTTTTCAGTTGAAAAAAATCCCCAGGAATCTTTCATAGATTTTTCTTGCAGAACCTTTGGATTTTTTTGACTAAACTGTGTAGAAAAGTTGTAGATTCAGCAGCATGCTGGTATGCCAGGTGACATTAGATCTTACAATTCATGTAAAAAATGCATTTAATCAGTGAAACTACTCATGAGAATTACGTCACATATACTTTTTCAAAATTTTATGCATGCTCATCATGAAAAAAGTGGTTCTTAGTGATGTTTACAAACTAAAGTTTTAAGAAATTGAAAATATATGCCATGCAAATGATTGCCAATATATAAAGCAAAATCCTGTGAAATTCTTAGAATAATGTTTGAAGTTATTTAGGTAGAAGTACACACAAGAAAAAATGCATGTAGATGTTCCACACTAGAATGTGTCCCACATTTTGTCTATATTTATAGTTGCATTAAAGAGATGTGTCTTTTTACATTCTGTTATGCAGCTCAAGGGCCTCTGGCATAAGAAAGACATGGACCTGCTGGACCTAGTACAGGAGAAGGCCAAGGGGCTGTTCAGTCTGGAGAAGAGAAGACTCTGAGGACACCTAAGGGACAGCCTTCCAGTCCCCGAAAGGGGCCTAAAAGAGAGTTCGAAAGTGACGTTTTACCTATGTAGCAATAGGACAAGGGCCAATGGCTTTAAATTGAAAGAGATTAGATTTAGATTGGATATTAGGAAGAAATTCCTTACTGTGAGGGTGGTGAGGCACTGGGCACAGGCTGCCCAGAGAAGCTGTGACTGCTCTATCCCTGGAAGTGTTCAGAGCAAGGTTGGATGGGGCTCTGAGCAACCTGGCCTAGTGAAAGGTGTCCCAGGGGGTTTGGACTCAGGTGATCTTTAAAGTCTCTTCCAACCAAAGCATTTTATCATTCTATGAATTTTCCATGATGAGTAAAGAAAAGCTCTTCATTCAATTCCCTGTCTGTTCACTTTCTCCCGTTACATCTTGTCAACTGGTACGAGCTTACAAAAAATATCTGCATACAACTCAGAAACTACAGTTCTCTCTGTGACCTTCTTGTGTCTGCTCCAGTCTTCACACAGTGGTTCTAAACTGGTTTTGATGACAAAGCTCCTATGGACTTTGAATATATTCTCTGAACAGAATATATCCCATAATTTTAGTTAATAAAAATTTAAGTTGAATAAAAGCAGAATAAACAGCATACTTATTGCAATGCATCTTGTATTATTAACCTGAATGTTTTAGAACTGTCATCTTTTCTTCCAGAAAATAAAGTATGACAGAAGAAAACAATGCATAGTCATATGGAAGAATAACTTTCTGAGGGAAGCTGCAGATATATTACATATTAAAATCTTTTTCCTATGTTACAATACAGTTAAATGGCTATTCATGCTTGTACAAATCTGGTTAACATTGTCAGTTTCAGTTTTATCTTCCCATGCTGAAGTAGGATTTTGATGCACTGCATTAATTGTGTTATTTCTGTCCTTCAGCACCAGTATCACTCATTATCTAGGCATTTTACACAACTTAGTAAAACCTGTATAAGCTTACAGATTACTTAGTGATGGGTCACAATCCCATACTCACTGACCCCTGTAGAAATTTCAGAGGCAGCCCTTCATTTTGTTCAACATTGGGTAGATAAAAGGACAGATCTGTTATACTAGGTCACATATTCAAAAATGTTAAATCTTGTTAAATCAAGTAAGAACTTATTCACAACACTGTCTGGCTTTACACAAATTAGGTTTTATCTATATTTGAAGGTGTTACTACCACAGTTCTAAAAGGTAGGAGTGAGAGATCATTTAATTAATTGACAAAAAATTCAGACAGAAGTGAACTTGTCTTAAAAAAAAAAAAATTATTGCATCAGGGACACTGTTTTGGGATGACTTCAAATTGAGAAAAATATGGACTGTATGGAACTTATACAGGCAAAGGGAAGAAGGCACATCTGCAAACACATTCAGGCCACTGAGTGTGTAAAGTGATGCCCCGAAAAGGATTGGAATGTCAATTCTTGATGTTAGCTGCGCTGGGAAATGCAGGTTGGCACCCAGTAGAAAACAGACCACTGTGTCATCAACTCAGTTTACCAGAGAGCATTGCTGAAGGTCTCGTGAGGATTGTGTTTATATAGAAGGGTATGGTTGAATCTACTGGTATTTTGCTTGTAATTGGATAATGACAGACATAATGTCAATGTCATTATTCCACCGAAATCTTTTGCACTTAGAAGAAACTTTTGGAGCGTATGAGGATTTTAATGGCTTTCCACTGTTTTCTCTTTATCCTTTTAATTTTTTGGTCTGTAAGTTGATGCTTGGATCCATAGACTGATGAGGCAGTTGTTCCAGTCTCTGATGGCGAGCAAAGGGAACTACCAATTAGATATTTAATGCTTTAGGCACTTTCTTTAAAAGCTGTGTAATTCAAGATCAGGCTTTGCATAAATGCTTTTTCAGTAATGAAGTTAAATTACTTCAAAAGTTTTATACAGCACTAACATGTAACAGTAGGTGACAATATGTGGCTAGGAAGAAATACAAAATCCTACACTTTTCTTCTAACCTTGACAACAAAGAACAAGAATGGAAAAAATGGAAAGGAAGGTTGTAGTTACTTCATTTACCTCTCTAGCCAGGAGAGTGTTTGGAGAAGCAAATGTTCTGAGAAACTGTGGATTCACTTTTCTGAATGTTACATAGCATTAATTGTTAGTTTGTCTTTCTCCTGCATATGAACTTATGTTTGGCTTAAGCTCTTGGATTTATTGTTCCCAAATCAGGAAATTTCACACATTGTGAGCAACAAAACAATACAATTTGCTTTTGCACATTCTTGGGCAGAGCTCAAAGAGGGTTTTTTTTCCACCCAAGAAAGAGCTTCTGCTCGATCACACCTAGCAAAAGAAGCTGAACAAGTGGATATCTACAAGGAAAGATTTTATACATAATAGTGAGTGGCATTGTCAGCAACAGTCCCATTCCTTTTGAGTTGCTGAAGTGGTAGAAAAAGAAAGAAACCTTTTTTAAATACCAGTGAAGAGCTATAATGACTATAAATCTGTTGTGGTAAAATGCCCCCCTCATTCTCAACGATCCAGAACAGGCATGTGGCAAGAGGCAAGACAGAATGAACACAGCAATGGACAAAAATTCATAGCTTTTGAAAGACAATTTCTGTTTGATATATGTTAGTGGATCTCATCTGATCACTGGCTCCCACTTCTTACAGAGAATAACCTAGTGCTGGTAAACATCAACATGTACCAATATATAACAACAACAACAACAAGCATTTCTCTTGGAATTGCTACATAGTACAAATTGAGGTATTGGGAAAACATAATTTTTATATTTATAAAATGAAGCTGAAGCTGAAAGACAGATAAGGCAAAACTAAAAAACCTCCATTCCTAAGATTTTTTCCCAATATCCCAGCAGCTGTTATTTTTTATGCCTTCATTTTGATTTAAATGCAATTTTAATTGAATATAGTGCTGGAAAAATATTGCATATAAAATCCGAAGCTTTTATTTCAAAAGTTATTTGCCTGTTGTTATTACACTCTCTAACTAGTTCAAAAATCAATTCCTTTTTTATTTCTATACAAATTTATAAAACTGGTATTTGTTATAAGAATAAAAATGTTCATATTAGAAACATTTTTCTTAGAGGATTGGTCAACGATGCATCTGCAAGCAAAAGTAGTGATTGGCTAATAGACAAAAGAAGAAACAAAAAAACCAATCCAAACAAAAACTAAACCAACCAACCAACCAAAAACAAGAAAAAAAGCTCAAAAATCTAGGATTCCTTTATAAAGGGGAAGGTTTAACTCTATTAATCAAAACATACTCTGCTTTTTGTGGGACATTATGCCCATAATTGTGTTCTGGATAGATATAGGAGCAAAGAGATGATTTTGATATTTTTGTTGGTTTATGTCTTAACATACATGAAGACAGCAGGAGCATGTACAGTCAGATGAAGAAATATGTCCGACATTTAATTTTATGTTATCTACAAGGCTTGAACAGGAAGAGAATACTCAGAATTCTTATATTTCCTCAAAGTCAGAAGAATGTGGTGTGTGTGTAAAACCTTTTAATAAGGAGCAAGCTAGGGTCAACATAAATATTGGGATTAGGATTGCTGAATAGACTGTTTTATATCTTTCAGTGAAATAAGTATGTTCCATACGTTTCATTGGTTACATTTTCTTGTGTTTTCTGTTTGTTTGTTTTCCTCTCCATGACCTCTAGTTCACACTGAACAAACTGAGACATGTTCTGAGAGGAATGCGCTGAGAGTATGTCTGCACCACGTACTTTATTGATACCTCAATGAGAGGCTATTGCCAATGAAACTGTAATGGTGAGGAGCTCAGAATATCTGAACAGTGTTCTAAGACTTCTTAGACAACTGGGAAGTTTGGAATCACCTCTGTGTTATGGATGTAGGAACAGGTGTTTTAGATTTAGCCAGGTACACTGACCAAAACTTCTGCCAGCATTATCAACTTAAGTCTCAAAGACATTAATAGCGGGAATTAAAAAGAGAAACACGAAATAAAAGAACCAAAACACACAGCAAGAAAAAACAAACAAACAAACAAACAAACAAACAAACAAACAAACAAAACCAAACAAAAAGCCCCAGCAATTCCCACAAAGAACACATAAACAAACAATGTTGAGAAAACAGTCAACATGGACAAACCATCTCTGTCCTTAGCTGTACAGGCAGAATATTTTCCTTATGAAAACTTATGAGAACATTTTCATTTCTGATGAAAACATTCACAACATATTTTACAATCCCTTCAAATATGTATGACTAAGAAAGTGGAAACAGAGGCATATTTTTTCAAATTTATAAAGCTGCCCTGTTTTAATATATTATTTTATATTGATCAGATATTCATCAGTTTGGCTTTTTACACAAAATTTTATTTTTTTCCTGGCATAACAATGGTAATGAACTTAGCTTCTGTATTATGACTTTATATTCTATATCAAGGTGAAAATTCCTAGAATTCCATTTTTCTGATTTCAGTAAGCTGGTTTACCACTTGCATAGTTATTACTAGCAAATATATTGGTTCCAAATCTAACATGATTATCTGATTGTAGTGGTTCATTGGGGCGGATGTTTGAAGAGGAATGGGGTGGAGTTTCAGAACAAAGGCATGAAGAGATAAATTATTAATGCACACGTTTAAAACAAAGAAATCTTTCAACTCTCAACATCAATACTATGAAATAAATTGCTTTTGAATACTTTTGTAGCAGATGTCAGCCATCTTACTTATCACTGAACAAGCCATATTTGAACGAAGCAGCTCAGTATCACATTGAGGGATGTGGTTGCTGATTGAACACAGGTGTAATGGTTGATATACTGTCACACGGTCTGATGTTAACCTAAGATCTTTGTTGAAATACTTATTACTGATGGCACAAAATGTAATTGCTAATTTTCTGCCTGAATGGTTACATATTTTCTCCAAATCTTAAGAGTTATTCATCCCTTTTCCACTGCCCATTTCTCAGAGTTTAAGGCAGATGTGTCACTGGTCCACAGACCAGTAATTGAACCTGTCACTTGCAATCTACTAACTTCATTCCTCAGAAATGTATCCACTGCTTCATTCACATTCCTGCTTTTTTTTTTTTTCTGGTATCAAATGTCCAGCTTAAACTTACGTTAAAGGATATTCACTGTTTACCTCACAAATATCTGGTCAGAGAGCAAAGCACTCAGAAGCAATCTGAGCTGATTATTACTTTGCTTTCATTGTAGAACTCTTTTTCAAAATAACCTGTCCATTATTAAGCTAATTTTAATAAATGAATCTGTTAAGTTGCAGGAGTTAGACTAAAACTAGGTAGAAGTTATTCAAGTAAATGTTTACAAAAAATTCAGACCCACTGATATCTGAATGACAGGAGGTATTTTTACCTACATGTATATAGTTTTGGTGAACAATGCTTTGAAAGATAGTACAAAGAACAGGTGTGTCTGCAGGAAATTTTAACAGGAGTGACACAAAGTAATCAGCATCACATAATAAAATAATCTTGAAGTGAGGTCTTACCTACACAGTAATAATTGCTTAAGTGTTTTTAGGCCCCAGTCTGTAAACTTATGTACAGATGAGTGCCTTATAAATGCATATGTGATAGTATTCATGAAACCAAGGCCAGTAAACTGAAAGAGCAGAAATCACTAGTAACGCATTATTCAAGCAGAATTAATGCTGGTTATGTTCACCTTGAGTTGTCTGTCTGTCTATTTATCTGTCTATCTATCTATCTATCTATCTATCTATCTATCTATCTATCTATCATCTATCTATCTATCTATCTATCTATCTATCTATCTATCTATCATCTATCTAATCTATCTATCATCTATCTATCATCTATCTATCTATCTTTGTATTTATTGATTTTGTTTATTTATAGAACAGTATTAAAAAAATCAGCTCAGAAAATACCGAGGCAATACAGACAGGCTGAAATTCATTACAGTATTGTAGGCAATGCCTAAAAATTCTTTTTGAATTACTGCATGTGGAAGCTGTTTCACTGCCTCACCACAGATAAATATTCATGTTCTCATCAATGGCATCCTAGCTCTTGCTTGTGAAGGTTATTTGGTAGTAGAGGCAGGATATGAAACAAGTTATCTTCCACTCAGAGCATGAAGTACAGCTGCTGCTATTCATATAATTATTTTCTCATTCAGACAGATAAATACTGGGGAGTAATACTATAGTAGCTTACACAGTTACGCCTTATTCAGTACTTTTCTTTTGCAATATGGTGTACAACTTAGTTTATCCAGAACTTGAAACTACATTTCGTTTGTTCTGAGTGGTTTCTTCCATCCCAGCAGTCATCAGTGTTGTCAGTTAGCAAAGTGCTAGGTCATATGCCTATCTTTTGGACATACAAATCAAGCATTATATACTGAACATATTATACATGTTGCAGATGAGTGATTTAACATTCAAAGAATCACTCTCAAAGATAGTAGCAAAATCAGTTTTCATGTGGTTTAGTAAAACTGCAGCTTAACAGAGTTTGATGCCAAGGTTCACTATGTTACTTACAATGTGGAAGAAACAAACAAATGAAAATCGAGTTAGAATCCAGCTAAAATGTTTTACAAAAAGAGCAGAAACACAAGAGTGTAAGGGAAATCCACCCATTGAATCCAAGGTTCAGAATGGACCCTCTTTCTCTCTAAATTCCTGGTGAAGGTGGGGTGTGGTGAAGTGACAACATGGACCTGAGGAGCCAGTTTGGAAGAGGGTCAAGAAGATGATCAGGAGGGACTGGAGAACTTCTGTTATAGCGACAGGGGGAGAGATATGGGCTGTTCAGCCTTGAGAAGAGAACTCTCCAGGGAGTCCTTATAGCGCCTTATAATGCCTAAAGGGGGCCAACATGAAAGCTAAAGAAAAATTTTTTAAAAGGGCATGGAGCCTTTTAAAGGACCAATGGTTTTAAGCTGAAAGAGGCTATACTTAGGGAGAAATGGTTTTAAGCTGAAAGAGGCTATACTTAGGGAGAAATTCTTTACTGTGAGCATGGTGAAGCACTGGAGCTGATTGCCCAGATAAGCTGTGGATGCCTTATCCCTGGAAGTGGTCAAGGCCAGGTTGGATGGAGCTCTGAGCAACCTGGACCAGTGGAAGGTGCCCCTGCCCATGGCAGGGACATTGGAACTAAGTGTTCTCTAAGGTCCCCTCCAACTCAAGACATTGGATGGTTCTATGAAGTGTATATGAGGAAACCGCCTGTGACATTCCCTTGCAGAGGCCATGTCAAACCATGTAATTTGGTACAATTCAGCCCAATACATTGTTAATTAATTTGGGGGGTTTTAAGCATAAATATGTGATTAATGGACCTTCAGAGGTATTAATAAAACTCCTGAACATGTTTCCCAAAGAAGTTTTTGGTTCAAGTACACATCTTATGGCTGCATCATGTCGTGTGTGCTCTGTCTAAGTGTATTTAGAGCTTTTATGAACACGAGAACCTGCCTAAGTGCCAGCCTCAAAGCTTTATGAGACAACCTAATTGTTTTATTTGAATATCATCTTCACAACTCATTTGCTGCTGGTAGGCTGGCATCTCATCATGAAGTAGATAGTGTTAATTAAGTAGTCATGTCTTAACATTAACATCCTTTATTTAACTGGTAATGATCAGATGGAACAGTAGGCTTCAGCTGTATTAAATGTCTAATAAAAGACTTGCACATGCATCGTTTGCAATAGGCAGTATCCAACCCTAAAAATGATGTGGGGTGTTTTGTTGTTTGTTTTGGTTTTTTTTTTTTGTTTTGTTTTTTGGGGGTTTTTTTGTTGTTTTTGTTTTTGCTTTTTTGCTTGTTTTTTTTTTAGTTATTCTGGCTAATAGATTTTGCACTGTTGATTAAGAAATGTAATGCATTTCATTAATTAGTTTTCTGCCCTGAGATTTTAAGTGAAATTCTCTTTTGTTTTCAAATGCAAAAATAGATATTGTGTTCAGATTTTAGTTTCTAACACACATTTATCCCCATTTGTCTCCAAAATTCAAATTTTAATGGCAGACATAATTCAATGAAATCACAAATTATACCTTTAGCATATCTTAAACTTTATAAAAAGAAAATGTATTATTGAAGGGAACTGATGCTACAAGGAAGTCAGTTCTGTCTATTAGAACATAAAGAGTAACAGTTCTAAAAGAATGATGTTGATAAAACCTTATTTTGATATTTTAAATAAATTATGATATAGTCAGTTAAACAAAGATTACCTAAGAAAACAAGGATCATTCTTAAAAGCAAAAAATGTATTATGCCTGTACTAAAATCAGACAAATGAGTGATACTTGTGCTTTGTTGATGCTGTGTAAAAAATAAGAAAGAAAAAGCAGAATAATAAGAACAAGAAATCCAAAGCCCCAAAATGTTTGCTCTAGAAAACTTTGAGGTGATGCTTTCAGGGTAGTCACTAAATAAAAGTTGTATTAAAAAAAATAAACCTCACCCTACTCCAAATTATTTTAAAGTAAAATAATATTTAAGAGGTATGCTTGGTAGAGAATGTGGTGAATCCTTTCGTTCTTATTTTCTATTGTGTTTAAACTTGTCTTCCCAATTTTTGTAGATAAGTTTCTTCCATAGAGCTAGCAAAGATGTAACAGTGCAAATCCAATAATGATGAATTCATCCACACAGATAGAAAATGTTACATAGGTAGATGATATTTTGTACAATTTTGTCAGATTTCTTAATAATATCATTTGGAAAAAAAGAGTTTGAGGCTACAGCTCCTGAACTAAACAGAAGTATGTCTTCATCAGAAATTCAAAAGCTAGTTTCATTGTACTATCCTTAACCACACAGCATGACAATACTTGATTTTATTAACTATTGTGATTTATATTTCTGTTAATCAATTTTTACTTTTCAGCTGAAAGAAGATTTATATCATGAAGAGGGACAGTGAAACCATGGTTGAGAAAGATTGTGACAGCATCATTTATATAACAAGCATGATTTTTCTGCCTAAAACTTAATAAATGATTGCATATTTTTTCCATGATCAGAAGATTTTTACTATTTATCAATCTCATATTGGCTTACAGGGAAAGGATCTCCAAACTAAACTATCAAAAAGAAGTCACTTGCTAGAAGTAATGACTTTTGCTCCTCTTCAGGAATTTCAGTACGTGGCAGATTTCTTTAGGTGGGGTCTCAATATGATGAGATGTAAGCTCATGGAAAGTGTGTGGCTCGGCTTCGTGAACGAAGATTTGGGCAGGGCTGTCCCCACGTGGGTGTGCCCTTCCAGCCTATGCAGTACATTTTTTAGGTGAGGCACAGCGTGTGCAGAACTGGCCCCACCGTTTAAGTCCTGAGGTTCATCTGCCATAGCCAAGCAAGTTTGGACGGTGACAGTGAACTCCTCAGGACGAGAACCTACAGCACCCAAGATTTCCCAGGAGGTCTCCCATCCAAGTACTAATCTGGGGCTGACCCTGCTTAGCTTCCGAGATCTGACGGGATCGGATGTCAGGGAGGCATTTAACTGCCTCTGTTTCATGGAAAGTACTCTGTAGCAGACACACAGAACAGTAACTTGAATTAACCAGTCAGTTTTGACTCTCACATCTTTATTATTCAGAATAAATATGATTCTTTCAAACTTCCTCTACTTTGGCTCTTCTGCAAGACAAGACATTTTTTTAATGTTTTAAATAGCTTCTTATATGATCATTATACAATTTTGGTGTGTAATATTCAGAAACAGTATATCATAACATAGAAAAATAGAGTAAGAGATCTTTTTTCCTATTGCTGTCTTTTAACTACTGGAAATTTCAACCCTAGACATCTCATTATAAAAGAGGGATAATTGCACTCTAAGAAGGTCAGCAAACAGCATAAAATTATCATCAGGATGAAGAAAGTAGCATAGAGGAAAAATGTAAGAAGTAAAAATATGTATAAATTAGCTGTGAGAATAAGGGAGACTAGTCAAGGTGTACTGTAAGCACCAGGGGGAGATTATTAGTTTTTGAGCAGTTGGAAAATTAAAATATTTGAGTATTAGGAAACACTTCTTAATAGCTGAATATATTAATTCATTTAATATTTTCCAAGCAGAATGTCAGACACTTCTAAAATTTGACTGGATAAAGTATTATAAAATTTATTACATTAAATCTTTCTTCTTGTAAAGTATAATTGTGACATATTAGAATTAGGAATTGTCAAAGTCAATGGATGTATTCAGTACATCCTAGAGTACCTCATTATTTCCTATTCATAAGTATAATAGTGATTCCAACACATGGAAATTTAGAGAAAAAGCAGTGAGAAGAATGCCAGAAGCTCCAAACCCAAACAGAAATAAGAAATGGAAAAAACCACAACCAACCAAATAACCAAACAAACAAAAACCCAACAAACTCCCCAAAACCAGAAAAGAACTTGGAGGCATGATAGTTTTCTAGGAAAGATACCCTGATGTTTTTAATGTTATACATGCTGTTCCATGGTTGTGGTTGAATTTGGACTTTTAGCATTTTAGAAAAAATATACAAAACATGGAACAATTCAGCATATCGGACTCATAAGTCTTGCGTTTTCAATTTTGGTGCCATTAATTTCACTAAAGTTTCTTCTGTCAAAATTCTTCTGGGGAAACACAGGGTTTACAGTGATTATCAACTCCTGTTGAAATTGAAGTGATACAATGGCATAGAAATGTAAGGATGTCTAAAATGCTGCAAAAAAGGTACAGACAGAGCAGCAAGTAAATCTACAGTCTCAGTTTAAAGCCATCCCCTCCTTGTCCTATCATTACATGCCCTTGTAAAAAGTCCCTCTCCAGTATTCCCATAGACCCCTTTCAGGTACTGGAAGGTTTCTCTAAGGTGACCCTGGACCATTCTCTTCTCTGGGCTTATTGTCCCCCTCTCTTCCAGCCTTTCCTCACAGCAGAGGTGAACTACCCCTCTAATTATTTTATGGCACCCCTCCCAACTCACCCAACACATCCCTGTCCTTGCGTGCTAAAACACCAGCTCTGGATGCAGCACCGCAGGTGGGTTACACCAGAGCAGATCTGAGGGGCAGAATCCCCTCACTCGACCTGCTGCCCACCCTGCTTTGGATGCAGACCAGGACACACTTGGCTTTTTGGGCTGTGAGTGCCCATGGATGACTCATGTCCAGTCTCTCACCCACCAGAACCCCCAAGTCCTTCTTAGCAGGGCTGCTCTCGACCTGTTTATCCCCCAGCCTGTGTTGATACTGGGGCTGCCCTGACCCAGGTGCAGCACCTTGTACTTGGTTTTGTTAAACCTTATGAGATTCCCATGGGCACACATTTCAAGGTTCTCCAGGTCCCTCTGAATGGCATCCCATCCTTCAGATGTGTGAACCACACCACTCAGCTTGGTGTCATCTGCAAATTTGCTGGGGATGTCCTCAGTCCCATTGTCCATGGCACTGATGAAGACACTAAATAACACTGGTAAAAATTTAGATTATTGAGGAAGACCAATTGACACCAGTGCCCATCAGAACACTGAGTCATTTAGCACTGTCTTCTGGATGTGACTGTCTAACCAATTCCTCATCCACTGAACCACACAGCTGACAAATCCTTTTGTCTCCAAGCTAGAAGGGATGTTATGGGGGACCACGTCAAAGACCTGACACAAGTCCACATACATGGCATCCATAGCCCTTCCTTTGTCCACTGATATAATCACTCCACCATAGAAAGCCACTAGACTTGGTTAGGCAGGACTTGCCCTTGCTGAAGCTATGTTGGCTGTCCAAAATAACCTCCCTGTCCTCCATGTGGCTTAAGGGAATTTGTTCAAGGATCTTCCCAGGCACAGAGGTGAGAGTGTGACAGGTTGGTAGTTCCCAAGGTCCTAATTACTACACTTTTGAAAGATGGTTACAATGTTTCCCTTTTCCCAGTGAACTAGGATTCCACCTGTCTTAATTTTTCAAATATCAAGGATAGGGGCTTGGTATCTGCATTAACCAATTCCCTTAGGACTCCAGGATCCATCTCTTCAAGTCCCCTATATTTATGTGCTATCAGGTTCCTCAGGTGGTTGCTAACCTGATTTTCACTTACAATGGGAGTGTCTTAATGCCCTAAGTCCCTATCTTTGCAATCCACCCACTCTAGAGTGTGGGAAGAAAAGTTAGCATTAAAGACTGAGGCAAAAATATTGCTGAGTACATGAGCCTTCTCTTCATCCATCTTACCAGTTTACCAGACTTGTTTATTGGGAGTGAAACATGGGTGAGGGTACACCTTCTTTGACCTTCCTTTTCTGGCTCACTTAACTGTAGAAACCCTTTTTTTAAATCTACATCCCTTGCTAAGTTCAGCTGCAGCTTCATCTTGCCCTTCTTTGCTCCACTGGTAGACAATCATTATACCCTTCCCAGGATATCTGTCCTTGCTTCCACTGCCTGTGCGTTTGCTTATTGGCGTTTATTTTGACCAGCAGGCTCTGACTCAACTATGCTGGTCTCTTGTCTTCCTTATCTGACTTCTTGCACTTGAGAATCCCTAGTTCTTCCAACATGTGGAAGACATCTTTTAAAGATCTCTTGGGTCTGTTCTGCTCCCTTGTCCCTGAGACTAATTTCCCAGAGAGTCTCACTGGCAATCCTATCAGAGGGCAACCCTACACCTGTAAAAGTGACACTTAGGAGAGTGGTTCAATGGTGGACCTGACTGTTGGGTTCACAGTTGGGCTGATTATTGTAAAGGCCTTTTCCAACCTAAATGGTTCTACTATTCCATCTATTACCTTTTGGATCTCTCCTTTGTGGCTGATGGCCATGCAGCAAACTAATTGCTCAACACGCTTTGAATTATATATTTTTTTCCCATGAAAATTTCTAAGCTCTGTACTTTTTAGTACAACTACTCACTTGTTTTCTTTCCTATTTATTTTAAAATATATTTTTTTCTTTAAAAGTCCATCATACTATCTTTTTTTAAAATTTATTTTACTAGCTGTAATTAGGCACATAATATATGAAGTGGATAACAAAGCTACCAAAAATTAATTTTCACATGCTTTCTAAAATGTATAAATCCTGGAGACATTTGAAGGTATCAAAGATATGCAAAGCTATTTTGCCTTCCTTTGTGTTCACTAAGAGAAAACAATGACAGTTCTGAAATAAAAATGCTTTCTTTCGGCTTGTTCAATGTATCTGAAAAACCCTGTATCCTGCAATGATCCAGCTTTATTTACTGTTCACTGCAAGGTGTGATCCGGCTGTCATTTGGGTGCCACAAAACCACATTCTTCTTTATAACTGACTCTCCTCAGCCTGCTCATAAATTCTGGGATACACTAACGCCCTGCAGTAGTTCAGGGTGCTGAAGTCTGCATTATATCACAGTAGCTGTACTCCAGCTGCAGGATGACTAGAACTTAGGAGAGAAGAAAAGTATGACACAAATGAAATACCTTTTCTATTAAGCATTTTGTCAGCAGAGAAAAACATAGAACAGGTATGACAAACCCAAAATCAAACATAGCATTTTGAAGTGAATATATGGAATATTTCTATCTAGATCAGCTTGAAGCAGGTACTTGACTTGTTTCTTAATATTTTCCTTTTTTTTTTTAAGAGGTTACATTTTGCTATAGACAGATTTTAGTGTCTACTGAAAAGTCTATAATTATATTTTCCCCTGTCAATTGCAATAAATCCTTAGGTAAACCATTTCAGAGTAATACAAACCAGCATTGCACATTATAAATTCCTTCTAAATTCATTATTCCCTTCCATACCTCTCAAGATAGAAATAGAGAGAAACAAGCTATTTTGCTAACAGGGAAGTGAACTGAGATTGTACTGAAGATTAAATATTTTCCAGATCCTTTTAGGGTTTTTTACTTTTTAGCAAGAAAAAGACTTCTCTTGATTGTCATTGCTTCAAAGCTTGGCAACTACATCAAACAACTTCCTCAAGACTTGGGGATGGACTTGTAGTGGTTCACGAGACTCATGTGGTCTCAAACCTAATCTTACTTCATTGTCCCATCCCTGCATTGATGTTAAGGAACTTGAGATGTGGGAAGAGATATTACCATTGAAAACTGAGGAAAAAATATTGTGAACTATTTCACCTTTCTCCCTGTCAGTTGTCATGTATTCTTCTGTCCTATTCATCTGGTACATTTTCCTTAATATTCATTTTCTGACCAAAACCCTTGTCATTATCCTTTGCATTCCTTGCCAGATTGAAACTCCAGAAATTTATCTTTCCTGTCCCATGCCTACATACTTGGGCATCACCTCTATGCTCTTCCCAGGCTACATGTCCCTGCTGCCTCCTCCTGTGTTTTATTCTTAACATTTGTACATTTTAGTTTGAGCAGGAGGTCTGTATTGAGGACATTCTGGCCTTCTACCATCATTGCCTGAGCTCTTATGCTTTAAGAATGAAGTTCTTAAAGACCTGCCAGTTCTGTTCAGTCCTTTTTTCTTGACAGCAATTCCCTAGGGGTTCTCATTCCTTAAAAATAATTTGCTCTTTCAAAATTCAGTGTCCTGACTAGTTTTCACCTGGCCCATATACCTCAAACACATGGATTCCATCCGTTAAGCCCAGGCTGCAACCAAGCTTAATCTCTCTAGTTAGTCCCTCTGTGTTGGTAAGAAGCAAGTGTAGTAATTCTTCTTTTCTGACCTGGATTAAGACATTATCCTCAGCATATTCCAGGAATCTCCTGGACTCCTTGCTTGCTGTGGCTCTTTTTCCAGTAGATGTCAGGCTGATTGAAGTCTTTCTGCAGGATCAAAGTCTGCAAGCATGATGTTCCTTGTTGACAGCTTTCCTTTAGTGAGGTAGCCTGCAGTAAACACCAGCCATGAATTTTCTTTGCTGCCTTGGCCCTGAAACTTTATCCAGAAACTGTCTACTCATTCATCACTCTTCAAAGATAGCTCTGAGCAGTCAAAAATTTTCATTACACAGAGGGCAATCCCTGTAGCCTTCCTTCCTGGCCTGTCCTTGAAGGCAGATTCAATACTGAGAGCAATATTATTTTTTTAATTTTATTAAATTGAAATGATTTCTTCAAAGACTTAGTAGTAAATGACCCCAAACTTAAAATTTTGGAGTACTGTTCTCGCTGGTCAACAACTTTCAACATGTTTTGCATTTGGTAAAATTTAATAGTGTTAGAAAGAGAAAGAATGTACAGTATTTGGTTTGGCTTCTTAAACATTAAAAAGTCAATTTATTGGATGCTAACAGTAACTGAGTAGCACTTATATTGTACACACAAATTTGGTAAGATCTTAGAATTCAAAGGCACCTGCATCTAATTTTTAAGCCTGAAAATCCCTGTTGTTTATATTAACAGTGGGGAGCAATCTGACAGATGAGCAAGCCCCTGGGATGTGATTCCACACTGTGAATGGTGATGTACTATTCTTCAGTTCACTCTGGACTTATTAGTAAAAAAACCAAACCAAACCAAACCAAAACAAAACAAAAAACCCCCAGCCATAAAAACAGAGGAGTAGTGCTCCTCAGTAACACCCTTTATCTCCAGGACAGAAATTTTCTTCAGATAAAAAGTCCTCCCTCCCTCCCTCCCTCCTTCCCTCCCTTCCCTTCCTCCCTCCTTTCCTCCCTCCTTTCCTGCCTCCTTTCCTACCTCCCTCCTTTCCTCATTGTCATCTCCTTGGAAAATGTTTTCTATTAAAGTACAAATCACATTGTAAAAAAAAAAATCCAGTAAGTAGTTAGTACTCCATTAGAGTTAAGAAATGGTTTCATGATACTTACTGGACACACACATAAACTATTTACCCCCTTTCCTCTCCATGACCAAGTGGTTTAGGTCTGCATAGCTCCTGACATAGATATCTTGGCCTATTCATGAACCCAATCCAATAAAATCTAGTTTTTTCCACAGCAACTCCTTTTTGTCAGAAGAGGAAAATGGACATAAACCACTCAAGATATTGTCCCAACTTAATCAGCTCATGCTTATTTGTTCCAAACTGTTGGGTTATTCCTCTTGTACGAGGCTTGTGATGCTTGCTGACAAGGAAGATTTTTAATATCCCCAGACAAGTAGTCCACATCTGAACGTTAACTGATGAATTACTAGAAGCATCAGCAGAATTATAAGTACCTGAAAAAAGTAACCCTTTGCTTGCAAGTTAGTTTTAAGAATTAATCTGTGTTCATTGCTGCCTATAACATCAGTAGTAGTTTATTTACCTCTCAAATTTCATGCATACAAAGAATAATATCTTGCATAGATCTAATTCTTTATGAATTTCTGAAAAGGAGGGGGAAGGAATAATAAATTTTTCTTAGAGCATTAATTTTGCTAATTACTATCAGTGCAAACATGTAGAAGAAGTTTGATATTTTGCCAATCCAGAATATTGGGTTAATTTTTGGAGATGCTTTTAAATGGTGTGATAGACTGACCTGTGATCCATCATTTAAGTGAGAGGGAGTGATAACAAAATTTATTCAATTACATAGTTTCTTGATATGCTCTCAGGGGCTGACATATAACAAAGGTTACATAAAGAGAAAGACTAGCAGAATTTATTTCTTTGTTAAGCAAAATTAGTTTGATGTGATTATCATTTCAGGGTCCTTTTGTTCACAATTTGCCCAAATATAGTTAGAGATTTAATTGGTGAGTAAAATAATGGCATAATTTCATTTAAATTTTAATCTAGAAGGAAAATTGAGTGAGTATATTCCACGCATAACAAGTAGTGTTACTTCCAAATAACTGGGGGTCCAGCATTTTTCGTTGTGGGACTGATTTTCATTTGTTTCAAATGTTGCTGAGCTAAAGGAGGATGGAGATTTTCCAACAGAAAGATTAGTGAAGGACAGAAAAAAGGCTTGATCAGTTTATGCTGAACTTCCCATATAAAAATACAGGCTCTGTACCTGAAAGCAGTAATCTGAAAGTGACACAGAAGTGCAGAGGTACAATTCTTTATTCTTATGATGAGTACACCCTTATATGCTCAGTTCACACAAACAACAACAACAATAAAACAAATAAACAAACAAAAAAACCCCAACCAAACTGTTTTACATATACTAAAGCTCAAACCTCTTTAGATACGTTCTTTTGTGGTATTTTGTATTTTGACTAAGTATGTTCCATTCCAAAGCACTATTAAACCAGGCAATACAGAGCTAATGCCTCCCAGTGGAAGTGCTCCTGGCACATGGAACATGGTGTCCTTTGTAAACATACAAAGGGACACTCTGTTTTTGCCCATCCATCTCCTTTTTTTATCCTGTTGTTAACAAAACATGATGGCAAAAGTCTATTAGGAAGATCATTTCTGTAGAAAGGAAAATATAGCACGCATAAATCTAAAAGCAAAGGGGGCAAGACACTACTTCTGCTGCGGGTGTGCCACACATCCACATTTGAGTCCTGGTCACCTGCAACACAGATAGATCGATAGATAGATAGATAGATAGATAGATAGATAGATAGATAGATAGATAGATAGATAGATAGATAGATAGACAGACAGATAGACAGATAGATAGAGATATATGATATTACTTTTCTCTAGTCTGCAAATGTTACTAAAGAAATCAGGTCTTAAAAAAGCCTATCCATGCAGAGAAATTTTAATAACAGCACAGACACACACAAATATTTAGATGGAAAGTTGAGCATCACTGTTGATAAGATAAACAGCATAAACTGATCAAGCCTTTTTCTGTCTTTCACGAATCTTTCTGTTGGAAAATGTCCATCCTCCTTTAGCTCAGCAACATTTGAAACAAATGAAAATCAGTCCCACAACGAAAAATGCTGGACCCCCATGCATAACAAGTAGTGTTACTTCTGCTTTTTGACCACATCCTGAGCAGGAAATAGTCATATGAAGTCTCCAAAAAAGGAAACTAAATTCTTTAGGAAAATAACAAGTGAATTCAGGTGTTCAGACAACCCCATGGCCAGTACCGAAGTTGCTGGCTATTCTTCTAGCAAGCATTATGCAACAATATAACATTTCTGTAAAAAATAAAGCAAGTACTTATAATTTATTTTCCTTCAATGAGTATTTCGAAAAGTCATAGGTAGCTTTACAGGCAAATTAAAATATATGAAAAATAGCCTGTCTGAGTGCAGTATGAAAATATATTCTTGCTTAACAAAAGAAAATTATTACCTGAATAGAAATGGAAATTGAATGTAAGCTGAAACAGAAGTGTTAGAAATATTGAAAGGACTATGAACTGATAAAGTTGGTTTTATTTATTGCTACTTGAATTTTCTAAACCAACAACAACATAAAAAGAAGATGACACTGGATAATATCTTTAATAAGAGCAAACTTATAATAGATTTCATTAGGTTTTCATTAGCTACATGTTTATTTCCAGTGCTGCCCACAGAAAGGTGCTTCCTTTGAAATGAGTACAGCACAGAGAAAATGTTACATACTTATGTCTTTGATAAGCTCTTTCATTCACAGATTTTTTTTTTCCAAATCTTGAAGAAAGCATAAAAATGGCAAAGGGCATATTGATTTTGCAGAATGTAACAGCAGGAACAATAGATTTTATAATACAATCCCAGCCCATTTGGTCATGCCAGATAATATAAAAGTTGCATTAAATTTTTTATTAACATTATGACTAATGACTCAGTATTAGCAGCCTACCTAGAATTTTATGCATTTTATCAGAACATTTAAAGTAGCCACAGTGTACTGTGTCAGCAACAAATGTCAACGACCACAGATTCATTCTACCTCAGATTGATTATTTCCTTCATAGTGCAGCAGGATTATACTTGTATTGTATAACTTCATATTTGTCTTATTATAATATCTGATTTTATATTGATAAGTAACTTCTTTCCTCATGTCAGGTGGAGGGCTTTTTTGTTTGTTTGACTGGTTGGTTTTGCAGGGAGTGGGTTTAAAATGGGGTTTGATTTATTTTGTTAGGTTGGCTGGGAGGTTTTTTTTGTTTTGATTTGGTTTGGGGTTTTTTAAGAGAAGATTTCAGGGAAGTTTGGCAATTCAAAGATCTGATTCCAGAATCAGATGTTTAGTAAAGCACTTGGAGATCTTGGTGGAATTGATTACATTTAATTCTGAAGTAAAATTGGATAATAGTTTTATACTTTGCCCCTGGATGCTTCTCAAATGCAGAGGTGAAGTTTTCAGCCCATGTTGATTGAATATTTTTCGACACTTTTATTTCCCAACCAAACTATAAAAATGCCATTCTTTTACCTAGATATATGTCTTGGTTTGAGCTGGCAAAACGCCAAGTGTCCAAGAGAGAGAAAAAGGGTTCCTCCTCCCCCAGCCAGCCAAGGGAAAAAGAAGAGGGAGAGAGGAAAAAACACCTTCAAACCAGGTTTATGCTGAAACTACATGTATTTATACAGAAAAGAGAAAATTAAGAGAAAACTACAATATAACACACACACAAGTTATATATATATAACAAGAAATAACCTCCCACTCCCCTATTAATACACAGTGTATTACTCTAGATTCATAAGCACTCTAAAAGACACCTTGCAAGAAAAAAAATAACAACAAAATGGTTCTACTTCCCTGAACTCAAACAAAAGGCAAGCAGCATCAGCCGGAGCAGGGCCTAGCAGAGCAGAGGAGCAGCAAGACGTTCTCCTCCTAGTTCAGTCATGATGGAACTGACCAAGCCACATCCAGACACTGGTTCTTACCCCTTCTGAGATGATGTCATAACTTGGCATAGAATACAACATTACTGGCTAGAAGAAGTCAGTTGTTAGCTAGCCTAGCCCAGCTCAAGTCAGCTGACAATTCCACACCTGGTCTGAACTTTAAAGCCTAAATTTTTTTGCCTACTTGGCTAAAACCATAACAATATATCTGTGGCCATAGGATGTATTTATTGTTCCCTCTATCAGGTAAGAGGAAACTGACCACATTAGGCAGTCCCAGTGATAAACAGGTCAAAATTCTTTTGCAACTTTTAAGTTAAAGTGAAAATTTGACACATCAGGAATGCATGGCTACTAGAAAAGATTACTGATCTAAGCCAACTAATAGGAAATGTAGTAGTATCAGGAGCTTGAAGTTGGGGAAATGATCAAACATGAGGTTAAAATGGCTAAAGAATGTCCCCATTTTAAATTTGGAGTTGTTTGTGCTCATAAGTGTAAATCCCTACCAGAAATGTCCAAGTTTTTTTCTTAGTTTGGAAACAATTATATGCTTCTCAGTCCATCACCGAGGGAAGACAAAAAGAAGTCTGCTTAAGGATAGCTCTTTCTGTTGTTGGCAGATATTAATTCTCATTGGCTGCATTTTGTGCTGTCATTCGGGAAATATTAGAGAGCTTTGAAGACCTGAAGGTACCTGTCATTTAGTTAGTAGAGAAGAATATTCCTTTTCCACTTCCACTGTCTGATATAGGTATATTGTGTATGCTCAGTCCATTTATATCCCTCTGAGACAAATACGTGGGATTTGAACTAAGGAGAAACTGTGACTATGCTTAGGGAGGAAAGAATAATATAGGCATCTGCATAAGCTTAAGATAGGGGTTAGTTTCTCCCCTGAGGTTACAAGAAAGTTGCCCTTGTCTTAACTCCACAGATGCTCAAGAGCCTGAGATCGTTTCTAAATGAATTATTAGTCTGACTTACTATACCAGCGGGGCAAATCCTAAACTCATTTATTTTCTTCTGCTGACATCTGTGGCAATTTTGCACACAGAATGAATACAGAACACACCTCTTAGACTTTCACTCCACAATAGGCATCAGGATCCAGGAGCTGAAATGCTGTTTCTAATTTTAATGGAAGGTTGTATGAGGAATGAATAGAAACCATTGTCCTACAGTTTTACAGGTTAACTTCTTGCTAGCCTCTTTGTAGATATAAAAGACATTTTGGTTTTGTTTCTAATAGAAAAAAACATGAGTGTCTTACTATTAGAGCAATAAGTACACCTTCTCTGTAATGAACAGAATCTCTGATTTTAATAGGCATATTGAGCTGTTATGGTCCACTTGCTATAAAAGCTTTTTAAAATGCAACCTTATATAGAAGGATGTATTAACTTTAAATTGTGCAGATTAAATGAAGGAACAATGTCAAATGCTATAGAAATGTATAAACATAAAAGAACAAACAACCTTTTTTCATATTCAACTGAATGGCATATTTATTAGCAATTACAAAACATTCTAATGCATATCAATTTGTATCATATGTATTGTTATTCATACCAAAAAAAAGCAACAATACAAAAAAGGAATGTTGGACCATAAAATATTTTTGTCTGGATCATTTAATATATTGGTTCTCGATTGTGCTATTTAATGCAGTGCCTATAATCCTGTTAAGAGTTGCCATAAGATCATCCTATGTGTCCTATTGCTGACATACTTTACCATCATGACCCTGTTGGCTTCGATAATCTAGTTGTAGTTCTCAAGTGGTTTATCACATAAATTTTGTCTGTCATAGTAAATAATTTTAAGGAGGGATTTTTTGTAATGTTTACTTCCATGGTGGAGAAGCAGACACAATGTGTAATTCACTAAATATTCCATTTTTAAACCAATTTTTTCCTCTGGAAGACAGTGCAGCACAGTAAAAACCAATCGAAACCTATTGTGGAACTATTTAATATTTTTCTATTTACATGGCTGAGAAGACCTCGGATAACTGACAACTGACAGTCATTCAAGGCTCTGTAACAATGTATTCTGGAACACTTTGTAGATATTCAAATACCTTTTATAATGCATGATAATTCCCACAGATAAATTACCAAATTTTCATTAAAACTTTTCAGGTTACTGATTTGAATTTTAAAACTACTGGGCAAAAACTGGGTGCTAAAAAAAAAAAAAAAGAAAAAAACCCAAACTGATGGGAAATCGGTTGTCTAAAAACCTAGGTACAGTCTGTTCGATATAAGAAGTTTCTTTTTACAAACCTAACTCTGAAAAGGTATGGTGTTTTGAAAATAAGGCATAAAGTTTCATATAACTAGAAAGTGACATATTTTTATTATATTTTTTTTTATTTTTATTATGGAAAAATAGAACATTTTGACTTTATGGGCTTAAAATGCAGGGGGAAAAACAAATTAGTAACTCATACTAGGTTTGTGAACCTTGGAAAAGCCCTGAAACTCTTACCTATTGCTCTTAGAAATGCATTTATATTTAAATTATTTTTAAAGATTTTTTGGTTCCTATTTTGTTCATGGTTAGCATAAAGAATTAATTTTGTTCTTTCCTCTCACAGGCTTATGCTGTAATTCATGGATATGGTCACAACAAATTTGAGTGATAGTTGCTGCCAAAGAGCAAATAAATCAATTCACTTATGAAAAGTCAATAAAATGCCAGACACAAAATGGCAGTGCTTTTGCTAAAAAGGTCTCAGATGATGACTTGACCAAATCCCAGGGTGGTTCTTTCCAATGTCGAATCACCCTTTCTGTTATGAAAACCTTCTTGATGTCCAGTCAAAACTCCCCTGGTGCAGCTTGAGGACTCTTGGCCTGTTGTCCTGTTGTTGGTTGCCCAGGAGAAGAGATCAACCCCCACCTGGCTACAACCTCCTGTCAAGGAGTTGTAGAGACTGATAAGGTCTTCCCTAAGCCTACTCCTCTCCAGGCTGAACAACCCCAGCTCCCTCTGCCACTACTCATAGGACTTGTCCTTCAAACACTTCACCAGCCTCATTGCCCTTCTCTGGACTGTCTTCATCATCTCAATGTCCTTCCTGAATGGAGGAGTCCAGAACTGAACACAGAACTCAAGGTGTGGCCTCACCAGTGCCCAGTACAGAGGAAGAATCACTTCCCTGGTCCTGTTGGCCACACTATTTCTGATACAGGCAAGGATGCCACTGACCTTCTTTGCCACCTGGCCACACTATTGGCTTGTGTTCAACATATCCAGGTCCTTTTCCTCTGGTCTAGCCACTCTGTCCCCAGCCTGTAGTGCTGCAGTGGGTTGCCTGGCACTGAGTCTAGGTGGACAGGCCTGTAGATCATCCTTCTGGATCTTCTTGTGTATGAGCACCACATTGGCACCTCCAGTCACCTGGGATCTCCCTGGTTAGACAGGACTGCTGGTATATGATAGTAAGCAGCTTAGTGAGCTCATCAGCCAGCTCTCTCAGCACCCTTGGAAGAATTCCGTCTGATCCCATAGACTTGTGAGCATCTACGTGGCACAGTAGGTCACTAACTGGTCACTAAGTGCCTCCTCCTGGATTACAGGGAATCTGTTCTGCTCCCTGTCCCTATCTGCCAGTTCAGGGCACCGGTAGCCCTGGGATAACACAACTCACTGCTGAAGACTGATGTAAAAAAGACATTAAATACCTTAGCCTTTTCCTCACTTTTGGTGACTGTATTCTGTGTGCATCCAATTAAGAATGTTTTTTCTTGGCCCTCCTTTTTTATCAAAGTATTTATAAAAACACCTTTTACTCTTTTTACAAAAGTTACTAGATTAAGTTCTGAGCTTTTGCCTTTGTAATTTTCTCTCTACATGACCTAATGACATCCTTAAAAACTTCAATAGTCGCCTGCCCCTTTTTCCAAAGGTCATACACCTTTTTTCCTGAGTTCATGTGAAAGTTCCTTGCTCAGCCTGTGTGGTCTCCTTCCGTGCCAGCTTGTGTTTCAGCACACAGAGACAGTCTGCTCCTGTGCTATCAAGATTCTGGCCTTCCAGGACCATTTAGTTTTAAGGACTTCTTCATAAAGTATTCTCAAAATGAGTGTCTTGAATAGGCCAAAGTACATCCTTCAGAAATCTGAGCTAAAGGTTTTTGTTGACTCCCATCCTTACTTTACCAAGTATTGAAAACTGTATCAGTTCCTGATAGCTGTGCTCAAGAGGGCCTTCAATCACCACATCTCTCACCAACCCTCTTCAGTTTGTAAACAGCAGGTCTAGGGGGCCATCACCCCTGGTAGGCTTATTTATCAGCTGTTAGAGGAAGTTCTCTTCCACACACTCAGGAAACCTCCTAGACTGCCTCCTCTCTGCTGTGTTGCATTTCCAGCAGATATCCAGCAGGTTAAAGTGTCCCACAAGAACAAGTGCCAATGACAGTGAAACTTCTCTCAGACTCTTACAGATTAGTTCATTCACCTATTCATCCTGACTGGGTGGTCTGTAAGAGGCTCCCATCAGGATATCTGCCTTTCCCCCTGGATCTTACCCTTAGGCACTCAACCATCGTCACTATCCTTGAGCTCTATAAAGTCAAAACACAATGTACAGAGACACCCCACAGCCTCTCCTTCCTTGCCTGTTCCTTCTGGTGAGCCATCCATTGCAGTTCTTCAATCATGAATCCCCTTAGTAAAGGCAGAGAAGTTTAGTTACATCACCTTAAAGTCACTTGAGGAAACTTCACAGTATTTCAATACCATAAATCAGTGCTTCACATAAAATAATGTGAGAGAAAGAAAACAAGCCTGAAGAAAGTTTTGACTGTTTCTTCAACTATAATACCACGGTTAATGTACACTTTAAATCTCAAGACTTCCATTAAACAGTTCATTTTACCTCTGTGCTTTTTGTTGTTCATTATACCTATCCTGAAATATACCTTGTGAGTTGAAATTAATTTTAGTCTCTCTATGGAAAAGAAATTGTTATCAATTATTCAGGTAGTTCCTATGCATTTCTTTAAGACTGAAATGTGTGATTTATTTATGATTAGAGCTCTCTAGGTATTTTAAAGGAAAGAATAGCTGACAATCTAGATCTAAATATGAATTCAGATTAACACTTCTACATAAAAGGAATATATGGCTACATTTCCGACGTAAAAAAAAAGACCATTATGGTCCACTTCTGATATGACAAAGAAATGCGTTTTATTAAATATAGAAGTCTGGAAATATAAAATACAAAATATTATCAAATAATGTGTTTAAAAACCTGCATGCCTATGAAGTTATTCCTGAACTGAGACAGGTCTTTTGATATGTTCTGTTGATTAAAAATCATATATAACAGAAGTTGTCTAATGTACATAAGACTGTCAGTCCATTTTAGATTATATCCACGTCCTTTCAGGTAAGGCTTTCTACATATACATGCAAAGTACTTCCACAGATTATTACCTCATAGCCATAAAAACTTTTAATGCAAAATTTCACTGAGACACCATCTCCCTCTGAATTAATCTTAGGAAGAAAATTGTTGCTGTATTTCTCATGCTCTGAACTCAGTACAAGACAGGAAAGAAGTTTAAGACAAACAACAGAGTGTAGGTCAGAAATGGAGACAGAGGAAAGGTGGAAAGAATCTGCATAAAGCTTTCTACTAGATTTTAAAATTAATTATATAAGCCACTTCTGATTCTAAGAGGAAACTATGGGGAAAGTCCATATTATAGTTTCTCTTTCCTCTCATGTATATCTAATAGTTAATAATATAATAAACCAGTGTCTCACAAAGGATTTTCCTATGTGTTCTCAATGGGATTTGACCTCTTTGATCACCAGTTATTGACATGTCACTCTTCAGTGGCCCAGTAGACAAAAAAGCTCAAATTTTTGGATTGTCATAATTTCCCCAGGAGTTATTGACAATGCAGACTGCATGCAACAATCGTACATCTCAAATATTTTTCTAGACATCACCATGCCTTTTACTCAGTCCATCAGCTTGCTAGTCAGTAATGTTGCTTGCACACTAGTATGCCTTATGAGGGCTTAGAGCCACTTTCACAGACATTCTCTTTTTCTGGATACAGAGTTGAGCTCAGCCTAAGAGAACAGATTTTTGTTACACCTGTAAGATCCACTATATTTATAGCTGTGCTTCACAGTTTAATTCTTAAGTCATCAGTCTGTCACACATTTAAAACACTGATTTGGGCTCCTGTACCAATTAGAAATTCTTAACTTATTCACTGTGGATGAACAGGAACATATGTATGAAGTTTCTTATCAGTGGACCAGTAGCAAAAATTCACCACACAGACTGGATGGCCCATAACTCAAACCTCAGCTTCTAGTATTTTATTTCTTTCATATCCTCTTACAAAGATTCAAAGGGCTAACAACACCACTGCTAGGGGAGGAAGTCATCTTTGTGCCTTTCAGGCCCCTTATCTTCAACTCAAACAGCTCTACCCATTGCCAAATGTGACCCATGGATTGCCTATGTAACATCACTCCTTATGTCCCCAGGGCTAATGCCCCTTGACAAAGCTCATTCCTTCCTGTGTGTTGGCTTCTATTAGGTCCACTCTGCTGGAGGGCTGAGGATCAGGCTGTTGGGGGGAGGCAGAACACTCGGGGTGAGGTTTCCAACTGCTCTGTCAAAGCCTCCTATTTCTATTGGCACCACAATCTTCATCAATTCACTCCATCTGGAACCCATGAGTAACTATGCTGTGTAGCTTCTCTCTCTGGGTTAGTACATGTGTGGTCAGCCTTTGAGATTTGTTGACTATGTTCTATAGTTCTTTGAATTCTTTTGGTAAGAATTGAACATATATTTTGAAAGTGTCCAATAACTTTCTACAAAGAGATTTAAAGTTATTAAGGTCCACCAGCTCAACCTGTTGTCTTCTCTTATAATTGTTGTGACACAAGCAGCCCTTTGTACCCCTTCTGCTAGCTGAAATAATCTTCTCACTGAAATAGCAATAGCCTCTTCTCTTTCCTTGGGATCCACACTCTCAGCCCAATATAACTATGTGAAATGTTATCAACTCTTGCTGGCCCATTGCTCAGAAACACTCTGAACTCCAGAATCCAGCCACTTCATTACTTAAAATTGTCCAAACAACTCACATCATAGAAACCCCTCATGAATACTTTGTTTCTGTTTCTCTCTGCTTATAGGAGAGTTTAGCTTGTAGTTCCCCAAGTTCTGGTCCTGTTCATAGACAGCAATATGATTGTGAGACTTGTGTATCTCCATTTTTTAATAAGGGGTTGCATTTCCCTGTCTTCCAGTTTGCGTCTTTCTTTTGAACCATTTGAGTCAGAACTTTTCCACATATCCCCAACCCAGTTCTTGGGGTCTGCTCCCATGATTAGGTTTTGATTCAGACAATGCAGGGGTTTCTGGGTTTGGTTGGTTTTTGTTTGTTTTTTTTTTTTTTGGCTGTTTTGTTTCATATGTGTTTGCTTTTAGTTTGTTTTGTTTTTTGTTTGGGTTTTTTGAGGTGTTGGGCTTTTTTTAAATTTTTTTTGGGGGGAGGGGGGTGTTTTTGCATGTGGTAGCAAGATTTCAGTCTTTGTTCTAACATATGTGTCTTCTCTCTCTGTTTTCAATTCTCCTTTTAAGACATCTGTCTTTTGCTCTTCCCTTGAGTTCTTCTATGCCTGGATTAGACATGTTCTCAGGATGGCACATGCTGTTTTTTACCTTTATCATTCTCAGTAGTTTTGTGACGTTGTTCTACTCTCTACTTTAGCAGGCATGTTAACTACTTTTTTGCCCAATTAATTCCTGGCGGAAAAGGAGTACAGCCATGGCTCCACAGCAATTCTTCTGTTGAAATTTTGCTGACTGAGCCAATTAAAATGTCATGGAGGTTTATAAAATTGAAACAAATAATATATTCAAATGAGATTTATTTATAAATCTGTTAACCAAATAAACCAATTAAACCAATTAAAGCTCCATCAACATTTGCATACAGATTTGTGATGTCAAGTGTAATTGGTACTATGTGACAGACTTAAAAATCCTTAAGATTTTAGGAGGGTACCCCAGTATGAATACTCAGTCACCCAATAAGGCAAGGGATCTAACTCCTTGAGGAGTTACCTTGAGTGGTATACTTTTCCCTATCAAGGGGAAAGTTCCAAATTCAAATTGATACTTCAAGGGATGACTCAACTGATGCTTCTGGCAGGACTCCATCTATAGCTTACCCAAAGCTGATTTGTGGTCAAATATGGTGAAGTTTTCCCTCAGGGGATGGAGGGGCTTGTACCTTCTGCTGTACAACAGCCACCACACAGATATGTTGGGTATCAGCCTGCACAGGGGCTTGTCAGTGTTACATGACTGAAACCAACCATTACATGGCTGAGGTCAGTCACAGGTCACCAACTGGAGAGCCTGAAACCCTGCTAGGGTGGGTGTACCTGTCAAAAAGTTGCTGGCCCACAGAAAGCTCCACATCAGTCTGCAGAGTGCCTGGGCAGCCAGGAGGGCAAACCCCATCCTAGAGTGCATCAAACACAGTACAGCCAGAGGGTCAGCAGAGGGGATTATCTCACTGCCCTCAGCACTGAGGTGATCTCAGATGGAGCAGTTCTGGGCCCTCCAGTTCAAGAATATTGAATACATCCTACAGAGAGCAGAAAGCTCTGGAAGGACTCATAGACATGTCCTGTGAGTAACATCTGAAAGGGGTGAAGAAAGCAGGGGAAAGTTCACTATTATAGAATTTGTCTTCTTGTGTAACCATTAAGAATGATGGACTACACCTGCCTGCCCATGGGATATTTTGCTTTGCTTGCATGCATGGCTTTTGCTTTACCTATCAAACCATCTATGTCACAATACACAAGTTTTCTCTTTTACTTTTCTGATTCTCTTCCCAACTTCTCTGAGGAAATAATGAGTGAGTAACTGCCTTCTGAGATTAAACCACAAACCCCAAAAGCACTCCCCAAAATAATTAGAATTAAAAGATATCAAAGTAGCTTTCTATGAAACAAAAAGAAAAAAAATAAAAGAAAATGAAAAAAGGAAGCAATTCAGGTGGCAATAAGAGAAACTGCAGTGTGTGTAATATGTGAAATGCTCCGAATCCTCATATAAAGTGTATTAAGGTATTATTTTTATTTCCTTAATGAAAAAGCTCAGAAGGAGCATTTTACCCATTTTAAAGTAGATAACTTCAGGAAGTCTGTATGTTTCACTGTGTCTCTAACTTCTTATTATTGTGTCCAAGGAAATTAAATTTAATTTCATTGCCTACCTGTAAAATAGTTGCCAGATACTATGCTGCAAAGGGGGTTTCAGTGTTTCCAGCACTGATAGAGGAATAAAACTTGATCCTATAATTAAATTTTTATACCTTTTTTGACAGACTATTCCTAAATATATATTTGATTGTTCAGAGGATTTTGAAGGAAAAAATAAAAATATCACTTTACACAATCAGCAATCTGTAGATATATATGTAGCATGTAAGTTTTCAGGTAAACTATAGACATTGAAAATGGCATATGGCATACTGAACAAATTTCTTTAATAGAAGGTGTTGGGCAATGACAATAATAAGTATTGATATCAGTTCTGTCTGAAAAGACTTGTTAAGTATATGTGTCAGAAGTGAGACAGCACATGCAGTTTCACAGATTTTGAAAGAAGTATTATATAAAAATCTTCTCCGGGGACACCCCCTTGTCGCGGGGGAGAAGCTTGCGTGCCCTCATGAGGTTGAGAGATATGCTGGAGGTGGTTTGTGCCACCGGTAGGGTCTCCCATGCCAGACAGGTCTCAGCTGAAGGGTCAGACAAAGTGTGTCCACAGGCAGGATGGGCTCGCTAGCCATCTGGCAACCATCCTAGGGGAAGGACAACTCCAACCCCAAACCCAGGCAGATGGAGCTCGCTTAGCCCTGTAAGGCCATCCATCTAAGAGAAGGATACTCTAACCAAACCTACGTCCTGAGGTATTCACTGTCACCGTCCAAGCTCGCTAGGCCGTGGCAGATGAACCTTAGGAGTAAAGGGTGGGGCCAGTTCTGCGCACGCTGTGCCTCACCTAAAAAATCCATTGCGCAGGCTTGAAGGGTTCACCCACATTGCAAAGTCCTGTCTCGACAGGCAAGGCTCGAAAACGGCAGGTGATAGGAAGCAGCCAGAAGTCACAGACCCAACCCTGCATGCAGGCGGTTCAGGATATTGGTCATTTGAGACTTGACCCCGGAGATGACAGTCTCTTGAGGCTGCATCCTGAACGACCAAGCAGCCTTTACTAGGGACAACACTGCTTGCTCCACACAGAGAGGGGCCTAGAAAAGGTGGCCTAAACAAAGCTCATCTCCACACCCGGTTGGATAACCGCGGCCAACCGGCATCTTTCATGCGGTCAAACAAAAACAAAGAGATTTCAAAGGCATACACCTGCCTGCAAAGGTGTGCCCAAACTTACACTCGCATGTTGGAACATCAGAACCATGCTTGATACTGGGGATAGTGGACGTCCTGAGCGTCGTTCTGCTCTAATTGCCCACGAACTGTCACGGCTCAACATTGACATTGCTGCTCTCAGTGAAGTTCGTCTTCATGAGGAAGGCAGCCTTAAAGAACATGGTGCCGGCTACACGCTCTACTGGTCAGGCAAACCCAAAACCGAAAGACACCTTTCAGGAGTTGGCTTCATGATTAAAAACTTCATTGCCTCCAAACTTGAAAATCTGCCGACAGATCATTCCAATCGCATTATGTCCTTACGCCTCCCTCTACACAACAAGCAACATGTTGTTCTTTTTAGCTTATATGCCCCAACTCTCCAAGCTGACCCAGCGGAAAAAAGACAAATTCTACACCGACCTGCGCCGCCTCACCCAAAAGGTTCCTGCAGTTGATAAGATCATAATCCTTGGTGACTTCAATGCCAGAGTAGGTAAGAACTCTGAAGCCAGGAAAGGAGGCCCGGGCAAGCATGGCGTTGGAAACTGCAACGACAATGGACGCCTCCTGCTAGAGTTTTGTGCAGAACGGCAGCTCACCATCACCAACACTATCTTTCAACAGAAAGACAGCCTGAAGACAACCTGAATGCATCCTCAATCCAAGCACTGGCACCTCATTGACTATATCTTAGTACAACAGAGAAATATCAGCGATGTCTGTCATACTCGAGTGATGCCGAGTGCAGAATGTCAAACAGACCATCGCCTTGTGCGTTGCAAACTTAACCTCCACTTCAAGCCCAAACCTAAGAGAGGCGGCATTCCAAGGAGGAGGCTCCAAGTCAGCAATCTTCAAACAGCCACAGTGAGAGACAGCTTCCAGGTAAACCTTCAAACTAGACTTAAAGATAATCCCATAGATCCCTCTCCTGAAGCGTTTTGGCAACATATTAAAAGTTGCATCCTGCAGTCCTCTGAAGAGTCCCTAGGGTTCTCCTCCAAGAAAAACAAAGACTGGTTTGATGAAAACAATCAAGAGATCCAGGAATTGTTGAAGAAGAAGAGAACTGCTCACCAAGCACACCTTGCTCAGCCATCTTGCCATATAAAAAAAACCGCCTTTCGTCTTGCATGCAGTAAGCTCCAACAGAAACTTCGAGACATCCAGAACAAATGGTGACTCAACCTAGCAGAAAAGACACAACTGTGTGCAGATTTGGGTGACCAAAGAGGATTCTATGAGGCCCTGAAAGCAGTGTAGGAATCCACACACCAGGTTCAAAGCCCCCTACTCAGTGTAGATGGTCAAATGCTTCTAACAGATAAAACCTCCATCCTGAACCGATGGTCTGACCACTTTCAGACTCTCTTCAGTGCCAACCGTGTAGTCCAAGGCTCAGCAATTCAACACATTACACAACAACCGGTGAAACATGAATTGGATGCAGCCCCTACGAGATACTCCAGGCCATACAACAGGTGAAAACTGGCAAGGCAGCTGGGGTTGATGGAATTCCACCTGAAATCTGGAAGCATGAAGATCAAGCACTCCATGCCAAATTCCACGAGCTTGTTGTGCGTTGCTGGGAACAAGGGGAACTACCACCAGATCTCCGTGATGCAGTCATCATCACCCTGTACAAGAAGAAAGGAGAAAAATCCGACTGCTCAAATTACCGAGGTATTCCTTTGCTCTCCATTGCTGGTAAAATCCTTGCAAGAATACTTCTGAACAGATTAGTACCCACTATTGCAGAAGATCTTCTACCTGAAATCCAGTGTGGTTTCAGAGCCAATAGGAGCACCACGGACATGGTGTTTGTTCTCAGACAACTGCAAGAGAAGTGTAGGGAGCAGAACAAAGGTCTCTATGTAACCTTTGTTGACCTCACCAAAGCTTTTGACACTCTGAGCAGAAAAGGCCTGTGGCAGATCTTGGAACATTTAGGATGTCCCCCCAAGTTCCTCAAAATGATCATCCTGCTACATGAGGATCAGCGTGGACAAGTCAGATATGGCGATGCACTCTCTGAGCCCTTTCCTATAACCAATGGTGTGAAACAAGGTTGCGTTATTGCACCAACCCTATTCACAATCTTCTTCAGCATGATGCTCCAAAGAGCCACAGCAGACCTCGATGAAGATAACGGCATCTACATCCGATATCGTACCGATGGAAGCCTCTTCAACCTAAGGCGACTGAAGGCCCACACCAAGACCCTGAATCACCCTGTCCGTGAGCTGCTTTTTGCTGATGATGCCGCCCTCGTTGCTCACACGGAAGCAGCTCTGCAGCGCTTAACATCTTGCTTTGCAGAGGCTGCTGAGTTTTTGGGCTGGAAGTCAGCCTGAAGAAGACAGAAGTTGTCTACCGACCTGCACCTCAAGAAGTCTTCCATCATCCTCACATCACCATAGGCAATTCAGAGCTTAAGTCAGTCCAGCAGTTCACCTATCTGGGAAGTATCATTTCCTCAGACGGTAAGATCGACAAAGAGATAGACAACAGGCTAGCAAAGGCATACAGAGCCTTCGGAAAACTCCATAAAAGAGTCTGGTCCAATAAACACCTGAAGAAAACTACAAAGATTAGTGTCTTCAGAGACATTCTTCTGTCTACTCTTTTATATGGGTCTGAATCATGGGTCATCTACCGCCACCACCTGCGGCTTCTCGAACGCTTCCATCAGCGCTGCCTCCGATCAATCCTAAACATCCACTGGTCTGATTACGTGACCAATGTGTCTGTTCTTGAACAGGCAGGGGCCACCAGTATCGAGGCCATGCTGATGAGAACGCAGTTGAGCTGGGCAGGGCACATCTCCAGGATGGAGGATCACCCACTGCCTTCTGAAGATTGTGCTCTATGGTGAACTCACCACCGGCTGCCGCAAGAGAGGAGCCCCAAGAAGAGATACAAGGACTCCCTGAAACAACACCTCAGCCTTGGCCATATTGACTGCCATCAATGGTCCACTCTGGCCTCTAATCAGGATTCATGGAGGCACACCATTCACGATGCTGCTGCTTCCTTTGAGAATGCACGGAGAGTCAGTCTGGAGAAGAAAAGACAACGCAGAAAGAACCGTTCCTCACCAATATCGCCAAAGGAGACGTTCCGCTGTGCCTTTTGTGACTGGACCTGCCTATCCCGTATTGGCCTTTTTAGCCACAGCACGCTTGCAGCAAGCGTGGGTAGTGCCCTTCCCAAATCTTCGTTCGCGAAGCCTAGCCATGATGATGATGATGATATAGCAAAATAGCTGTAGTGTGTAACACCCCCTCCCCCCCCCCAAAAAAAAACAACAACAACAACAAAAAAACCCCCACCAAACCGAAACAAACAAACCCCCCCAAAACAGAGCATTAAAATATTGCAGACTGGGTTTTTTGCTTTCAGTTATCAGAAAATTAACCTCTTCCTTTGACACATTTTGTGATGTACTTATATTCTAGTTCAGAAATTTTAGCAGTTTCCTGTCATATTAATCAATGTTTTCTGTTTTCTTAATGACCCTCTCCCATTTTTGGGTTTTTTTTTCCGTTTTTTTTTTTTATTTTTTGTTTTTGTTTATTTGGTTTTTTAAGGCATTTTATAATTAAGTTGACCCTCCCTATGCTTCCCAGTACTTCACTGTATCTTTTCTCATGCATTAGTCCCATTAGCTGGTTCTGTAATGTGAACTATGTGTCCGGAAAAAGAATGAAGAAAATTACTTTTTTTGTGAGCTATTACCCAGCTAACATTACTGGGAATGCTGTTCAGATTATAACTCATAAGATGTATTCTGCTTCATCACTTAGACCTTTCTGATGCTAGTTCACTAAATAGCTCACCTTGGGATGAATTAGTAACTGATGTAATCAATGAGACTAGATTTGATTTCAAAAACCTCAAATTGCTGTGATCTTATGCCCTCTCTTTCTCTCTGTATATAATATGTAAACATACACGGATTTTTGCATATACACACACACATTTCTATAAAAAAGAATGCTGTATTTTAAGTTAGTGGCAATAGAACATTATAATTCTTTTGGTAGTCTTTTTGAATGGTTTCATTTTTATTCAGAGTAATGTACATTATACTTGCAAATTCATCCATCCCAGAGCCACAAGCAATTTGTTACAGAATACACTAGCCTCCAGTAGAAGATATGGGGAAAGGTTAGAAAAATATTCCATCTGCTTTTTAACAAAGCTGTATATCAGTGAGGACAAGAGAAAGAGCAATTCTTTCTTTGCTCCAAAGTGTATTAGGATAATAGAAAGATCAAAACATGACTAATTAGAGATGGATTATTCACCATTCTCCCATGCAACAGGGCACTCAGAACATGAGATATTTTAGAATGACTAAAAGCTGAATTCTTATCCCAAAGGGGCTTTATAAAAATTATGACACTCATCTTTCTTAGAATGCTCCCACCTTGCCACCTTTGCAAGGAGGCTTAGACACAGCAATGTAACAAATAGCACAACTGTAAACAGCTAGCCTGAAGCAACTGGATGCCACAGGGCTTTAATGCCTTATTTTTTATGGTTAAAACTAAATTCAAAGGTGAATTAATTAAGCACACTTTAATGATCTTATTTGATCCTCCAATGTATGATTTCTTTTTCCAGAACATAAAATCCGATATCTGACTGTTGTTCAATATTTTATATTGAGGTTTGTCACAGATACATTTAAGCACAAGACATCTTATTCATGTAAAAAGTAGACAATGAACTTACGAATAACATCTAAAAAATCCACTGAATACATTATTTAGTAATATTTAGATAATATTAATGTATAGACAATATTAATTCTAAAAACCTTATTTGTGCTATTTACTAGGTACATATCACAATGATCAGCACTAATAGACCTTGCACTGAATCTGACATGGCAAAACTGTGGAATCTGTTACAGCACAGCTCTGGTATTCAGAATGAACCTATATTCATAGAACACTGACCTTTAAAAGTAGTGAAATAAGGTTAGTTTCAAATATCACAGTGACTGGTGGTAAGTGGGATAACTGCCTATGAGTTTTCTCTAGGATTATATTTGACTAGCACTTTCTCCTAAAAAATAGCTGGCTATTTTATCAGTAAGAACCTGGCTAATACAAATTCTCAGCTTGTCAGTTGCTATCCACAAGTGGCCAAGTTATTTTGCTGAAGAGTTTTCTGTGTGGCAGCAGGGAATACATATGCAGGACCCCTCACCCTGTTGAACTACTTTGGCAAGATGTCAGGAGCCTGTATTTTCCACGTGGCATTCAAATAGCCAAAGTATTGTAGTGAAAAAGGTGCAAGTTTTCTGCCTGCATAAAAGGGACAAGTCTAAAATAAGGGAAACAGTCAGACAAAATCATTCTGATATTCAGATGATAAGGGAAGAGGAGGCCTCACCTGGTTATATGTGTGTGATCTGCCAAGCCTCTCTGCCAACAGAGTATAGCAAACACCATGCTGCTTTTCTACTGACAGGACTCTTTTCTTGCACTAAACCCCAGTGAATACATGCCACAGGCATTCCTTCATTCCTTATTGCAAGATTGAAAGGACTGTCTCTGACACTCTCATATATAAAGCCATCATAATGAACCTACCTCGCTTTCTTTTTTTCTCCCCCTTGTAATTTTGTATGGCCAGACTCTGCGAACACAGATTTGGGCAGGGCTCTCCCCACGTGCCCTTCCAGCCTGCACAGTGGATGTTTTAGGTGAGGCTCAGCGTGCACAGAACTGACCCCACCATTTCAGTCCTGAGGTCCATCTGCCACGGCCGAGCGAGCTTGGACAGTGACAGGGAAGTCCTCGGGACTGTCACAGCACCCGAGGCTAACTGGGGCTGACCCTGCTGAGCATCTGAGATCTGACGGGATGGGATGGCAGGGAGGGATTGAACTGCCAGGCGACGGTCCCTACTGAGACTCGAATTCAGATCCTTGGAATTCAGAGTCCAGAGTGCTCTCCTTTACACCATGAGACCACCCTGTTCCCCCTTGTAATAGTTTGTAAGAAAATACCTATGCTGAAGGAAGCATGCAAAAGCTGAGAAAACAATGTGAGAAAGAACACTGGATGTATACAGTGTTACAGCTAAGTCAGATTTGATCATATGAAAAAAGTAAAGCAGCAGCAGCTGGTTAAATATGCAGCATGTTTGTGATCTATGTAGCACCCCTTGTGGTACAGTGTTAACACAACTGGACTGCTGCAAAGCTACTTCAAAAGACTACAGTCTGGTAACAAGATGAAAGTGTATGGGTATAGCCATTGGACACAGGCATTTGGAACTATGCACACACTACCACCATTCCTTTTACTTAGTGATGAGTCTCTTTAAAAAAACTACTTAGTCTGGATTTTTTCTAATACATCTACTAGACAGTTTCAGAACAACCTTACTTTGAGAGTTCAGTTTTCTTCCCATTTCTAATCCCAGCAACTAATACACTATCATATGTTCTTGTAGCACTTTTTCTGTTAACTTAGAAGTGTTTGCATTTCTTTCTCAATGCTGAAATACTATAAGCCTTTCTTGCTGTAAAGGGGTCACACAGAAACACCAAATTAATGGAAGCATAAAGAAGGGTTTCTGCTGGTAAACTCATCATCACTGTGTCATACTGTCTTTCAGAATATTTAATTCCCCTTCCTTGTCTTAAAAATAGTATGGCAGATTAGGTTCTGCACTGGTTGCAGTACAATCTTAGGAAGAACCATTTTAATGTTCTTGTGTTCAACTCTCCTATATATTTTATATCCTTTTTGCTCCAAATAAAATGCTGTCTGGGAACACGCACTGGGAGTTTGCACACCAGTCCGTACTTGTAGTGGGGAAGCAATAAAATTGCTATGTGCTTCCTGAGAATGGAGTGCTGTCATTGTCAGTAATCAGGATAAGTAATACATATCAACCAGAGCCAGTCCTGACACCTCCTGACAGCTTAGTATATACATGTGTTTCTTCACTGCATTTTAAGTCTTCTGACAGAGGCTATTTCTCTTCTGCTTGGGTGTTCTGTTTAGTCAGACCATTTGTGGATTATTCTCTCTCTCGCTTTTTTTTTTTTTTTTTTTCCTTCCAGTTATCTAAATGAAAAAGGAAAATACAAACTTTGTACTGCAGGAAATGTTGACTTCATCTTTTGGAATATGCCTTTCCAACATGTAGCATTGTATTAACACCTGATTAAGAGGAGGTTAAAGTAGGTTAAGGAGAGAAAAGAGGTCTCAATTTGAAGAACTGAATGATGTTGATAGCTTTGAAGAGTGACTGATATCAGCCTCAAGGCTATCTTGCCTTGAGAGGTTTCTCAGTGAAAAGCTCATCATCTTTTTATTCACTTATCAAGAGCTGTTAGTTCACCAAAGTGCAGTTCTCTTTCACTCATTTATAGGATTTGTAGGTGTGAGGGGAAGCAAATTAGTCCCTAGTGTTACTCCAATGATTTTATTCCTTGCCTTTTAACAAAGAGAAGTGAAGTCCATTGTGTATATACTTTTTTTTTCCCTTAAAGATGGACTGAAATCAAAACTGAAGAGATCCTGCACATTTTGAAATTATTGCATAGATACATAAAAATAACACTGAATTTCAAGTCCTAGTTTTGTCAATTTCTGTGAATTACATTCTTCAAATAATTTGAAGCCAAAGATAAATATTTCTCTGCATATGAATTTCACCACCGAACTAGAAATTTTTACCTGGTTAAACACTTGAAGGTGTTTATTCTTAGTATTTTATTTGGCACATCTCTGATGATTTTTGAGAAGTCATGGCAGTCAGTGAAGTCCCTAGTAACTGCAGAAATAAGAATATCACACCATTTTTTAATCCAAAATGAAAAGAAATGAGAACCCCAGAAGCTACCAATCAGTGACCTTCATCTCTCTGGTAAGGTCATAGAAATGTCTCAGATATAATGTTCTTGCATCTTGAAAAATTATGTCAACCTTGTAAATAGCTAAGAACCACAGCTTAGAAAACAAAATTCCTTGGAGGAAAAGAGATAAAAAAGTGGTAAGAAATTAAAAATTCAGCTGTGATTTTGAGATATTAATAAAAAAAAAAAATTCACTAGCCAGATTACTGACTGAAGTATTATCTGGCCTTTGTTATTTTTAAACATGCAAAAGTTAAAAGTGGTAAGTTTGTGTTTTTCAGCCTGAACTTTACACCTGGAGAAAGAAAAAGAAATTCCAGTTTCAACTGGTCTAACAGAGACAAGATATGGTAATTTGTCTCTGTCAACTGCTCAATCATTATGCAGAGTGTGAGTCTTATCTGATAGCAATTCCATTGTACCTGACACATGCTCAGCTGTTTTGATTACCTACCAGAATCCTTCCCTGGGACCATATTTTTGAGCTTTGTGCATAGTGTTACCACAGCTCAGACAAGTCTCAGGAACTTTGGGCTTCATAGGGCACAATCCTACCAGCTTTAACACAACAGAATAATAAAAGTGGTGTTAAATTGGTCTCAGTTTGAAGTTGATGTGCAAGAAACTTTGACTTATTATTGAAAAATAAAATGAAAAAAGGTTAATTTATTTCATACCATGGCAGAATAGTCAATAGATTAACTTCCCTAACAGGATAAATTCTGGTGTTCCAAATGCACAGTGCATATATTATTCCATATAGAGTTCATCATCCAGAAGAAACCAGCAGACAATTGTGGACTACGTCACATGCTTGGATTTTGCACCATTCCTTCCTTAAATAAGATTTTAAAATTTCAAATTCTAATACATAACAAAAAAATATCTATATTCTGCTACTAAATGATAAAATTATGTGAACAAGTTTTAAGATTTTAGTCTTTCCTACTTGTGTGCATTATATTTCATTTACTAGCACTGGAACATGCAACAGAACACCTTCAGGAACATAAAACTCATGCTCTCATTTACATGTGAAATTTCTTTAAACTTGGACACAGTAGTGTGTGCTGTATTTTATAAATAAGTTCATCACTGAAATCTCATGTTAAATCAGATTCCCAATCAGGAAAAAAAAAAAAAAAAGTTCTTTTCGGACTTACTTGACGGTTCTTATTAATAGATCAGTACTATTGTTAGAATTCTGGTTTTCCTTAAGGAGTATCTTTTTGTAGGGGATCATCTCACTATGTTTCATTGATTTTCTATTTTTAACTTAATGTTACAGTTCAAGTTGTAACAAAAAGAAATCTTTATTTTGAATTCTTAATGTAGGAAGGAAAGAAAAGTCAAAATCCTCACATCATTCTATGTTGCTTTTTCAACAATAATTCTCATCACCAGTAAAACAGAGAAGATAAAACAATTTTAAAGATCTTCCAAAACCCTTACCCAGTGCTTACATGTTTCATCTTTATCACCTGTGTCTACTATCTCTGCGTACAATCTGTACTAAAAATCTGCAACATTAATGAATTAATTATTTTTGTTTACTTTCCATCCTCTTATCCTCTTTCAAATATTTCTTTTTTTTTTTTTTCCAGGAAATACCACAGCAAAAAGTTATTAAAATAACCAATAACTTCTGCAAGTCTTGTCTCAGTAGGCACAAAGAAAGCCCAAACACTCTACTGATGAAATAATTCCTCAGATTGCCCACAGATTTACTTCACCTTGATTTCAGTGCCATAGCAAGTCATTCCTTTTCAGATATTATGGAACACTGTAAAGATGAAAAACCTGAAATTATATGTTTGTAACCTTTTGGAACTTAATGGATTTATCCTTGTTTTAACTGCCCTTTAATCCCTTCTAGGACTAATAATCTCCTCTGAGACTAGTAATCTGATACATTTCTAATGAAGGTCTTCTGGAGACTTGGCAGAATATTCACATACAAAATTATTAAAAAAAGGAAATTAAAATTCTTCATGATTTCCAGAGTATTTTTTGACATAATTTTTTTCTTAAGTTCTTTGCCTTTCCAAAACCTAGTTTATTCATTGACACACGTGGTACAACAGTACCAGAAAAAGAAAAAAAAAAAAAGACTTCAGGAGAACTTTTGATGTATAAGCCAAGCAAGCCATTCTGAAAATGTGATTTGACAGCCATGCCATCTTGTTAAGTTCCAAAAATCCTATGAAAGTTCTGACTGGCCAAGCTGAAGCTGGCATTCTTCCCTAGATAACAGTCACAATTTCTTCATTACCTCCTAAGTCTTTTCCTTTCCTTTTAGCTCAGCTGTGTCTCCATAGTGCTCTGTGAAACCGAAAATGATTTTTTGATCCCTGCCTGATGAGTCCCACAGAAAAAGAATACTCTTGATTTTCACTTTGGTTATTGGTTAGAGCCATCCTGTCAAGAAGCCAGTACAGCAAATATCACACACGTGAAGGAAGCCTCTATCATGTATGATTCTTCTGTGATGTAGTGCAAGGCTATGCAGAAGAATGCAGAATTCACAGATCATACGGACATATTTCTCCCCTTTCTCTCCTCCACACCATGATGAGCACCTTGAGTGGCAGGGAGGGACAAATATGCATGTATTTGACTTTCATTTCTATAGTAGGCCTAAGAGAAAGCAAACCCCACTTGTAGTCTGATCCATCTTCTCATTCTGCAGCCACTGAGTTATAGTGAAATGTCAGTCACACTGTGTCATACACATGTCTTTCCAGATTTATTTTCCAGCAGAATCTCCTTCAGAAGAGTGCATGTTCTTGGGAATACTGTTTCTTTTGTCAACTGAATTTAAAATATAACAAAAACCTTTATGATAAGGCCAACATTACATGAAAATATTTTTCTTGAGAAAAACTGTTTTCTATTTCCTGTTAAGATGCATTGTCATTACTGTCTTCTCAGTTATAGATTTTGTAATTTACTAATCTTGAATGGATTTTCCTTCATCTTTAGCCAAGAAAAATAATTTTAAACTGTACTCAGGGAACTATGGGTGTGAACATTCCATCAGTGTGGTTGTTATTAGTTAAGAAGTGGAAAGTAGCTAAATGCATGCCATTTCATGAAACTGGATTCAATTTTTGTCAACAAGCCAGAAAATTATATTAGATTATTTTATAAAACAATGTACAAAAAAGTCACAATTTTAAATTATGCAAAATATTAATCTGATTTTTGCCAGCTGAAAGGCATATGCATATTTATTTTTTTTTAGCTGTGCTGTCATGGAGTTTTTAATGAATTAGACTTTCTGATATTACGATCAAAAAAGTTATTAATTTTGTTATATCTTATTTCAGAGTCCACTGACATTAGGTCTGCTTTGGTAAGTTGGAAACTACTTATACAGATGAAAAATAAAACCCACTGTAGGATGTATTTGAATTTTCTTTTGTCAACACTGATTTAAAATTATATATATATATATATATATTATATATGGTGTATATATATATATATATATATGAAATATAATTGTGTATAAACTTTTAGTGAAAGGCTGTCCATTCTTAACCATCCTACTACTTGTAGAAGGCCTATAATTGTGGAGCCAAATTTACCCTGAACAGGCAAACTTTAATTTATACCAAAGGGTTTTAATATCTGTTACAGTTTATGATGATCCTTATTAAATCTGTCCATTAAAATAAAGACCATTGGAACAGTCAAAACATTTTGGAATACAAAATCCCACTACTAGTAAAGGTGCTACCTTTACATTAAAAAGACAAATTTCCTGGAAAACAAAAGTGAATTTTGGTGCTCTGTGAAGAAAGAAATTCTAGACAGACTTCTGGATTTTTTTTTCTTCAAGAGGTGACTTGGCTGTACACAAGTTGTGTGTGCTTGAGAAAGACAGAAATCTTTCAAGACCATTCTGGGTAAGAGAGAATGTTTGCTTAAGCACAAATTTCAGGAAGATTTGGGAATTAGTGATGATTCCATTAGCTAGTTGTCTTTCAGATAGTGACTGCTAAGTCACTCACATAGTGAGATAAAATACTAGGGTGTGAAGTTTTCTCTATTTCTCCAAATGCCATTTTTCTTGAAGACTTTTTCCTCCTTCTGACTGTTTCACTTACATTCTGCTTTTGCCTTCAAGGGGATCTTTCTAGGAGTAAAAGAAAATGCACAGCTACTTCAGTATTAGAGATTTCAATGATATAGCAGAAAATTCTTTAATTATACTGCTTTACTAATTCATTTTTACACTATCAGAGAAAACCAAGTTTCTATAGAAGTATTTATAAAGACTATAAGCAAAGTTCACAGTACTCACAGAAATCACAGTATTCCCTATCCACATGCTGTAGTTGTATAAACTATACTGAAAAAAAAAAAGCTTTTAACTTTCAACAAGTCAAATCATGTCTCTCTTTCTGAGTCTTTCTCAATGCATAAAGTTATGTGTCTACAAATGAGTTGAGGTAAACTACTTCAGCATCATAGGAGAAATTTCTTCAGATTAGAAGTATTTAAAAAATCCAAGCTTAAACACTGTAGTGATTTTATACCATCTTTGCACTTCATTCTTCTCAGTAATTTCCAACCTCAATATCCTAGAACTTAGACTTTTCTTCTCATCTTTGTTCTTTTGAAGTTAAGATTTTATGTGGTATTCAAACTTCCTTCTTGGGAAATTATGTTGCCTAAAGCTAAGCTGTAGAGAATACAAACAAGTATTTTACTGAAGAAACTTAAGAAATACATCTTATAGGGGTTTTTGTGAGTCCTTATACTACAGCTGAAAGAAGCAAATTTTCTGCAATGGACTTTTCTCCTAGCTTTGGTCACATTAAGTTTGCACTGATCCATACAAGCCTAGTAACACAATTTTCTGGACAACAAAATGTTTTTCCAATAAATTCTACCAATTTTGTATATTTATTCTTTCTAGATCTGGATGCTGTTCTAATTTTTGTTAGATAATATTAAAACTAGAAATTTCAGTCTATGCTAGTAATGGTCCCCACAAATGCAGTTTTATACTCCTGGCTGAGAGCCCATAAGCTTTTTGTGAAGTTGTGTTTTCTGTAAAGATTGCCTACAAATTCTGTAACCAAGTAGTGCAGACAATGTTACTCCTGTGATAGAAAAACAATGGACTGAGTAGTTAGTAGGGAAAGTTCTGGTCTTTGACCTCTGAAACACAAGTTTGAACTCAATTTTATTTTCATTTTTAGTGGGCATTAGGTCAAAAGCGAAACTAATAAAGCATTTGGACACAGCATAGTACAAGAGAAAGCACTGGACTTATCATTATTATCTATCTTCCCAGTGATGGAAGAAGAGAGACACAAGAAGGGATCTTAAGGTTAAGGATTATTAGCTCCTTTTTGAGGAGAAGCAATCACTCCTCTGAATTAAAAAATAACTGTTAGCCCCAGCATAGCAGTACATTTCACCAACCATTGTATCAGGTTTGACTTCCAATGTCAAAGCTCAGATGTGAAACATCTTTAACATTTTCAATTCCACCTTTTTTCCTAGCCACTACAGCTGCCACATATCCTTTCCTTAAATATATGCTATATATGATAAATTCTACTGCTAGAGTAGAACTCACACTGAAATTTAGTAGAATATATCTTGTAAATTAAAACCTTGAAATACCTTTCACATTTCTCTGCCTGTTTGATTGTAGTGAACATGTTTTAAATGCAATTTCCTATTGTATAAAGATGTAGGGGGTTATTTGTTGGGGATGGAGGGTGTTAGCTGGAATAGAGAAATTTTTGCTTATTTCACAGTATCATCTATCTTAATTCAAAGCACAACATAGAGTTAAATGCAGAACTTGGGATGGTTTATGTGGGATAAGGTATTTATTCTGAAGGAGAGTGTTTGAAGTAAAAAGGTTTAAATTGTGTGTGTGTGAAAGCTGTGCATTGAAAACCTATATTATTTGAATCTCTCAGTTCATATGATCTTTTTTAATTACTTTTCGTGAAGTCATAGTCCACTTTCTTACAAATATGTCTAGTGTTGTAGTATTTCTCTTTAAGAAGCGTCAACAGATCTGCAGAGATTAAATTTAAATATGTGTTAATTTAATAGATAAACAAATAGAATTCATGTTCTGTGAAGCTAAATGAATGATACTTTAAGTTTCTTTTCTATGGTACTGATTCTAATTTTACTGAAAAAACTCAGCTGTGTATCATATTCCTCACATGGAATAATTTTTTTTTTTTCTCTAGCTATTGCTTTATATTGAACTATTAAATTGAAAGAAGTGTAGGGGCCAGGCGACTACCAAATCAGGTATTTATAGTCTAAGAGTGTCTTCTTATGGCTGTCCTCAATGTGGTATGTACCTTGATATTACATATTACATATCAAGGTAATCATCAGCACTAAACTTGTTTTGCATGTGAAAGTGCAAAGCAGTATTCTTCGTCTGCCATTCTCTCATCATTTGTATTTTGATCTTCTGCACTTCATCAAATACTGAGGTTGTGTTTGTATGTGCATGTACATAATTACTACTTGCAGTAGATATTTTCTTTACTAGACTGAAAGGTCTTCATAAAGCTGCCTGGAGTCATAGAGCACTGGGCTCAAGGACTCAATTGGTTCTGCTCAATTCTATTTTTGCATGCAGTACAGATTCAGCTGTTTTGTGGCCTTAATTCAACTATCTCAGAATATACTACGCCTCTGCCACCTCTGGGAAAACAAGGCTATTTTGTACAAACAGGGTTGGAAGTCACATTTGTTTGGAAAATCAGGGACATTACATTCTGATAAAGCTGTCTGGATTTGATTACTCTTGCATTTTTGTAAAGGCAACACTCTCATTTTGCTTTCTACAATTACTTTTTGCCCCAATATTTAATTGAAGAGAAACATAACTTTGTAAATATGGAACTTAGAACATCCATTGAATTCTCATCAAAATCTGGGAAATGAGAAATATCTATATTTTCCCATTGCCTTTTAAAATGTACAATACTGTGACATCTCAGAACAAGAGAAAAACTGGACACTGCTGGAAGAGCAGGTATTCATTTAATTTTCAGTTTTATCTTGCAATGCCTACGCTTTTATCTGTTCATAGACATCTTAAAAAAAACATATTAAATATGAACAGGTCAGATTATCACTGTCCAGAGGACTTAGCTTCAATTTAGTTTATTCTTCCCAATGGAATTCTATATGTAGAGCTGAAGAGACATGAAATCTGAGGCTCTGTCTCTGAAATGAAAAATTGTATGGTTGTTGGCACCATATGTTGACATGAAGGATGATGTAGCATCAGAATAAGCTGAACTGTCTCTGAATTATGAGAGCTTGTGAAATCATAATGCAAGGGTTTCCAAAACAAAAACCAAAACAGAATTGGCAAGCTTAATCAATCACAGAATTACAGAATCACAAAATCAGTTCAATTGGAAAAGACCTCTGAGGTCATCAAGTTCAACCTATGATCAAACACCAACTTGTCAACCAGACCATGGCACTGAAGCCATGGCAACCCCAGCTCCCTCAGCTACCCACTGATAGGATATGCACTCCAGACTCTTCAACAGCTTTGTTGACCTTCTCTGGGCTTGCCCCATGGCCTCAATGTACTGGCTGAATGGAGAGACCCAGAACTGGACACGGTACTCAAGGTGAGGCCTCACAAATGCCCAGTACAGGTAAGACTCACTTCCCTAGTCCTGCAGGCCACTCTATTTCTGATACAGAATAGAATGTCACTGGCCTTCTTGGCCACCTGGACACTCGCTGGCGCATATTTAGACACTGTCCACCAGGACCCTCAGGTCCTTTTCCTCTAGGCCACTTTCCAGCTACCCTGCTCCAAGCCAACCACTGTTGGTTTCCAAAATGTGGCCAAAATGGTTGCTTTGAGAGAGTGGTTTTGCAGTGTTATCCTTTCCTTCTCAGTAGCTGCCTATAGCTTGGTAAAATACGAGCCTTAGAAGAACTTGTGGAGTTTTGCAATCACATGATGAAAGTTATTTAGTAATTAAGACTTTTGACTGAGTGACAGGTTAGCATTATACTGTGGGAAAAGATCTCAGACAAAAGATACAATAGAATTTATAGCTGTATTCAGGTTAAGGAAAGAAAACTGAGTTATACCCTCCAGAATTCCTTGTGAATCAGCAAGTTGATTATAGACAAAGAAGATAAGTTCAGAGGAAAATGTACCTGGCAATGCCAACGAAACAGAATCTTAAAGTTGTTAACTAAATTAAAAAGAAAAAAAAAAGAAAGAAAAAGAAAAGAAAATTACTCCCCATTGTGGTGATTGCTGCAGCAATTGAAACTTGCTATGAAACTTCACTTTGTATGCTGGAAAATTAAAATCATATCGAGATGCATTTTGAAAGAACTACTTATAATGAAACCATAAAATAAGGATTTTGCTCATTTTCTCAGCTATTTTGAAAACCATGACACAAACAGCAGGTGTTCAAAAGCCTTAATGTGTTATCTCTATCATCATCAACAGGAAAACCACCCTACACCAGCATCCTCACTTATTTTAGAGATGCCCCAAACTTTTAAAGGGCCATCTGGTTGCAATCAAGTCTTTCAGTAAGTGTGAATAGATAGGCTATAGCTCATGATACTTGTGTGGGCAGATGTCTAACATTCAAAATTATTAATAGAATGTTGAACCTCAAATGTTTAGGCTCCCTCTGGGGGCTGTAAATTTTAAGACAGTACTCAGAAGTCAGCAAAACCTGAAAGCTCTGTGACTGTTAAAGCTCCAGAAGAATCCATGATAGCTCAGGTTCCAATTTTAAGTTATATAAAGAACTCTTGCCAAGGTTTAGTTGAAAGCTGTCCCTCTTTTATCATATATTCAGGCTGTGACATCACAAGTACACAATCATGATATTCCCAAGGACACAATGAGTTAGTGCTCACATGAAAGAATGACAAAAGCTGATTGCCTATTGCCAAGATAACTCAGGAAATGTGAAAAGTTTAGAGAATTCTCTAAAGACAAATACTTTGAAGAAGGATATTTTCATTTTGAAAGGGGAAAAAAAATAATGAAGGTTACCTACGTGGTCATTTTAGAAGGAAGCTGCCAATCCAACTTGTGCTACTGACTAGAAGGAGTGACCTCTGGTGGAAATGACTAGACATTGAGGCACTGAAGCATGTCCAGAGGACAACATAACTGGGGAAGGGTCTGGAGCACAAGTCTGATGAGGAGGGGCTGAGGGAGCTGGGAGTATTCAGCCTGGAGAAAAGGAGGCCTACAGGAGACTATTGATCTCTACCTGAGAGGAGGTTATAGCAAGGTAAGTGTCAGTCTCTTCTCCCAGGTAATGAGAGGGTGACAGGAAATGGCCTCAAGTTGTACCAGGAGAGGTTTAGATTAAACATTAGGAAAAAAAAAATAATGGAAAGGATTGTAAAGCACTTGGAACAGACTGTCCAGGGAAGAAGTGGAAACATTCGAACAATGATTAGATATGGCACTTGAGGACACAGTGAACACGGTGGTGCTGCCAGACTGACATTGGGACTTGGTCATCATAAAGGTCTTTTCCAACCTTAACTACTCTATGATCCTCTAAGTGTTGTTTTTTTATTCAGTGTGATAGAAAAAATTCTTAATGCTAACATTTCTTGCTGTAAAGGCATGAAATGTTAGCAAGTCACACGTACTGCCTGATACATGTGACTTGCAAACTACACTCTTACTTTGACTTGGACTTCCACTCACTCTCCAAACTCATAAAAATTGTTTTCTGAAGTGTCAAAGGAACATCAGCAGCAGCTGAAGCACAAGATGGGAAGAGATGACTAAAGGTATGCAAAGCCTTTTATCGGTGGGTCACTAGTTCAAATTCTCTTGTTGCTTATACCAGTTAAAATTAATTAGCATGACTATATGATATGATTTTGACTTCTATCTCAGAAAAGTGATCCACACAAACACTTTTTTTTTTGTAAAGGTTTTTTTCTTAGTCATTAAATGAGCCATACTAGCAGATATGGCATGCCAAAGTTGAGATCCATGGGCAGACACCATGAGGAAACTTTCTTCAGATCCTTATGTGAATAAAAAAGAAATGTTGGTTTCCAGAGGTCTTAAGGGACCTTTCATAACCAATGTATTGATCAAAATGATATCATGTTGTTTCTCTTCCATACAGACATACACAACACTTTATTTAATGGGTTTTGGGGTTTGTTTGTTTATCCTCAAATGGATACCTTTCAGGTTTCAAAGTAAAATAGATCTTTATACAAGTGTGGTGTTTCATCCTTCTTGTTGATGATGATATTGTTTTGTTTACCTCTATGTTTTCTTATAGGTCTTTTGTCACAGATAGGAAAAATAGATGAAACAATTAACTGAGTTGAGTCCAAGGAAAAATTTTGCATATTGAAAGTATGTTAAAAATATTGTAGTTTTTGTTGGTTTTTTGGAGGGCAGAGATATTAATATGTTTTTTAAATAATGTTTATTTCTGTGTTACAGGACCTGAAGCCATATTTTGTCCTCAAAACTGTACTACACAATAATGAGATTATATGGCATAATATAGTTACTCTAGCACAGAACAAATAAATCTTAACTAACAATCTTATTTCTGTGATTCTCTTGAAAATATCTAACTTCTTATTTATTTGATTTACTTCCTTCTTTGTATATCATAAAAATGTGGGAAAATTGCAGCCTCATCTACACAGCCTTGAAAACATGGGGGAGATAGGAAGAGGTGTAAAAGCATGTAAGAAAATAAGTAACCTATACTCCATTTTTCATACTATCTCCTGTCGTATTTTCAGTAACAAGGTGGTGAAGTGTAGACTGGACCAGGGACAATGAGGTGAGTAAAAAACTGACTGAACTGCCTGTCTTAAGCAGCTGTGATCTGCAGCACAAAGTCCCCCTGGAGGCATTTCAATAGGGATGTACTCTAGCAATCAGTACCAGAGGCAGTACTGTTAACATTCTCATTAATGATCATAGAGTGCACCTTCAGGGAGTTTGCAGATGATAAAAAATTGGGAGGAGTAGCTGGTGCACCAGAAGGTCATATTGTCATCCAAAGCCTGGAGAAATGGGCTGACAGGACCCTCATGCAGTTTAATGAGGAAATGGAACAAGTCTTGCACCTGTGAAGGAATAATCTCAGACAGCAACATAGGCTGGGGGCTGCCCAGCTGGAAAGTGGCTTGGCAGAAAAATGATATGAGGGTCCTGGTGGGCAATAAGCTGACCACGAGCCAGTAACATATCCTTGTGGTTCCCTCTGAACATTAGGAAACAATTTTTTACTCTGTGGATGACTGAGCAGTGGCACAGTTTGCCCAGAGAAGCTGTGAAGTCTTCCTCCTTGGAGATATTAAAAATGTGAAAGAACATGATCCTGAGCAGCCTGCTCTAGGCATCTCCCTGCTTTGAGGAGGGATTCAGGCTAATTGTTCTTCAGAGGTGCCTGCCAACATCATCTGTTCTGTGATACTGATTTTATATCATAATCTGTGTGTTGAGATAAATGGGTGAAACAGTTTGAGTTATTTGTTCAGCAATTCCATATTTTCTGTATTTGCTCTGACATTTTCATGTAACTGAAATATCCAGTATCTTTCCTTACATAAGTTGTTAAACACATCTTAAATCAAAGAAATCTGTCTGGAAACATCCCTGTCAGGATTTAGTGGCCTCTTTCTACCTGAGTTATTTACTACTGAATAATATGAGCTCAGTTTCTATAAATCAGTAGAAATATTTTTAATAAAAAGCAAAATACATAAAAACAAACAAACAATTGTTGATAGCAAAAAAAGGCAATTGTGAGAAAATTTATTTCCCTCTGTACCTAGAATATGAAGAGTAAAGTAACTCATTTTTAATTCATTATTATCAAACTGTGCTCAGTGTTTAGATTTGTACCTTTTAGTTGTTTCTACTGATCTTTACAGCGAACACTCATGTTCTTCTCCCTCTTTTTTTCTAGCCTTTTCTGATTTGCTGAAAGAACTAACCTTACCTGTGTCTCTATGTCTACCTACTTATCTTTTCCCTCACAGTAGGTGAGAGAATTTTTCTGCAACCCTGGGGAAAAGATACAGAAATCTGTCTTTTGTAGGCTGTATTTTCTATGCTGAATACATGCTTTATTTTTTTACTTTGTGATGTGAAACTGTCTTCTGACATGGTTGTTGTGGATGCTTCAATGTGCTTTGAGGAAGTGCTAAGGTAAATTGGTAAGTCTATGTGCAAGGCAATAATGAGGGGAGTGGGTAAGATGTTTATCTCATGGAGAGAATTCTGAGCTCTTCAGGTGATCTCAAAAGGTGCTGTATGACTTATCTTACTGATGGTCAATAATTAGGGTAGACATTTTGGAATGTATTAGAAAAATCAGCTACATTTAACCTAAGACATCCATATAATGACTAAATAAATCATGTCCTGGTTTAGAAAAAGTGATTATCCGCACAATGGATGCCAAAGCTAAGCATGACAAATACCAGCATTAAGTTTGGTTTTTAATGTTATGAGTTGTGGGTTTTGGGGGGGTCTTTTGGGGAGTTTTCTGTTTGCGTTTGTTGTTGATTTTTGTTTGTTTCTGACTTTTTGTTTTTTATTGTTTTGTTTTGTTTTGTTTTGTTTTATTAAAGTCTGAATACTTTCATAAGTCTTGAGATCAAACTTCTAGTAGTCCAAAATAAATTTTAATGGCAATCATAAAGATATCTACCTGCGCTCTGCTCAACACTCAGTAAGTGAGTGCTTTTCTCTGTAATGTTACTCTTTCAGTTCTTTTCGGTTCACTGATTCTTCTTTCTCCTTCAAAAAACAGTAGTGGTCTTGTCCTACTTGAATATATGTTGTTGACAAAACCTCTGGGAGACAGAGTAGGCATCCAAAAAATTTACACAACTTAAGAAAAGGTAAGGTAATCATTACAGTAATTAGCAAAACTAATTATTTTACTCACAAAATAAAGTGAAAAGGAAAGAGAAAGAGAAGACAAGAAATAGAAAAACAAAGAAAAAAGCCAAAGAAGCAAGGAAGTGGGGAAAATGTTGTTAATGATTGTGCTGGTTTAAAGACAAACCAGCAGGAGAAATGAACCCAACACAAAAGAAATGATAAGTCAGAGTTACAGTTTAATAAAAATATTGCAATGAATGCAATGATACAAAGAGAAATTGGTTTTAATCCACAAAACTCAGAAGTATAACCCAGCACCCTGGGGCACAAACAGAATGGTGTTCATTAGCTCCTGAGCCCCACATGGATCCTCTGAATCAAAAATAGAAAGAAGGGAAAGAAAAACCTGTTGGTGCAGATGACAGTCACAGTCGGGTCAAGAGTGGTGGTCACAGTCTGGTTGAGATTCTGATGCTCCTCTGGATCTGATGAGTGGTCCCAGAGGTCTCAAACCCCCAAGATTATATCCCTTCAGGTGGGAACACCCAGTACCTCCCCCAGGGCAGGGAGTTCCACAATGGGGGATCTGACTGTGTGAGTCATGGGGTATTTCTGGAATCCTTGATGGCCCATGAGCAGACATCACCCCTCAGGTTGGGTGTGGAGGTGCTAATGACTTCCTGCAGGGGAGTTATCACAGCTCTTATCTCACAGGTTTCTTTAACATCCAGCTTGAAGCCTGAGGGGTCACATGTGCCCTGGGCACCTGTTGCAAATGGTCCATTGTTAACAGTTCATGAGAAATTATACAGAGGGTGTAGAATACACAGCTTTGGTCACAACCACGCAGTGATAAACTGGTCCCAACTGCCAAACCAGGACACTGATGGAGTATAATGTGTTAGTTACAAATTTATTTGTGAATTTAATTTGGAATTTCTGAAATCTGTGAGGAACAAGCTTTATTTTCACAAAGAGGTAGAAATGTCTCTGTATAACCTCTGTCTCCAGTGATGAGTATGTAATTCCTATCCTATGGGATCATGTATTGGTGAGAGCATTCCACCTCCTTACAGAAATACAGAAATATGTATTAAGTTGACTGAGGACTGGAACAGTGAATTTTTAGCATCAGACTAAGTATTCATAATTGCCATCATTCTTCATGATTTGATATATTATGTCATAGTAAAGGTTTAATCTCTCTTGACAAAAACTGTTCTACAGAGTTCCAAGTCAGAATACAGTAAAGCTTTGTGCCTAAAACATTCACATGAGAGGTAGTGGAGACAACTTTAAATCCCATGTCTGCAGGATTTATAAACAGAAACTGGAAATACCATCTCTTACCTCTTGAGAGTACCCTAAACTGTATAAGGCTATTGACTATTCAGAAGTAGAATTCCTTTCATTCCTCATGCGGAAATTAATCCACTTTGTAGAAAACATTTTAATAGTCATAGATACCAAGAACATAAACACAGAGAGGGGGAGGGAGAAATTAAACTCCAACTTGGTGGCCAAACCGAGATGCAGAACACCTACAGCAGACCTGGCTGGTCTGCATTATATGCTATTACTTGAACAGAATTATTAGAATGAAGGACTTCATCTGAATATACAAATGTATGTAGGAGAATAATGAAGTTTTTGAAGCAGTGTGTTTAATATTGTTTTTGAAATTTACTTCACTAACTAGCTCAGCAAAAAGTGTAAAGTACTTTCTGCCATAAAGAAGTAAAAAGGGACAAGATGCTATAATCCCTGTTACAAAAGGGCTAATTTATATTGGACTAAGGATGTACAAAACATTCAAAATGTTATGATTTTTTTGGATGTTCTTTTGTGTTACTTTTTTGAAGGGGGACATTATCTGGATGACCTTTAGTTGACAAATATTTCAGGGGAAAAAATATTTGTATGTATGTGTGAAAATGAATCAAAGGGTTGAATTAATCTCATATTAATTTTTAGCTAGAAGGTGAATAAATATTAAATAATTTCAGTAGCCACGTGTGTTTTTTCCATTGTAAGTATTTTATAGGTTTTATTTATTGACAGAAATATGAGAAGAAAACAGTGTTCTAGAATCTCATTTGACTATTTATTTGGAATGTAAAAAATTGATTTCCATTAAATTTATCCTGTATCAAAAAATACTGCTAGGGGGCAAATTTTCCTTGGGCAGTTGTTAGACTCTTTGACCATCATCCAGCCCCTTTTTTTTTTTTTTAACCATCCAGAATCACCAAGATAATTATAATTATTTTCTCACTGCTTTTTTAAATATGACCACAGAATTGTGTCTGTGCAATATTGATGTATAGATTCTTGTAAAGCACAGATGAAACAATATTGGAAAAGCATCTCTAGCTCAAGTTTTGGGGTGGTCTTGATAATCTATAGTTTTAGGACAAGGTAATACACAGTACCAAGAGCTTTACAGATACAGAGTTTATCTCTAAGTAACGGTACAGTGATACATATGAATTTATTATCCATGTCATAGTAACAGAAGAGCCACCAATTTGTTAAGACTGGGCTAAACTTGCTGACTTTCAGGACCAAGGCTGTCAGGCAGGCAGGAAACAGTGCGTGGCAATAAGGTAAGTCTAGGCTTACAAAAAAATATAGATGCTGCTTCATAGAAACCTTATCTGACTGTGCTTTTAAACACTTTCATCAATTTGGCTTTTATCTATAATTTCATATAAATAGCTATATTATATAGATATATATGCATATATATAATAGGTAGTGGGAAATTGAGGGTGTCTCCCAGGTCTCAGTTGTTCTCTGGGTTTGCCTTTACTTGCATGAAGAGACTCAGAGGTCTCACTCACTTTTAAACAACTCTCTGAAAGAATCTTCATACAGCAAATCTGGTGTGTTATTGTTGAAGAATATTGTCATATGTTACTCCCATGGATACCGTCTGTGAGTGTGACTCAGGTATATGCCAATAGTTTGACTTTCTTTTGGAGTTATGTTTTAAGAAAATCTTCATTTTTTTTTGTAGGCAATGTAGTTCTGCAAAGGACATTAAGCTATATATCAGAACTGCTGAATACAGGAATGTTTCTGTGGGCTATATAGATTTGAGGTGGCTACAGCTTTCAGTTGAGGTGTTGGAATTTGAAATGGAATTACTTTGGTTTACAGTGATAAAATTCCACGTTAACATACAATTTAAGGAACAAATGTCCACTGAAAAGTCTAGAAAGGACAAAACTCACAGAAATCATATAATTAGTCATATTTTACTTGAACATAGTTAAAACATACGACAAAAATAACCTAGGTGGGATATAAGTCTCTCTCCAAAGGTTTCTCATAACTTGGATGGCTTTACAGTTTTTTTAGTTATGAAATGTCAGGCTGCACATTAATTGCAAGAGCTTATTTATATTGTATATGACTATTTTTCATTTACCAAACTAATTTATATGGATTAAATAGTATTTGAGTTTATTTTCCACATAATTATTAACAGTGTTAGTACTCATAGTCCTAGCAATAAGTAAAAACATTGTGACTTCTGTTTGTTGTTATTGATTGTTATTATTTCTAATATTGAATGAAAGAGGTGAATAACCCCAGATGCTGTTAAGACAGAGCTGCTTGAGCTTCATCTGCTGCAAAAACACTCTCAGTTAACTTGTCTGGCAATCCTGCGTGAGTGAAACTTCCTACTGTACACAGTAGTAGATAAAACCAGTGCTAGCACTTACAACTAAATACCTTTACCTAAAATGCAGCTATGGGACATAAGAGCAAATCAATATTCTATGTGTGGGTAAACAGCTGACAAATACTGAAAAATCACTACAGATGTGGAAACGATGCCTCTTTTACTGACTTGAAATTTCCTCTAGCATTAAACACCAGATTTTAGGTACATAGAACTTAACGGTCTCAGATTAAACACTTAGAATTTCTCAAAAACTCACAGTCAAATTGAGTAATATGAAATGAATTATCAGGAATACTACTTTTCAAGACATATCATCTTTTATGATTGTGTATGACCTCATCTGATGAGGTCCTGCATCTGACTAGAATCTCCAAGTTGTACAATGATTGTAAACTTTTAAAGTAAAAGATATTAAGAATAAATCATTTCTTCTGTAATGTCTTTGAAGTCAGTATAATTAGACAAAACTGTGTGTTGCAAAAGTAGATTTCTGGGGAATAAATAACACTTGATTGTTTTATAACATTTAATGGAAAGAATAGAGCTCCTCATAGCAGAAAAGATGGTGTACAATGGTTCCCTTTACCTGAATATTAAAAAAAAATGGTATTAAGCAAAACCACAATGAAGCACAAATATTAAAATTATGAGAAAAAATGTTGAACATAGAAATTTGGTTATGTTAACTTAAAAAATAGGAAAGTCAAATTACCTCTACAAGGATCTTTTTATTCCCTTTATATGGTAAGAGAATAATGATAAAAATCATATAATTGTCATATATAGTTTTATACAAAGTAACACAATCTACCTTCACACAAATAATAATTTTCTATTTTTATATTTGTCATATATCTGCTTTAACTAAAACAGGATAGTGTGCTTAACATCTGGTATGTAGGTATACATTTATTTCTCTGTATCATGTAGTTTCTAATTAATTGTGCAAAACATACTACATGTCAATAAGCCAGGAAGTGACTACAGCATAGACTGCTGTCTTGTGACCTGCAGTAAAATTCCATTAACAACTCTGGAGATAAGTGTTTTAATAGAGAAATTCAGCAGAAAATATGGGAATATTAACAGAAAACTATGCTATCCAGTGTGACTTACTTTTATAACTGCTTTTTAACTAGCACTGATATTTCTTTTAACAGTTAAAGAAAAAAAGTTATACATAATTTAAGTTTGATTTAATTACTCAATCTAGTTATGTAAAAATACTCAAAATTCAGAATAATAACAATACTTGCATTTTGTAGTTCACTAATGTCTCTACACATTCTAAGTAAAAATTTGTTTCCAGAATTTAGCTTTTCTGTTTAAATCTTGTCTACTAAACAGGCTTCTTCATGCTCATTCTCTTATTCCAGGCCATAATGACAGATGATGCAGGTAGGATACAATGGAGGTGTAAAAAAAGCAAAAGGTTGGAGAAGTGGATTTAAAACTTCTTTACGTTAAAAAATTAGTGCAAATTGACAAATGATTTGGCAAATCACTATTGGCTAAGAAATAATGTGATACACTGAGCTTTAAATGTCAAAATTAACATTTGTCTGATATCATAAATTTATTTTCTTTGTTCCTAGAAAGTTTAAATTTCAGTACTATGAAATAATTTTCAAAATGAAGTTTTAAAATCCAGTTCTGTTTGGATGATAATGCTGATTTGTTTTCATAATTTTTACTCCAGTTAAATTTATTTGGTTGGTTGGTTGGTTGGTTGGGGTTTTTTTTAGAGAATCACAGAACCTCAAAAACTAATGTTATTTGTTTTCTGTCTTATACCTTGACACTCATAATACATGTCAAAATTTATTGCTGTGTTTACAGTCCTGTTTCACCAAGACAGCCTTTAGGCTTTGAGAGGCAGAAACAAAGTGTCTGAGCTTATAACCAGAAGTTACACAAAGAGTTTGAGGGATTTTTTAGTGACTCTGCAGGACTTTGGTCCAGAAAATAAACAAAAATCATTTCTGGAAGTATATAAGGTCCTCTGAAATTTCTTGCATGGTTAGCACACTGTGGGCAGCAAAACTTCTACTTCAGCACAGGAAAGGCATAGCTAAGGGTTTGGGGCTGTTTTGTTGTATTTGGTTGGTTGGTTTCTTGGCAGTGAGCCAGATTTGGAGTTGTTTTTTGTTTGTTTTCTTTTCTTGTTTTTCCTTTTAATAGGTAATCCAAGCACCATAGTGTTCTTGAAAGTCATTCAAGATAAAAACAAATATAATATAGTATAAGCTATTATTTTTTGAGTCAGATCTTAAATGATTCTTACCAGAGATTTAAATACACTTTAATATAATAAAATATAAAACAATAACTATAAATGCAACGTGTGACAACAGAAGTGTGATATTTCTCCTTTCTAGAGGGTTATGCAACCTACCACCTGGGAAAACACTCTCCAGACTTTTAGAACAAATTGAAGTGAAGCTATAAAATAAGACACATCGTGTGTAAAATAATAAAATTGGTTAGTTAGCTTCATCATTTTAGATCTGACAAACCTAAGTATTCTTATTTCACACTGCTTTTTAATATTTTCAAAAGAAATTTTAAATTCAAGTCGATAGAAAAGTTGTTTCAATTTTGTGAGTGGTTTAAGTAGTATACTCCAAGGATGTTTTCAGATTATAAGAGATATTGTTGAGAAGTTCACAGACAATATAACATAAAAACAGGAACAATTCATGACAGAAAGATAGATGATGATGGTTCAAAACATGTTACAACAGAAAAATTCCAATATCACTTATCTTGAAAGTCTTATTTATATAGAGGTAGATCAAATGTAATAGTACTGGCCTTTAAATTGTCACATTAAAACTTACTTGATTTACTTGAGGCTAGGAGGGTATTTGAGTGAAATATTCTACTGTCTTGCCTTGCACATCCTTGGGCACTGATTCCTTAACAGCTTGCCTGAAATGAGACATAAATTCATATATATATGAAGTGCATAAAGAGGATATAACCTTTGGTGTGACTCATTTGGACCATTCATATGCTTCTTTGAGCCAAACCCAATTGAATTAAAAATGCATCAGGCTGAATGAATTAGATCTGGTATTTCTAAGCAGAGCTAGGAAATGATGAAAAATTGGGAAATACCACGTAATGAGAAAATTCATATAACTGCCTCCTGTGTTGAAAGAAAAGTAAAATTGCATAGTAAATGTGAAAAGTAACAAAGAATATAGAAATGTAGAAGATTTTTACAGTTCTGGGTTCTTTTTCTGACAGGTTTGGTGTTATTTTTTTTGATTCTTGAAGTCCAAACATGGTTGTTTCATGAAACTATTTCATTAAATTATTACAGTGAGCTAAATAGAAAAATTGTATATTAATGATATTTAAATGAGAATGTTAAAACAATACTCTACCTAGATGAACAAAGTCGCTTTCATACAGTGTCATTTAATATTCTGTGTTTAAAATACAGCAAATTCCACGTGCACTAAAAAATTCACATTATATAAGGGCTTATAGAATCTGTTATAAGAGCTAAGCATTTCTAGAGAAGAGGTATGTCATAGGTCATGTGCAAAAGTCAAAATCTAACTCAACTGATCAGTATAAAATCAAAAACAACTGGACAGTCACTTTTTTTTTCCAGTTTAAAATGCATAATTATCATTCATAGATAATCAAGTGTATTACTCTTACTGACACAGGATTTTGATCTGGGTGGTAGATTGACTAAAATGTCAAGCTTATGAGAACAAATTCAGATTATTTTATGACTGTGTGTTTACTTAATTTGTCATCCTTTTATGAAGCTGTAAATGACACAATTCAAAATAAGTAATTATATTATAAATGTGTGTATATATGTATGTGTGAGTGTGTGTGTGTGTGTGTGTGTGCGCTAGTGTGTGTGCTTGTATATATAAATATATGTATGTATATGTGTGTGTATATATATATATATATATCTGAAATACAGAACTCTGGTCGGTCTGCTTATAGGAAACTGAAAATTGGGACTAAACTGAATGTAGATTTCAAAGCTCTTGTTTCAGGCAACAGTAATAACATTCATCTCAGGAAACAGAAGAATTTGGCCAAAACCCCCAAATGGCTACTAAAAAAAGCTTTATCATAAACATTTGTAAAATAGAGGACTATTAAGACTTTCAAACTATGAAACCAAAGTCCCACACATTCCTAAAATAAAGATTCGACAAAACAAATTACCAAAAAGAAAAAGGCAGGCATTTCCATTAAACAGGCAAACAAATTGCAAATTTGTTATGTAAGAAGCAGAATTTGTTGCATTTCTCCAGCAGCAACTCAAGAAAATATTAGGCTTGTGATTTTTCATACGTTTGCTGTAAAATTATATGGCTTAGATATAAAAAAATCATGCTCTGCATAGGCTTCATTTTATATGAATTTTTCCCTTGGTAATTGTACAGAAGAGAGCTCACTAAAAGAAATAAATAATCAAATATTCAGCTGATATGTACTCATCTTGTTTGTGTACAGTCTACCATTGCATCATAAATTCTGAAATGTAAGAAAAACTACCATATAAATTAATAACAATCAGATTTTTAAGGTTGTGGGAAAATTTACCTTGCAGACCTTTGCATTATATGTTTAGATCTATCAGATTATTAAACTAGACATGAGTTTAATTGTTGTTTTGCAAATAAACTTAAATCATTGTACTTACAGTTTCAATACTTTGGAAATAGTAACATACAATTCAGTGAATGTATTTTTCACAATTTACAGTGATTAATCTGCCAAATCATAATTTTGACAATTTGGGATTTTCATTAAGTATACATTATGTTGTACTATTGAAATTGAGATTTAAATTCAGAAAAAAGTGCTAATTTTTAAAATCAATTTCTTATAAAGAAAGTGAATGATGTCATACTGTGACATAGAATAACATAGGCTATGCCTCAATCAGTTTATGCTGGCTATCAGTTGTACAGTCATCAGGAAAATGGTTCCTGGAATGTACTTTTGACAAATGTAATGAGTCCCAAGAACTAACTACGCAGTAAGGTGTTAGCTTCATTAGTTTGTAAAATTCATTATAGGATGTTGTTACAACAAATAAGAAAACTTGATTTGATGACCTGGAATAACAAAGCTGCACTAAAGTACAAGACATTAGGATGATAAAATGACAACAGAGGAATTTCTAGAAATTCTAGATGAAGATTTAATCCTATTCTCATTTATATTGCGTTCATGAAATTAATATAAATTCCTGCAAGATCTGGTTACCCTATGTGACGCATGAAAATGAAATGCAAAAGTTTCAATTAGTCAAGTTTCATATCAGAGAAGAAACACAAGCAATATAAGTGGTTCTAGAACACAGTTTTGTTGTTTTTTTTTTCCCCTCTATTGTGGCCTTTCAAGTCATGTTGCCAGTTTTCTTCATATGAGTTATTCAGCTAAAATGAAAGTGTCAGGAAACAAATAGGTTTTATGCAATGTGTAGAAACACAACAGGACATCTGGGTAGAACTCCCTGCAGCTTAGATACATTTACATGGCTTGGTGCTGTTCTGTCAGGATCAGAAATGAGTGATCTGGAGTTGCAATCACACCTTGTGATGGTTGTTATTTGCTTTGCATTTCTTTTGAAGAATATGTGACACCATACATATTTTAAAAAGAGACTGACTCTACTGTCCATAAAACTTCATGAGTACATCGTTAACTTTACCTTTTGTCTGAGTGGACAGCACAGAGTAGAATTTTGCTCTCACCCATGAAAAATGATAACAAATCAAGCACAATGTGATCCAGCTTCTCCGATATTTTATACAATTTTCAGAATATGTAGACAGAATAGGGAATTAATTTAAGCAGATAATTCTTACCTTCCCTGAACACAGGATAGTCTCTGGTTCCTAACACCAACCTCTGAGAAGGAACTAGGCGGAACTCTCTGATACCACTGCTTCCCACCATCTGCTGCTGAATCCCATACATATGTTGTGTACACTCTCTCCCTGTGACCTGCTTCCTCTTCTGCTGCAGCACTCCTAACCCCTGCTTATACTCCAGCTGTTTCCAAAATGCTGTCAGCTCTTTCCACTTTCTCCTCTCTGGGAAGAAATGGCTCATGAAAGTCTGGGTTTGACTGCAGAGTAGCCAGGTTGTACATGGAGGTTCAACAAGCATCTGATTAAAATAGAACCCATCAGTGCACATCATAACCTTTCCTTTTCAGCAGCAACTCTTGCCAAATAACACAAAAAATGCAGGTGTTTTAAGAGTCCTCTCTTACACTGTCGGATATAGCTGAAACAGTTAATTCTTCAAAAGTTGCTGAAAAGTACTGACAGACAAAATGGTCATGAAACATATTTCTCAGGAAACCAGGCTAAAAACAAGATTACTGATTAATCTCACATTTCCTATCTCGAAATTATCCTGTAATTTTCTCACAAGGCCAATTTTCTCTTTTCTCAGCTCTTTCTATTGCCACTGTACTTGAAGGACTCTGTTTATTTCAGCATTATGTGTAATTCAGCTTTCTGTATTTCATATTATTCCTGCAGTTATTGGTTTAAGTTCTGCATATTTCTTTTAGATCCTGTTCTTCACTATGCCACGTGTATATATTTTTAACACCCTTCACTTTTTGCTTGAACTGCTCTTTATATCACCTTACTTAATCATGTTGGCCTTTTCCAACCTTTTTGCTGTTTAAATTTAAACAGGAATGGATTTCAATTGCAGTCTGTTCAAGTATTTTTTAAATATTTACCATTTCTTCTCAGTACATTTGCCATGCATTATAGAATTTCTATCAAAATCACCCAGGGCATTTTACATTCTTTCAAAGCAGCTTTTCTAGAGTGGGGGAAAAAAGAAAAGCATTCTAAAAACCCTTGTGTATTTTTTAAGTGCTTACATTCTCTTGATTTCAAAACTAATCAAGGTTTTATTTTCAAATCCTAATATTTATTTCTCTTGAATTTGCTACATATTATAGTGTTACTTTCCAGCTAAAATCTAATTCATGAAGGTCAAAGAGTCAAATCACCTCCATTTTATTTAGATTGTGGTGCTATGTAAATTATTTGTGATTTTAAATAGTACAAAACATAGCACTTTTTGCTATAAAATTCTAATCTATATTCATTAGAAAATTTTTGTTAACTATTTCTAAATACTCAATATATCAATATTTATATCAATGTATTTGCTGTGTAATTTCAGATGTTTTAAACTGGCAAAAAATGATAAGGCCATAGTTGATTGTGGAATTGAAGTCAATTATTACTTCTTTGTCAAAATAAATAATATTTTAAAAGCATGATTTTCATGTTTATAGTTGGTTATTGAGGCTTCTCGCATTCTCTGTGTACAGGAATACCTTCTTTTCACAAGCCAGGCAATGAGTTTCAGTAGTCTGTAAGAGGGTTTTCACTTGTGATGCAATTTCTCTATTGTGTGAACCTGTTAATCTTCCTCTCTCCATGGCTTTAATGCAAATATTTTGAAGATTCATAATTCCTCACGAGTAAGAGGAATTTTACATGTCCCTGCATGAGGCTCATGGCCAACTCCTTCTGTATGAAAGAAAAAGCCCTTGAAATGTGTAGAAAATGTGTCAAAAGGATTAATACCTGATTATGAAATAATTTTATACCATTAAAATTCAAATTGAACAAGGTGAAGTGTCCTCTATTTTCATTCCATCAGAAATTGGCCTTTCCATATCCATAAAGTTCTATACAATACACTTTGGGGTTTGTGCACACTGAATTTTTATTCTTATTTAGTGAAATAAGTGATGAGTGTTGGCTCAAGGCTCCACAAAGTAAAAGCCAAGTTCTGGACTCATTGCAGTGACTGAGGCTCATTTCACGTGCTCAGAATGGACTGGGTTTGGATGTTTATGAAGTACCAGATTAATTTTGCCGCCTTTATGGAGCTAAATTCTTCTGTATAGGAGTGGTTTCCAAAGTCTCAGGCATGTTAGGATGGCTTGATTTTGTGCTTTTCTGTGAAGTCCCCATGGCCTCGGGGTAGCTATTACAAATGTGAACACAAAAAGAATATTATTTAAAGTTAATTTCACAATGCAAAGTCATTGTTAAGTCTTTCTATATCTCTTCCTTTCAAAATTTGACTTGATAAAACATCAACTTCAGCACATATCTAACCAAAAGTAATATACAGACTCTGTAACTATAAAATAACATAATTAATTCAGGAAAAGGTCTGATGGATATAATTTAACTCTCTCTGCAAGAGGTTGAAAAATGCCATGAGTTTGTAATTTTTTTTTTTTTAAAAGTAGCAGTATGGTGCATGCATTAAATAAGAAAATACAAGTTATTAAACAAAAAAATCATAAACCAAAACTTTATTAGCTGTCTTACTACACGATTATTTCAATACCAGAATCTCATTTTCACTAACAAAAATACGAAAAATGAGCACGCATATTAACAGTCGATAAATGAAATTACAGAGTCTCACATAACAGTATGGCATCTGACATTTAGTTTTCTGCATTTGACATAGAAAGCTTATGAATTTCCTGTTTGTGGTTTTCTAGTGCTCATGAAGACTCTTGGAATTCTCCCTAACACAGATAAATACTGTAGTCATGTTAATGCACTCAATGAGCTTTGACCAGCTCTTAAGTTAAATCAGATGCACAACCATTCAATGACTGAACTTCTTGATGGAGTGTGATTTTACACAAATCAAGCACATGCCCTTACAGAAATCAGGATGCAATACCTGATATGTGACTGCCTTTATTCCAATAGTCTCACAGCCAACTTGAAATTAAAAGTCCAAAGAACACTCCTGTTCCAGTCATCTAATGACAGATGCCCATTTGCCTTTATGTTCCCGGCTAATGTTTACAGCTCTGAGTCACTTAGCAGCTACTCTTCTACTTGCCTGCATATGGAATTTATGGTTTTATGCTCTTTACTATCTCCTCCTCTTCTTCTACACTTATGTTCAAAATTCTATCTTTCCAACTAACAAAAGAAGGCCTAAAATGGTATGGAGTTGTCATGGATATATTTGGGGGGAAATAAATCACAATGCAACATGTTTGTCATTCTAAGTGAAGACTCAGAGTTAAAATTATAATTTTCATATTTCCTGAGTCTTTATGCAAGAATATTCTGAAAGAACAGCAGAGGTTTCTCCTGAAGCATAAGACTCAAATCAACATCTGAAAACTTGAGTCCACATTTTCATAGAAATGTAGAATCATTTAAGTAGGAAAAGAACTTTAAGGATTGAGTTCAAGTGCAAACCTAACAAGGTTTAACATGGTTTAAACTATTATGGTTTAACCCAATATGGTTTAACCCTGGCTGACAACTAGGCCCCACATTGCTGCTCAGTCTGGGAAACATTTTCCAGTGTTTCACCAACCTCATCATAAACAATTTCTTCCTTATAGCTATCCCAAAACTGCCCTCCTTTAGCTTAAAATCTATAACCCCTGTTATGGCTGCAAGTGCTATTAAAAAGCTTTCCACGGTCTTTATTGAAGGGTTGCTATAAGATCTTTCCAGAGTCCTCTCTTCTCCATGTTTGACAACTTTCCTCATAGACACTGATCATTCTGTGGCTCACCTCTGGACTCTCTCCTACAGGTCCATGTCTGTCTTGTACTGAGTGAGAACTCCAGAGCTGGAGGCAGTACTCTGGCTTCTTTTGTGTATCTTTAATGCCCAGTATGTTACATTTATGATGGTATTCAACCATGCACCTTCTTCTTGCTGTCAGAAGAGTTGTCTTCTACTGTTCTGAAATGCAAAATGTGTCTCCACTGATCTGATCTTCATTTTCTCAAATCTGACATTGTAAAGGTAAAGTTTGGTTGTGGATGGTCAGTGAAAGACAGGTCATAATAAAAGTTATTTGCTACAGGAGGCCAATACACTGCACAGTCTATTGCACATTTACACTCTTCCCTCCTCTTAACAGTACTTGCAAATGCAATACTTTCACTTTTGTTTAACCATACCACAAGAAAGTACAATATGTTACTGGACAGTTTACAAAATTATAAGCAGCATGGCTATAACGTGTTCTCATCTCTTTTGCCTGAAAGCATATTTATTGCTCTGCTCTCAAGTTGTTTATAAGCACACAGGTAGGACTGATTTCATATTGGCATATGGATTTCAAGGAATGAGGCCTCCAGCCAGAAGACAGTTGTTTCACTAACCTCCAGATTCTGGATACACATGAGTTATCCTTGAAATAAATTTGCAGAATTCATCAAAACTGAGCAGGTGCATCTGGAGGAAATTAAAAATAAGGGTAAGATATACACTCTAAAATTTACCAATACAGGCAAGAGCTAGCAGAAGGGGACATGGAAGTGACAGATAAGAAATATGAGTAGATATTCCCACACATGGTCATGATCAGAAGGAGCTGGAGAAATTTCTTACCTAAAATCATTATCCAAAATTATTCAAGCAAAATGTAAACTAGACATAATGTTACTCTGTCTGTGTGTGCATTGCATGTTGTTTGCATTTTCTAGAAAGCAGCCTCTCTGAGATTGGCAAGACAGATATGGACTCTGAGCAGACATTAATTTTTATTTTGTTTTTCTATTATGAATTGCATTATGTCCCCTTTCTATTGTGTCCCTCTCCATTTTTCACAGACCTGAAACAAAAAAATCTGCATAATAGTTTATAAGATTTCATCACATTTTTCATCTTTATGCTTGAGGCAGTTAATATTAGATCTGTATTTTCTGGGGAACAATCTGAGAATTTCAGGTTATATTTGTTAAGAAGAATCATAGTCCAAATTTTTATTTTGAATCTCACAGTATGTTTAGCTCTACTGTCACTGTCAAGATAAGGTTTCTCTGTGATAGGGCATGTGCATTTGCCCTACAAAAAAAGAAATAGCCAAAATTTTTGCCATCATCATTATTTCTAAATAGCTCTAATTTTCACAAGGATTAACCATGTCCCAGGAATCTCAAAGCTGGGAAGTAACCACCTGGCATCTGAGTACATGAATGTAATGGCAGTACAATCAGGCTAGAAGTCATGAGGCAACTTGAGTAATCTTATAGCAAAACTTTTGGAGGAAGAATTTGTGAAAAATTAAAATCTTGCAGAGCAAAAGAAAGAAAAATAGGATATTGCAGTATTGCCTACTGAAAATGCCTGTACTTAACAGTTATAAATAAGTCCTCACCGAGGAAAATTAAGGAAAATAAGTGCTAATCCAAGAAGCTACAAGGTTTCAGCTTCCTGTACTGTGGAGAAAAACTTTGCGCTGATTGATAATGGACAAGTTGTCTGAAATCTAAAATCTTCACTTTCATTTTGTTTCTAGAGAATTTTCTATATGACAAACTAGGTCTCAAAATGGGAGTTCAAGAAGATCTCATCCAATTTTGGAAGGCTATGACCATTATGACCATACAAAACATTAAAACTTTCTGAGCTTCTTTGTCAGTAAAAGAGGCAAGGAGCAGTAAATTTTGGAACCTTCAACAGAACTGTGTCAATCCTTGCTTGTTATATCTTCACCACTCCCTTATTCTATGCTAGACTGCCAGGTGGTCATAAACTGCATTAAAAAAAAAAAAAGTTTTCCTCTGTTTTTATGAACTTTTAAAGCCTCATGGTCAAAAACTTATTAAGAAGAAAACCTCCAGGCAAGGTGAAATAAATTGTGAATCATCTCCCAAGATAACTATGTTTTCCCAAATGGACCCCTACAAACCTTATTGCACTATAAAAAAAGACTCTCACAGTGGGAGAAAATGTTCTCTTTAAAGGTCTGATTACGCTATACAGCACCAAGGAGTAAATGAAAGACATTATGTGTGAATGGCTTTGAGTATTTATAATTTCCACTGATTCTGATTACTACTGAAATTCCAAAACTGTGTTACCCCAAGTCATTTTCTTTTCATGGCAAGGCAGGTGGGCTACCATATATAGTCAAAACTCAGTTGCCATTTAGTGAGTTATTGAACTCCTGCCTCTTATTTGAATTGCTGCATTTGTAGTTATCACCTAGGAAAGGATAAAAATTGCAGTCCATCCCATCATATTAAATAACAGAAAATATTCTGCATTTCAATCAGAGTCTTCAAGTGCTAACACAGTTTACTTTTGGAAACAGCTTGGGACAGCATCACTACAACTCAGAGTTATAGATATTCCTCTAGCAGATAAAAAACTAACACTATTGCCTAGATTTTACTGCCACTCTGGCTTTACGAGTCACAAAACTATTTATGTCATCAGATACCAGTTTACTGTCAGTCACGTCTGTCTTTCTGGCAAGAACATTAACTGAAAGTGAAACAGAGCTGGTACAGGCAGCGTACAGCAGAAAGAATATGGTGGAGATAACTGCAGCAGATTAATAGATCTTGAAATAATACCTTCTTCCAGCATAGAAGTATTTTTATACTTATAGCAGCTGGTAAGGGATAGAGAGGGCAAGAAGGGAAGCAGAGGGAGGAGGGAAGAAGATGCTTATTACCTCCTAATATGTTTCGGCTCATACTGCAAGACATACTTTGAGCTCTTGAAGCAGGCTTTAAGATAAAAAGAAAAAGCCCAACAACAACAACAACAACAACAACAACAACAACAAAAAACACCAAACCCCCCCCAAACCAAACCCCACAAAGATGTGCATCTTATACTTACAGATGCTAACAGGGAACCATTTCTCAGTATTGAACATGAGTAAGCAAGCAACACCCCCACAAAACAACAGTGTGGACACTCTGTTGTGCCACACTCACTATTTGGTCTTGTTGCACTACATTATGTCAATAATAAAATAACCAGTTATTGAAATTCAAATGAGGAAACAATAATCTCTCTCTGAAGAGTTCCTGATGCTTTAGATCTTTCCAACTGAAACTGCAATCATCTGACAATGCCCTAGAATACAAATTTAAATATTTTAGTTGTTTGTGAAACAATGGAAGAATTTTGGACAATGTTACCATACACAAAAGGGACATTGTGAAATTTCAAGCTTTTTCGGAAAGAAATTATTTGAATGAAATTGTAAATATAGCAGATTTGAAGGCCATCAGCTTCAAATTATCTGAGACTACTGCTAGAAAATCAATTCAAATGATGAGTCTTGCAGATGATTCTTGATTAGAAAGTGTTTTTACGATACCAGGTAAGGTCCCATCTCATCTGGTGCAAAAGTGTTTTTAGAAGTGAAAGAGTTTCCAGGGACTCAAAGTCTTTCAGGACAAAATGGAAGAATAACTTCTAGAGGAAAAGAGATGCAGGAAATCATATATTTTTGATCTGTTCACAATGCTGCCAGCAGGTTACAACAATTTTTCCTCCGGTGCTAAGTATACACTAATTCAGATATTTAAAGTTGCAGTCAACGACATCATGAACATATTTTCAATGTATATTTATTTATAAACAAATATCATCATCTCCTCTTCATTTGTAGCAACGGTTCTTGAATCATATTATTTTGGGAGATTTTCTTATATGAAAAATCTACAAAAGAAATGTTCATTTCTATGGCAAGTTTAAAGAAACTAGGCTAGGGGGTTTGGGGTTTGGGTTTTTTGTGGTATTTTTTCCCCTTTCTTTTATGATACAATCCCTGACATTTCTAAAGAAAACTGTATTGGAATGGAAGTATTCATCACGTAGTTTAATTATTTTAATAAGTTTATTTAATCAATAGATTTGCCAACTAAGCAAGTATTACCACAATGCCATTACCTATTCAAACATATTTAGGTAAATATTTGGTTACTGTCTAACATGGCTCATTATATGCCTTAACAATACTGTATAATATGCATAGTAATGCTAGAATATAGCCCTGAGGCATTGCATCCATTACTAAAATTTCAATGCTCCTTAGGCAAAGAAGAACATGAGATAATATAGCTCTTCTGCATCTCAGCTTCAGCTTGGAAGCTTAAGGATAATTAATGAGGGACTTGGAGGAACATATTGGGAATAAACAAAAGACACTTAGTAAATTACAAAGCCCATGTGATATACTTTAGGCTAGGGTTTGTCCTCCAGTTTTCCCAGAGAATAATTAAGTCACCTTAGAGGAATAGTATTGGAAGACTTTGCCAGATCATTTTTGTTCAAATCAAAGTTATTTAAGACCAATGTACAGAAATAGTTCTCAGACCTTTATTTTTTTCCAGAAAGAAAAAAGAAAGAAAAGAAAGAAAGAAAGAAAGAAAGAAAGAAAGAAAGAAAGAAAGAAA